>CAUYUJ010017760.1:0-20000 GCA_963575745.1 Prorocentrum cordatum
AGCCCCTTTGTCCTCGGCCAGGGTGGCGCCGATCCCCTCAGAGATGGCGACGACCAACTGCGAACTGGCGGAGACCAGCCCTTCGAGCACCTCGACCTCCGATCCAATGGCGTGAACTGCGTTGTCGTCAATGTAAAGAGCGTACGTAGTACAAATAGGCCATTCGATCTGGTCGAGGGCTTCCAGGCTGTTGACTCGAATAAGCGTCGTTGCAAAAGAGCAGCCGGCCACGATGCCGAAGCTGGCGAAACTGGCGTCCGTCATGAAACCACCTAACACGATGTGACGCGCACATCTGTACGCTGAACAGCAGAGGCGCGCCACCGCAGCGGGAAAGCCCAAAAGCAGACACCTGCCCAGCATACGGTCGAGATCTATGCTTTCATAATATTTCTGAAAATCCCACAGCAGAGTGACGGCAAAGAGGCCAGCGGCCACCCCCCCTTCACTCCGCGCAGCTTGTCGCCACACCGTGTCAGCAGCTCCCATAAAACGTCCCGCGGCAAACCAAGGCCTGTAGTTGGCCTCCTCCCAGGCCAAACCAAGCGGCCTCCGAATTTTAGCCCAGGCCCGATAAAGGCCCCCGAACAAACCAATGGGTCTGAGACCTGGAAGAGCTTTGGGGATCAGGTGAAGGATGACAACCCGAATGTGAGAAGGGAGAAAAGAGGAGATCTCCATCATCTGCATAATGAGAGCCAGGCACTGCAAGCTGGCTTCAGACAGCCAGGCAAAATGGCGGATGTGGAAGCCGTCCGTCGAGACGGCCGAGAAAAGTTTATGCTTCCCACAGACACTCCTTATCTCATCAGGGCTGATGGGAGGGAGATCAGGGGCAGGATCGAAGGTGGCGGGAGGTGTCGGGGCCGACACCTGGGCCCTCCAGAGGGCCTTGAACCTGCTCTCCTCACGCTGAAGAAGGTTGTGGGGGTCGCTAACCACACGGTCTCCATCAATGAGGGTGGTGGTGGGCACAAAGGATTTAGGATCACGAGTAACCAAGTGGGCCCGCTTGGCCCCTTTATTGAACCCTTCCAAAACCCACTGCTTCCAGGGCGCCTGGGAGGCCGAGCGAGTTTCATGGATGGTCTGGTCCAGGGCTCCACGGATACGATCTTTTAAAACTAGCGCCACCTCCATGTCCACCGTGCTCGGGGACAACTCGGCCTTCGCAGCAAAGGCTTGAACGTCACGGAGCAGCGACGCGCGCTCCACCGGCGCGCTCGAGATAGACGCCGAAGGCTGGAGGAGAGGCTGAGTGGCCTCTTCAAGCGGCGCTCCCTGGCTGAGCAGCCCGACAAGCACCTGAAAACGCTGCCAAAGCCATCTGGTGGCGAAAAGGGAAGGGTTGCGAGGGTTGCGAACGTCCTGATCCATAACCGAACGCCACACCAATTTGGGGGGCTGGCCTCGAAGGCCCATCCGCGGGAGGTCGACCCCAGTGGCACGAGTGAGTTCGACTTCGGCCGCATCGGCCCATTCCCCATAACACTGGTCTAAAATCACCTGCGTGCGCAACCCATCGCCAGATCGAGCAGTGTCGACACCGCTCTGAAGCTTGGCAAGAAGGCTCGCCAGGTCGGGGGGGGCCAGCTGCGGACCCACCATCTTCTCGACAGGGATCCTAGGAGGCTTCCTGAACGCGAGCGAACGCAGCCGTCCGATCTGAGGGAAGAGGGTAAGCCGAACGGGCGAGTGAGGAGAGAGGTCGGATGCGGAGATCACCGAAACCCCCCGAATAGCCGAACTAAGGCCTCGACTGCACACGAAGAAATCGCTTAAACGTAAACCCCCCGTCGTCGTACAGGTCCCCGCGACATCAGGAAAAACTACCCGTCCTTCAGATCGAACGTCAAATCCTGACTCTTGCAGCAAGGCCGGGTGGAAATTAAAGTCGCCGCCAATCAGCCAAGATGAACCACAAGATGAGACTGCCGCCCCGAGGTCGGCTAAGAGCGTGCTGTTGGGCTCTTCCAGCTTCTTACCGTCCTGCATGTAAACCGAGAAAACCGAGACCTCCAAACCCCCAGGAATCTGAACGGCCGCGCCCATCACGCGGTGCAACAACTTGGAGACGTCAGGGAGACGATGGAGGCCCAGCCAACTGCGACAAAGGATAGCAACCCCTCCAGACGTACCTCCTGACTCAGACTCCAAGGCTGGCCCCCACAAACTTTTCCACCCCGCTCGAAGGGCCCAGGCAGAGGCTTGGAGGATGTCCTCCTGAGAGGCTAAGTGGTGCTCTTGCAAAACTACAATATGGGCCTGGGATCTGGAGAGCCAAGACTTGCCTGAGGATTTCCACCCCGACACGTTGCAGGTCTCAAAAGATAAGGCGACCGCATCAACGTGAGGAGGGGTATCCTGGGCAACAAAGGGCTTCACATAAACAGGGTCCCGAGGTCCAGGCAGAGAAGTGATCTGAGCAACCCTGGCCTGAATCGCGTGACCACGCTTGAGACAGGTAGGGCCACTCGAGCAAAACTTCACTCGCTCTTGCCTCACAATCTCCACAGGAGGCCGAGCTGAGATGGCGTCAGCCAAAGATATAAACATCGGGTGTACGTGATACTGTGAGGCTTCGGCCGCAACTCTGCTAGGAACTCTGTTTGCCAGTGCTGGAACCACCAGCCACAATATTGGCGGCAGCACGCAAAGTGGCCGACGAGCTGTCAGCTGATGAAGCCCCGTTCCCCCCACCCGTACCGCCCGCTCCCCCTCCCTCAGAGGCAGCGGCGTCAGGCGGCGGGGCCGCGGCGTCACCTGGCTGATGAGGAGGTACCTGGGCAGGTCCACCTGCAGGCTCATCGCGACGACGACGCTTCCCTGCCAGACGTTCCAGCAGCGCCTGATGATCAGCTTTTGCTCTCTCCACCGCAGCCGCCGCCTCAGCGAAGACCTTCGTGGTGGCCTCCTTGAGGCCAGCATTGAGCTGCTCGACCAAGGAGTCTGCTGCCTGCTTATCTTCCGTGGAAAGCTCGTACTCGTCATCACCGAAAGAGAACATATCGCCGAGCGTGATAAGCTCGTGTGTCTTGCCGTCCATAATATCTTTGACCGTGACCTGAGGCTTGGGCGGAGGTCCCGCCTTCGGCCCCGACTTCTTGGCCAGCTCCGCAACCAAACGCTGGTGCTCCAGCTCTGCCTGCTTGTACTCGTCGTTGGCCACGACCACAAGCTTGCGCTGTGCCTCCAAAGACTGCTCCAGGTTGGTGAAAAGCGTGACGTTCTTCTGTAGGCGTTGTTCCGCGGCGCGAAGGGTGTGGAAAGCTTGATTGACTTTGCGCTCCACTGGCACCTCAAGCACAGGTGCTCTCCTCGCGTCCAGAACAGCCTGAAACTTCTTTGCGCCGACTGCATCGCCGGCCTTGCCAAGGCTGGCCACCAAGACCTCGAGCTCCTTGTCATCCATGCCACCAGCATCGGGTAGGGGCTCGGCTTGGGGACCATCAGGTGGATCAGGGGCTCGACCACCAGGAAACACAGGGGCCTGACGAGGCAAGCCGAAGAAGCCAGGTGGTTGAGCAGACCCAGGAGCACCATATTGCCAGCCAGGGGCCGACGGGTAGTACTCGCGCGGGGCCTTGCAGTGCTTGCAGAAAGCGGCGGTAGCAGCGCTGCGACGGCATGGGCACTTGGCGCATGCCCATTTCTGGCCTCCACCTCCTGACGGCTGGTGTGCGGCAGCTGGCCCTGGCCAGAGTTGCGCTCCAGGCTGCAGAGGAAGGGGAAGCTGAGGTCCAGAAGGCACACCAGCAGGCTGATCACCACGCCAAGGAGGACTATGCGCTGATCAACGCCCTGATGCCCACTGATACCCCATCGCAGCTGCCTGTGAGGAATCGTGGAAAAGCTCGGGAGGATAGGGCCTCCCGCCGAGACACTTTGGCCCGCAGACGCAAGCCGCTCTGAAGAAACGCGCTGCGAAAACTCACTTGCGCGCAGAAAACTGCTAGGAGGAGGAGGCGAGGAGGGGAGGCTGGAGTAGGAGGAGGAGGAGGAGGATTATGAGGGGAGAGAGGAGAGAGAAGGAGATAGAGAGAGGAGAGAGAGAAAAAGAGAGAGAGAGAGAGAGAGAGAGAAAAGAGAGAGAGAGAGAGAGAGAGGAGGAAGAGGAGGAGGAGGAGGAGGCGGAGGAGGAAGAGAAGGAGTAGGAGGCGGAATGAGGAGCAGGAGGAGGAGGACAAGCAAAAGGGCCTGAGGTCTCTTGGATGCCCCTCGGAGCCTCTTGGGGTATCTCTTGGACGCTTCTTGGTGGCCTCTTGGAACGACTTGGGTGTCTCTTGGCGGTCCTGGGGAACTCTTGGGCGTCTTGGGTGCCTCGGGGGGTCCTCTTGGGGTCGCTCGGGGTCCTCTTGGGGGCCTCTTGGGGGCCCCTTGGGGCCTTCTGGGGCCATCTTGGGGCCATCTTGAAACCTCTTTGGGCCTCCCGCCCCCCCAAAGGCCAAAATGGCGCCCAAACCCTGGTGAAACCACACGACGCCCTCCCCGCCCGCAAGCCGTATCGCTCACTCACACCCGCCCTCCCAACACATACGTAGCACCCGAGCCTGGCCCGAGCCGCAGCATATGCAGCAGCCGTCGTTGGATGGGCAGCTACTGGGGGCGCATCCGCCGCCGCCGCCGCCGCCGCCGCCCGCCGCCGCCGCCCGCCGCCGCCGCCGCCGCCGCGCCGCCGCCGCCGAGGCCGCCGCCGCCGCCGCCACCGCCGCTGCCCGCCGCCGCGCCGCCACCCACCGCGCCGCCCGCCGCCGTCGCCGCCGCCGCCGCCGCCACGTCCGCCGCCACCGGCCGCAAGCCGGCCGCAGTCGGCTTGCCCCCCCCGCCGCAGGCCGCGCAGCCGCCGCCGGCCGCCGCCGCCAATGTACGCACTGTTTTTTAAATAGTAATGGTGGGGGGAGGCCGCGTGGGTTCGCTGCGCATGCTCCTGAATTTGGCATGCAAGAGTGTGTTTTATGTATGGTTTTTTAAATGATGGTGAGGAGAAGGCCTCATGGACTCGGGTTGGCCCCCAGTCGCCTGGGGGAGGGGGTGTTTATTAATAGGGAACAGTGATCAAGACCCCCTCCCCGCCCGCAAGCCGTCTCGCTCACTCCCACCCGCCCTCCCAACACATACGTAGCACCCGAGTCTGGCCCGAGCCTCAGCATATTCAGCAGTCGTCTTTGGATGGGTAGCTACTGGGGGCCAATCCGCTGCCGCCACCGCCGCCTCCGCCGCCGCCGCCGCCGCCGCTGCCGCCGCCGCCGCAGCCGCTGCCGCTACCGCCACCGCCGCCGCCGCACGCCGGCCACTGCCCGCCGCCGCCGCACACGCGGAGCCCGCCCGCCCGCCGCCGCGCCGCCGCACGCCGCCCCCGCTGGAACCGAATCGCTGCCGCCGCAGTCCGCTGCGCCGCAGTCGCTGGCCGCCAGAAATCGCTGCCGCCACCGCGGGCCGCCACCCGCCGACGCCGCGCCGCCGCCGCCGCCCCCGCCGCCGCCGCCGCCGCCACCGCCGCCGCCGCCGCCACCGCCGCCGCCGCAGCCGCCGCAGCCGCTGCCCCCGCCGCAACCGCTGCAGCCGCCGCCTCCGCCGAGTGAAGTTTGAATTGTTTGTTGGTAGGGATGGTGGGGGGACGCCGCATCGGGTTCGCTGCGCATGCTCCGAATTTGGAGGCAGAGTGTGTTTTGCATTGTTCTTTGCAAGGGATGGTGGGTGGGGGGGCCCGCATGGACTCGGGTTGGTTCCCAGTCGCTTAGTGTGTGTGGGGGGTATATACTAATAGGGAAACCCTTTCCCGAAAAGGGGAATGGAAGAGGAATCCCCCTTAAACCACCTACGGTTAGAGGGCTGGTGGGATTTTACAGATAAATTTGCGCGGCAATAAAGCGAGAACCACATTTTGAAAACCACCCGCCCTCCAGTTTAAGCTTCCGGGTCAAAAATTGCGAGGAAGTCTCAGGCGAAACGCCCGGCCCGCCCTACAGGCTGGCCTCGTGGTGCGACAGGGATAAATTACTCATGAGGACAAGGAATGGAGGTGGAGGCGGAGGCGGAGGCGGAGGCGGCGGCGGCGGCGGAGGAGGAGGGGGAAAAAGAGGGGGAGGAGGAGGAGGACGAGGAGGAGGAGGAGAGGGAGGAGGAGGAGGATCAGGAGGGAGGAAGAGCAGGAGGATGAGGAGGTACGCGGAGGATTTCTCCTCTGCCCCTCCCTCCTCCCTCGCCCTCGCCCTCGCCCTCGCCCCCGCCCTCGCCCTCGCCGCCGTCGCCCTGACAAGGAGGTCATCAGCGAAGAGCACTCGCGGCTCCAGCAGCTCGAGGGGGACGCCCGCGCCGCCAAGGACGCGCGCGCGGGCGAGCGCTCGTCGGCCCTGCCTCTCCAGCGGCTGCCGGAACCTCTTCGTTATCGTCCTCGTCGTCCCCTCGCCGTCCTCGTCTTTTCAGTCGCCCTTGTCCTCGTCCTCGTCCTGTCGGCCTCCTCCTCCTCCTCCTCCTCCTCCTCCTCCTCCTCCTCCTCCTCCCCCTTCTCCTGTGAGCCTCTTCGCCTCTTCGCCCTCGTCCTCGTGCTCCTCGTCATCCTCTTCTCGCCGCCGCCGTCGCCGTCCTCGTCGTCCTCCTTGTCCTCTTCGGGGGGGCGCCCCAGGAAGGCCGCGGATGAGATCCCAGCGGCCCCGCATCCATCTTAAACCGCAGGGGTGCTGTACGGTAGGGGCCACCGCCGCCGCTGCCGCCAATTCGTCCCCGAAGAGCCCTTGCCTTTCCTGCCTCCTCCACTCGACACGGCGCGGTGGCCCCGCACGCTCCGCCCGCGAGCGCCCGGGGCGTTCCGTCGCGCGCCTGGTGCGCGCGCCGATTGGATCCGATCCGATCTTCCTCGTCTTTGGCCTCTCCTCCTCCTCCTCCTCCTCCTCCTCCTCCTCCTCCTCCTCCTCCCTTCCTCCCTCCTGCCCCTCATCCCTCCTCCCTCACTCTCCTCCTCCTCCTCCCGCCCCCTCCTCCTCCTCCTCCCTCCTTCCTCCTCCTCCCCTCCTCTCCCTCCTCCTCCTCCTCCTCCTCCTCCTCCTCCTCCTCCTCCTCCTCCTCCTCCCCTCCTCCTCCCTCCTCGCTCCTCCTCCTCCTCCTCCTCCTCCTCCTCCTGCCCTCCCTCCCCTCCCTCCCTCCCTCCCTCCTCCCTCCCTCCCTACCCTCCCTCCCTCCCTCCCGGCGCCACGGGCCCCCTAAGTAGACAGTGACAGAGGGACCGGCACCCCCGCAGGGGACCTAGGGGGCAGGCCGGAAGGAAGCAGTCCGCCTGCTAGGCCACGGTGGGCCTGCAGGCCGCTGGAATTCCGGCCAGGCAGAGGCAAGGAGGGGAGAGGAGGAGGAGGAGGAGGAGGAGGAGGAGGGGGGCACTGTCGCAGGGGCGGCCAGGCACAAGGAGAAGGAGAGGAGGCAGAGGCGAAGGGGAACGGGGGGCGGATGAGGTGGCCGCAGAAGTCGTGGTGGACGTCGACGTCGCGGGGGCGGGGGCAGGGGCCGAGGGAGGGGCAGGGGCGGTCGTCGTCGTGAAGCCCTTGTCGTAGTCGAGGTGGTCGTGGCAGCGGTGGTCGTGCTGGTGGCGGCCTCAGGGCAGTAGTCTGGCCCTTGTCCTGGTCGTGGCGCTGGCGGCGGTCGCCGCGGCGGTGGTCGTGGTGGCGCTGGTCACCGCCGTACTGGTTTAGCGCCCGAGGGCGCTCAGCAGCATCTCAGCATTCCCCCTTTGGAGGGTCCTGCTGATCTGCCGCCAGAGGCCGCTCAGCAGCTCGGAGCGGTCGGCGTCGTCTAAACCGGCTCCGTAGCTGCGGACGAAGCTGGCTGCTTCATCGCTGGGGCGCCCCCCCGTCTCGAAGACAAGGGGGACCAGTTCTCCTCCGTGCGGAGGGTAGCGCTCCCGCTTCTGCTCCACCGCCTGGGCGGCCGCCAGCCCATCCCTCTCGGCCCGGGCACCCCTGCGTGGAGCGTACGTTGAGTGTACGCAGGTGATGCTCCAGTCGATAAAGATTTGGCGGCCGCTGGCTGGGTCGCTGGTGGAGAGGTCGAGCACTGCTTGTTGGAGCTCGCCCGTGCGGGGATGGCGGCGGTCCCAGGCCGGGACGGCCTGTTCCGTGGGCGCCGCGAAGCCAGTGAGCTCCTTGTGCTTCGCAGAGTGCCAGTCGCGGCAACTGTTGTGGCGAGTGTTGCGCGACGCGCCCACCTCGCACTCGGCTGCGTGCCAGCCGTGCGGGTCGAGGGGCTCGTTGCAGAGGCTTCCGTCCTGGCGACGGTGCTGGCAGCGGGACCCAGGCGGACAGACTGGGGCGCAGAGCCGGCGTTTGAGGTTGCCGCAGAAGTGCGCGTCTGGCTGGCGTGGGTCAGTTGGCTCGCGCGGGAGGAGCCAGCTGCCCGCTCCAGTGCCCCCGCTCTCCCTCAAGCGCAGGCGGTGGTCCTCGTCGTACTCCTGCAGCAGCTTCGCCCTGTTGGCCGCGGAGGCTGCCCTGGCCCAGTGCCCCTGCTGCTTTGGCTGTGGCTCTGCTGCGCACCCAATCCAGTCGAAGGGCGCCTGGAGAACGTCGGCCGCCCGGAGCGCGGCCCCCGCCTGGTCGAGCGTCTGCTGCGTCCGCGGGCAGCGGGCCCGGAATTCCTCCAGCGAGTTGGCCCCGAGGCAGGCCATGACGTCGTGGAGCAGGAGAGCCCAGCTGGCGGCGTAGGCGGCGGGCACCGCCAGGGTAGCCGAAGGGAAGGCACATCCGCCGTCGGCAAGCCGCAGGGCGGCTTGGAGGCGCTGTTGGCCGTCCAAGGGTGCGTCAGCGAGCTGCTCGAGACAGCCGAAAAGGATTCGGTCTAGTTGCTCTGTCCAGTCGCCCTGCAGGTTGGCGCGGAGGTGGTGCGCGACGCATCCGCGCGCAAAGGTCAGGAGAAGAGTGAAGGCGTTTTCAGCCCGGAGGCCAGCCTGTCGCAGCTCTTGCAGGCGCGCAGCAAAAAGAAGCGGCCTTCGCAATGGCTGTGGCCCCGTCCAGCCCTGCGTGGACTGTCACTTTTTCTTCCTCCTCTCCCTCCCCTCTCCGCTCCGGCTCAAGCCACGGGGCCGCGTTCCCCAGGCAGGTGAGGTGGTCCACCCAGCGCCTCTGGACGGTGGCGGGCAAGTGGCCGCGCCCTCCAGCAGACCAGGCCTGCGTCTTCGTCTGGTTGACCGCCAAGCCGTGCCGAGTAAGCGTGTCCGTGACCACCTGCATGGCTGCGCCCGAGTGCTCTGGCGGGACGAAAACCATGATGTCGTCGAGGTAGCTGAAAACCCTGCAGGCAGTCGAGAGAGCTTGGAGGCGCGTGTAGACCTCGTCAAGTGCGTCTGCGATACCAATGGCAAAGAGCGCTGGCGAGAGCGGACACCCCTGGTCCACACCGCTGCTAGCCCGAATGCGGTGGGCTTCGTCGGTTGGATCGTCCCACCAGTAGTGCTGCGTAGTTCCTGTGAGCCAGTGGTGGGTGCACTGGAACAGCCGCGGGGCACGCCGGCGCAAACTGTCCAGCACCGTGCCGCGGGGGATGCTGTTGAAGGCGTTAGAGCAGTCGAACGCCAAAGCGACTCCAAGCGGGCACGCCTCAGAGAGGGCCGTGAGGCACTTGTGCACGAGCTCGCACCCCGCAGCGCGCCCCACTGCATATTGGTGCGGGCCGACAGCGCCTTGTATATCGTCTTTGTAGACGTCGCACGCAGCTCTCGCAGCGAGCCGGCGGAGGACGGTGCCGCAGGCAATCGGCCGGAGGGTACCGTTCCGCTTGCGCTGGGCCAGCAGCCGCGCCCCCAGGTTAGCCCGCGTGGCCTCTGGGCTGAGCTCGCTGAGCAGGAAAGCGACGGTCACGCCGGCCACTGCTTCCAAAGAGGGGTTGTCGGCCAGGAGCGTGCGCCAGTGCTCAAACCGACTCCCGTTTGGCCCTGGTCCAGAGCGGCGCGGGCTCTTCGCTAAGCTCTTGGCCACGGCGGTGGCCAAAGTTGCGCGGGCGTCGCCGTCAGGCGCGGCCGGCGCCTGTAAGAGGTGCTGCTCTGGTCCCTCTGGGAAGAGGCTCTGGAGGCCAGCCTGGACGCCAGGCCCGGAGGCCAGCGCGCTGGGGCGGAGGGTTCGCTGCAACGCCTTGCTGATGAGGTGTTCGTCTAGAAGCGACTCCACCGCTCGCGCGTCTTGCTTGGCCGTAGGGGCACTGCCTCCTCTTCTCGGCCCGGGGCTCGTGGTCGCAGTGGACTCGCGCCAAAGCCCTCCCCAGTCCCCTTGTTCAGCCATCCGCAAGCGTCTCGTCAGGATCCGGGTCAAGCCGCCAGAGTTGTGCGCTTTCTGACCCCCTCGGATCTTCCCTGGCTTGAAAAGGAGCAGTCGGTCGAAGAAAGTGAAAACTTTCTCCGCCTGGGCCTGAGCGGGAGCGTCGCCAGAGTCCCTCGCGGCCACTCCTCCCTCCCTCCCTCCCTCCCTCCCTCCCTCCCTCCCTCCTCCCTCCTCCCTCCTCCCTCCTCCCTCCTCCTCTTCCTCCTCCTCCTCCCCGCCCCTCCTCCTCCTCCTCCTCCTCCTCCTCCCCCTCCCCTCCTCCCCTCCTCCCTCCTCCCTCCTCCCTCCTCCCTCCTCCTCCTCCTCCTCCTCCTCCTCCTCTCCCTCCTCCCTCCTCCCTCTCCTCCTCCTTCTCCTCCTTCTCCTCCTCCTCCTCCTCCTCCTTCTCCTCCTCCTCCTCCTCCTCCTCCTCCTCCTCCCCCCTCCTCCTCCGCCTCCTCCTCCTCCTCATCCTCCTCCCTCCTCCAACCTACTCCTCCTCCTCTCTCCTCCCTCGTCCCTCCCGTCGTCATCCTACTCTCTCCTCCCTCCTCTCTCCTCCTCCTCCTCCTGCCTCTCCCTCTCCTTTTCCCCCCCTCCTCCTCCTCCGTTTCCTCCCCCCTCCTCCTCCACTTCCTCCTCCTCCTCCTCCTCCTCCTCCTCCTCCTCCTCCTTCTCCTCATCCTCCTCCTCCTGCGTCATCCTCCTCCCTCCTCCTCTCCCTCCTCCCTCCTCACAATCTCCTCTCCTCCTCCCCTCCTCTTCTCCCTCCTCCTGCTCCTCCTCCTCCTCCCACCTCTCCTCCTCCTCCTCCTCCTCCTCCTCCTTTTTCCTCTTCCTCTCCTCCTCCTCCTCCTCCTGCTCCTTCTCCTTCTTCCACTCTCCCTCCTCCCCTTCTTCCTGCTCCTCCTCCTCCTCCTCCTCCTCCTCCTCCTCCTCCTCCTCCTCGCCAGGATACCCGCATGTGAGCGTCTCGACAGGAACCGCGCTTCCCCACGTCAACTTTAGCGCCGTGCTCGACGGCCACCTGCTTACCACGCAGCAGGTGCATCCCTTGGATAGAGCAGTGCAGCGGCAAATCCTCGCCTTCCCCTCCTCGCCCTCCTCGCCCTGCCCCTCCTCGCCCCCACACCTCCTCCCCCTCCTCGCTCGCTCTCCCTCTCCCTCGCTCGTTCTCCTCCAAGGTGTTCGGTGCAGCCCTGATCGAGCGCGTCCCCGTGCGCGCGGGGGCGCGCCAGGGGCGGCGCCGACGAGCGCGAGCGGCAGGGCGGGCAGGGCGGGCAGGGCGGCAGGGCGGCGGGCAGCGCCGACGGCGGCAGGGCGGCAGGGCGGCAGTCAAGATGCCGAAATCGGGGCCACTTCGGCGGCGACGAGGTGGCTGAAATCAGGGCCACTTCGGCGGCAGTCAAGATGCTGAAGTCGAGCCCGCCGACGGCGGCAGGGCGGCAGTCACTTTGGGCTCAGGAGTGGCTCTGGTCGTCAGGCCGTTCCTGAGATCTGGGTCGGGGAGCCCGTTCGAAGCCGACACCAGCCCCTTGGTTCCTCATCGGGCGTTCTCTGAGGTGGCACGACGAAGGTAAGCACAAGCACTGTCGGAGGTCCGCGCTGATCTCTTGGGGCTGCGCTGGATCCCCCGCGGCGGCGCCTTGGGCGCCGCCCACGGCGGGCTCGGCGCGCCAGGGAAGAGGGGTAGAGCGCCGATCCAAGAAGTTCGCGCGGACCTCCGAGGGCCGACGGTTGATGTTGCTGTTCCCCGAGCAGTGCTTGCACCGGGATCCCATTTGTGGTCTGAGGGGCTGGGCCTGGCCAGTTCTGTCCGGCGGTTATGTTTTCGCTGTCGCCGCCCGTCGCCGCCTCGTCGCCGCCTGTCGTCTGCGCCTGGCTGGCGGGCTGGCGGCTATGTTGTCGCGGGCTCCGCCCCGTCGCCGCCTCGCATTGAATACATGGCTCTACATTGCTTGACATTGCTCTACGTTGCTTTGCGTTGCGTTGCTGAGCATTGTTCTCGCACTCAGGATTCCAAACATTCCCCCCAACCAGTGCTTGCACTGACGTACTTGTACTTATTTCTCTCCTGAAGACCTGGCCTGGCTGTCGGTCTGGTCGGCTCGTGGCCGCCCGTCGCCACTCGTCGCCCCCTGCCGGGCCTGGCTATCGGTCGCCGCGCTCGTCGTCGCCCGTCGCCCGTCCGTCGCCGCTGCTGCTGCGCCCAGCTGTCGCCGCGCTCGTGGCCGCCCGTGGCCGCCCGCCGCCGCCGCTGCTGGACCTGGCTTTGGCTCACCGCGCTCGTGGCTGTCCCTCGCCGCCGCCCGCCGCCGCTGCCAGCACTGCTTCGCTTGGCACTGCACTGCCATGCGTTTATTTGCATTGTTTTGCGCCGCTCTGGATTTTCTTGCACTGCTTTGGGTTGCTTTGCCCTGCCTTGCGTTGCACACATTGGTTGCAGCACTTGGATGGCAGCTCACTAACTGCACCACCTACACTGCCTTGCATCGACTGCAAGAAGCCACTCTTTGGGGTCCACGCTGGCTAACATCGTGTTTTGTGTGTCTACCTTCACTCAAGCACTCATGCCATACGCCGGAGCGCGTGGGAAGACCATGCCAACCTATCATCACGACTTTGCGGCAGTGGCGGCACGTCGACGGTTGCATGATTTCGTACGCGGCAGGAGGAGGGAGGAGGAGGAGGAGGAGGAGGAGGAGGAGGAGGAGGAGGAGGAGGGGAAGGAGGTGGATGAGGCGGGGGAAAAGGGTTGGGAGGGGGGATAAGGGGAGGAAGCACAGAGGCAGCGAATGTAAAAGCGTATAAATGACACTGCCCTCTGTCCAGGGCGCAAGGCCTCGCCGCATGGTCGAGTGCATCATGTGTATCATTTTGTTGCATCCTGTGGTCAGACGCCGCTGCAGTGGTTTCAGCATGGTCATCCAGAGGTTTGGCATCCTCGGGTGCATCTGAGATATCCGATACATTATGTTTCTTTCTCTTTCCGATTGACCCCGAAGTTCGTTCCCCCATCCATTGGGCAGCTTCTTCGCCGCGGGCAGTCGTTTTGAGTAGTCTGGGGTCTGGAGCGGGCCTCTAGAGGCACAGACGCAGAGAAGTTGCCCGTGCTGCTTTATGTTAGACGCCATTGACTTGGTGTTGCACCGCGACTATGGGTTTTCGTTGCGCGGAGGGGCGGGGGCCGGCGCCGCGCCAGAGGACGCGTACTGCGAGTCGCTGAGGGAGCTCGAGCAGCTGAGTTCGCCAGGGCTTCGGGAAAACGGGTGTCCCTCTCTTCCTCCCTCCCTCCCTTCCTCCCTCCTCCCGGTCCTCCCCCCTCCCTCCCTCCCTCCCTCCTCCTTCCTCCCTCCCTCCTCTCCTCCTCCTTTGTCCTCCTTCCTCCCTTTTCTCTCCTCCTCCTCCTCCTCCTCCTCCTCCTCCTCCTCCTCTCCCCTTTCCCCGTCCCCGCGCCCAGCCACAGGCTGAGGCCACCAGGCCCCAGGCTTGGCCCCGTCTGCACCCCAGCAGCCCCGGGGGTTCGGCCGAGGCCCCTGCGCCGTGTCCGGTGAGGCGACGTTCCTGGAAGAGCGCTCACAGAGCGCGGCTGCGGCCATGCTGGGCCTGTCGGGCCGGGCCAGTCGGTTCTGCTAAGAAATCTGCCCGGACCCCCGAAAGCTGATGCTTATGCAGTTGTTTTTTTCCTTCTAGTAGCTAGTACGGTCATCACAGTCGGTGGCAGGTTGCCGCGCGTGCGCGGCGTTACAGACAAGGCCACGAGGTAAGCAAGCTCGGTGCGCGCTGCGGAGTCGGAGCTGACAGTTGATTTCATCTTGTCTGGGCACGTCCTGCAGTCGTGACCCCGAGGTCTCCTCCAAGACGGATCACCTCGTGCTTGTGGCGCAGGCGTGCGCTTATCAGGCGGCCAACACCTGCATATGGCTGCGCAGGGTTCCCGCTGCGTCCCTTACAGCGCCTACGTTCGGCGAGCACCGCGCTGATTTGGTCCTGGCGGCGGGGGACGACGTCGAGATAGCTCGACATGGTGGGACACTCCACGCCTTCGGCGACAGGCTCCGGCGGCGAGCACAGCGGATCCGCGCAGTCGCTGAGCTCGGGGGGCAGGCTTCGAAGTCATCGAGCCCTGCGGACGACGGCGGCTCGCAGATGTTAGGTGGCGCCGTCGCCAGCGTGCAGGGCGCGCGCCAGTCTGTCCCGAGAGCTCAATTACTGGCGTTCGCCCTTCTGCTTGAGCTCGCTTTCGGCTGGGTATGACATTGTACTGGCAAGCAAGCTCTGTATCTTGGCTAACTCTAGGGCAGGCGCTGTCGAATCCGAGGTTTGAATGGGGACCTCTGGGTCCGTATTCGTCTGGGCCTCGAAGATGCCGATGTGGTCCAAGTTGTTTGGATCCCGAGCCATCTCGACGATGGGCTCGCTAAGCTTGTCACGAACAGGTTAGTTTTCGGGCCGCGAGTCACTCCTGTACCAACGCTATGGCGGGTGTTGTGGCCTCCTTGGCCTGGAAACGGGCAGTGGTGGGTGCGGTCCCAGAGGACGAAGTCTGGGACGCCATCGTAGGACAGGTCCCACAGCGAAACCACAGAGCTCCAATCAGCACCCTAGCGGTGGACCCTCGGGAGGCCAAGAGACCTAGAGCTCGGGCCGTCTTGAAGTTTCGGTGTTTCCAAATAATGATTTCCAGCCGGCGCATCTGGGCGCCCCTCCAGGGAAGCCAACGATAATTGCGATACCGATAACAACGATGACGAGCACAACGATCACAATGATAACACCGATAACGATAACGATAACGACGATCACAGCGACAACGATGACAACGATACCAACGATCGGGTCGTTGTGCACGTCGTGTCGTGCTCTGGTTCATGGGTGCCGTGTCCTCGAGGCGGCTGGGACCCCCTGTGTGCCCCTCCCCGCCCCACGAGTGGCTGGAGGTATATGCCTCCCGAGCGGGGCCGATCGTCGCGGCTCCCTGTGCTTTTAGTCATTCTCGGAGGACGTCCAGCAGGCAGGTCCTTCCAGGCGCTACTGGCCAACCCAACACGAAGCTTGTACTTCTGTAGTGCCCGTGGCAAGATTGCCGCCTCAGTGGTAAGGCCCTTGCTCAGTGATGCATGCCGCCCCAACAGTGGAGGGGAAACATCTCCAACATTCCCACAAAGGATTGTACCCTGGCCATGGTAGGTTCGTGTCGTGTCGACGCGGCGGCAACCCCACCGCAGGCGTTCGAGGTTAAACGCCGCCAGCGGACCAGAATCGGCAAATTTGGAACGATCGGGCGATCGAAAAGCTGCCGATTGTTCAAAATTGAGAGATTCACGCGGTTTCAGAAACCAACGCTGGGATCGTCACGACACGAACCTGCCGTACTCCAGCTGCGTGGCCCCGCTGAAAGCGGCGGCCCAAGCAGGCAAGGGCTTTGCAGGCGGGCGTGGCGGGGAGTGGGCCCATCTTTGAAGCCCCAGGCGGCCCATCCAGCAGCGAGGGGTATGCTTAGGGAGTACATAAGGACATCACATCACCGTGGGTATACTCTCGTAGACTCGTTTTTTCTTTTTGTTTTTCACCCCTCCTCCAATGCAGTCACAGCAGGGCGTTTGTGGATCGCCCTTCTTCCCCCTCGTCCTCCTTCTCGTCCCCTCCTCCCTCTTCCTGTCCCCTCCTCCTCGTCCTGCTGCTGCTCCACCCCGCCTCCACCTCTTCCTCTTCCTTCTCTCCTTCTCTTCCCTCCTGAGTGCTAGTGGGCAGGTTGACTGCATTGGAGCGCATTCCTTGGAAAGAACGTTTCCATGACGCTCTGCCAGACGTATTGGTAGAGCGGGTCGGGCAATTCACCCGAGACGTCGGCACCGCTTGCGACCTGCGACCCTGAAGCTGCAAATCCCCTCTCGTTGCACGCTGGGGTCGAGTGGACCCCAAAGCGTGGCTCTCGTCTCGGCACCGGGCGCATTCGCCTGACAAGGTCGTGGCAAGTTTCGAGCAGCCACGCGGATGGAAGGCAGATCGTCTTTACCATGTCAATGACGCCACACAAACGGGTTCGACTGCGCGGACATTCGCGCGTGAGCTGCCCGCGTGAGGTCGCGCGCGAGCGCCCTCGTTTCCTCTGTGGCGTGCCGCGCTGGCGGCCCGCGTAAGCCAGCGCGTAAGGTTGCTATGCCACCTTGCGTACGACTCGGTTCTTTTCGTCGCCCACGTGGTTTTCGCCTCAGGCCGTGTCCATCTCTTTTAAAAAAGGTGCACTCATGGAGGGCGGCTCATGTTGAAAACGTCGCTTCAGTTTGCGCTTTCCCCATATCTTAGACCAGAAGTGTCAAATCGAGTAACACTTAAACTGGATTCTCGATTGACATGTCCTTGAGCTCTCTGATCCCACCTCGTGGCAGTTCTCGTGCTTAACGAGGAGGATGCAGGGTGGTTCCTTTTCAGAACGGGGCTCTCGCCTGGTCGCCAAGGGGTGCCCGTCGTGCAGAGAGGTTGCTTTCAGGGGCCATCGGGGACGGGCAGCATCGTTGACGCGTCCTGGATTTGTTCTGCTGCATCCTCCCCATGTATCCTTTTTCTTCCGTCCTTTTATTGGTCCTTCCTCACATTCCTCATTTGTCCTCATTCTTGATTCTTCCTTCCCCTTTACTGGGTCTTTCCTTATTCTTCCTGCCCTCCGTGTGATCGTGCTCCCTCGCGTGGCAGCACGTGCGGGGAGGGGCTCCCGACGTGAGAATTCTCGAATCGGGGGTGTCGATCAACTGCACTTCGGGTCTCCGATGCGGAAATATAGGGAGGCATTTCGGGGTTGTTCCTTCCTTCCTTCTCTCGTTCTCTTTTTTTTTTTTTTTTTTCTCTCTCTCTCTCTCTCTCTCCCTCGGCCTACCCCTCCTCGATCTTTTTCCTCGCTCTCTCTCTCTCTCTCCCCTCACTACCGGTTCGAACCCCTCCCCCCCCCAGTTCATCATGAAAAGGGGGGGGGGCACTACTGGTTCGAACCCCCCCCCTCCCCCCCCCTCGAAAACCGGGGGGGGTCACTACCGGTTCGAACCTCCCCCCCCCTCGAAAACCGAGGGGGGGTGCAGACAGTGGTGGGGACGGTGGTGGTGGGGACAGTGGTGAGGGGACAGCGGGACAGTGGTGGGGACAGTGGGACAGTGGTGGGGGCTGTAGTGGTCGGGTGGGGACAGTGGTGAGGACAATGGTGGGAACAGTGGGGACAGTGGACAGTGGTGGGGACGGTGGTGGTGGGGACAGTGGTGTGGGGACAGTGGGAATGAGGTGGAAACAGTGGGACAGTGGAGGGTGCAGTGGTGGGGACAGTGGTGAAGGTGGTGGCGAGGACGGCGGTGGGACAATGGGACAGAGGTACAGTGGGGACAGTGGTGCGGACAGTGGGGACAGTGGTGGGAACAGTGGGACAGCTCAGTGGGACAGCGGAGGAGTCAGTGGGACAGTGGGGACAGTGGGGATAGTCGGGCAGTAGTTGGGGCCGTGGAGAAAGTGGGGAGAGTGGAACCGTGGTGGGAACAGTGGTGGGGACATCGGAGACAATGCGACAGTGGTGGGAGCACTGGTGGGGACAGTAGGGGCGGTGGTGGAACCAGTGGGGACAGTGGTGGTGAGGACAGTGGTGCTGGGAACAACAGTGGTGGATGTGGCGCGGACGGTGGTAGGGACCGGGAGTCGTTTGCTGGCGGTGAGTGGGGGGGGTGGGGAGGGGTTCGAACGTGTAGTGACCCCCCCTCCGGTTTTCGAGTGGGGAGGGGTGGGGGAGGGGGAGGGGGTCGAACCTGTAGTGATCCCCCCGGTTTTAGGAAAGGAAGGGGGAAGGGGGGGGGGGGGGGGGGGGCAGCAGGGGGGGGGGGGGCAGCAGGGGGGGGGGAATTTTCGGAGGGGCGGGGGACCCCGGGTTCTGGAGGAAGAGGGGGGCAATTTTCCAAAGTAAAGCGGCGGTGGATCACGCTCTCTCCTATATTTCGGACTCCAATCCCTGGTAGGCATCATCGCCATCGATGTTGTTCACTTCTCGGGCGTGCCAAGAACTGGAGAAGGTGGAGGAGGAGGCGGCGCGAAGTAGGCGATGCATCGATCATTGCTCGAAAGCTCTTGCCACAATTCCTTGTTCGATTCCCCCAAACAGTGCTTGCACTTCGGGGGTTCTCACTTCTGATCTAAGGAACTGGACCCGCCTGCCGGTCTGGTGGCTATGTTGTCGCCATTGCCGCCCCGCCGCCACCTCGTCGCCGCCCGTCGTTCGGGCCTGTCTGCCTGTCTGGTGGCTATGTTGTCGCCGTCGCCGCCGCCGCCCCGCCGCCGCTTCGTCACCGCCCGTCGTCTGGGCCTGTCTGCTGGACTAGCTGTTATGATGTCACATGGGCTTCGCGCATGCGCGCATGTCGAAATCGTTCGAACGCCCTTGCGCGCGTGCTGTCGCAAGAATCCTTTGCAACAAATGGGGCGAAATGCACGCGCGCGCGTCGTCGCGCGCGCACGCCGCAATCCGTCAAACAGTTTTTTCGTAAGGATTTCAAAGCCGAGTGCCCCGAAACCATATACAAACGCATGGTTTCGCAACATCAGTTTTCAAAAAAGCCTGCGTTCGCGCTCTTGCGAATTCTTGAATCAATACCATCGGTTTTTCAACGTGTTCATGGAATTCTGCCAAACGGACCTCTCGCGCCTCATGCCGAAATCATTTGAACGCCCTTGCGCGCGTGCTGGGGGCGCACGATCCGTGTCAAATAATAACATGTGGGCCACTCGCGCGTCGGCCGCGCGCGCATGTCGAACTCCTTCCAAAACCTTCATCACCGACGCGAAGACGCCGTCATCGTCGTCGGCTTGATCAGTATCGGCACCGTCACCGGCCATGCCGTCGCCGGTGTCATCATGGTCACCAGCACCGGCATTATCATCATCATCATCATCATCATCATCATCATCATCATCATCATCGCGTTTACCTTTGTCGACGTTGCCAGGATACCGCGCCCGCCCAACTCGCCGACTCGCAGTGAAGTGCCCGTTGGGATGCGCGCAGCGGTCAGCGCCACCGCGGCCGCGCCTGTTTCGCCAAACTAGCTGGCCGCTGCGCGCGCGAGCATGCACGGGCTAGCGCGGCCGCAGATATGCACCAGCCAACACCAAACATTCATCGCAATCGCCGCCGCATGGGTTTTGCACACCAAGTTGCGGGTGCGCGGGTGGAATGGTTGCGCGAGCAGCGGAGTTGACAAATTATTGCGAACAGAAAATATTTGACCACATAGATTGCACCACATATATTGCACAATATACAACGCATCATATATAGAGATTGTTCAACCTAGATTGCATCACGTCGATTGCACTATGTCGATTGCACCACATGTAAAGCACAACGCAGAATGTATTTCATATATTGCGCCACGTAGGGTGCCCCACGTAGGGTGCTCCACACAAACTGCACGACTTATATTATTCGACGTAGATTTCCCGACATAGGGTGCACCACATAGAGTGCGCAGCAAAGACTGCACCACACATATTGCACAACGGACATTGCACAACTCTATTGCGCAACCTAAGTTTCAACACATACATTGCACCACGTATGTTTCGCCATGTAGATTGCACAACATGTTTTGCCAGAAGCATACTGTTTGGGGTGAGCCCTGGCTAACATGACCTCAGTGGTATGTGTGAATTCAGCCAACCTTTTCCATTTTACCCCGCGAACAACGTTCGGTACAA
>CAUYUJ010017760.1:27500-47500 GCA_963575745.1 Prorocentrum cordatum
CGCCGTCTTCCCTGGAAGAGGGACCCTCAGGACCCCCATACGGGGGCGCGCGCACTCCGCTCGCTGGCCCCACCCTCCACACCCTCAGGCCCACCCCGATGTCTACGGCACGGCCCGGCTGGGGCCTGGGTCGCCGCGTGTGGAGGGCCAGGAGGACGTGACGAGGCCGGCGCCGACACAAAGACCGCCCGTGCGCGGGGGCGAGAGTCGGATCGCATCTGACAGATAAGGCCGGCCACAGGAACCAGCCACAACGCTCGGGGGAAGCCTAGGGCGGGCGAGGGTGCCAATAAAGCAGGTATCGAGCGGGCAGCATAATACTAGGAAGCGCCGAAGATAGACAGGACTCCTAAGATGGGAAGAAACTTTATAATAATGAGTCAATATAAGAAGCCTCATCATAATTACTGCTGATCATAAGTGATAATACCAGCCTAATCCTCTCGCTCCCCACCCTCCTCCTCCTCCTGCTCCTCCTGCTCCTCCTGCTCATCGCTCTGTCCTCGAGCGCGCTTGGCACCCTCTTGGAGCGCGGCGTCCGCCAGCTAGCGCCGTATCCTCCTCCTCTGCCCTCCTTCCTCCGCGCCCCCAACCGCTCGGGGCAGCCTTGGAGCCGCTTGGGACAGCCTTCGGACAGTCTGCCGTTCCCGACAAGGACACCCTCCGATACCAAAGGAGCAACGGAACGGTCAACCTTGGGACCGATGCCTCGGGGCGCATTCGAGACCCCCTTCTTTCGAGCGCGACTTGCCAGCCTCGAGCAGGCAATTTTGTGCAGAATGTGCGCTACGGGAAACGCTATTGCAGTTCACTTCCCCGTCATTTTAATCGCCATCCACCTCGTTCGAGGCACAACAGCATGCAGGACTCAGGCTTGGATATCTGAAGGGCTGCACCACCTTGCTACCGCCTGCAGGCATGTGAGCCTCTGTGGGGCTATCGTAAGGGGCCTCCTCGGCCGGAGTTTGTCTGCTCTGAGCCATCGTGGGGCAATGGCGGGACCACCGCAGACTTTCCTACTTTTTGGGCGAATCTCAGGAACGGGGTTTACGGCGTACCGCGCAGTTTCTTGGGGCAACGTTGGGGCTTTGTTGGGCCGTGCGGGTCAATTCCTGGAGCCTTTTTGGATGTGCAGGACTGGAGAAGCAGAGTCCACGAGTTTGCCAGCTGGCGTGGGGATGCACTTTGGCGAAGCTCAAGCTCGTGATCCACGACGAGCAGCAGGTGACGTGAGGTGTCCCGCCCTGAACGGGCCACTGTGCGGGGTGGGGGGCTTCTCCGGGGGTGGCGCGACCCAGGGGCGAGCGGCAGGAGGAGGGCGAGGAATGTGGCACGGCAGCGCACGTATATAACATGCTTGGTGCTACTACACGATTTGAGGCGTCCCGCCCTGACAGGGCCATTCTGCTGAAGGGGTTTCTCTGGGGGGGCGACCGGGGGGCAAGAGGAATGAGGAGAGCGAGAGAGGCAACAAAGGAGAGCACGTATATAAGATGATGGGTGTTGATAAGTACGGGCAGGTTGTTGTGCCGTGGGTCCCGGCAAGGGAGAGTGCTGCAGCGGTCCCAGGCATCATGTCACGATTTCTTCGTTTCTTCAGCCTTTCGACTTCTCGATTTCATCTTCTAGATCGTTTTTCCCAGCAAGGGTGTGGGCCCAGGGTTTCTTTTTAGCTGTCTACCCTTAAGTCCTAGACCGACGGGGTGTAGCAGCTCTCGTCGGAGTGGCCAGCGAATGTCGCACGCATGACAACACGCGTCGAAGATTCTGGGCGCCAAATGCCAACGCGTTGGCGCCATTTGACGCATGACTTCGGGTGCGTGGGCGTCAAGGGTGGCGGGGGGGGGGGGGCGATTGTGCGGGCAGCAGATTCTTAGCGCGTAAACATATGCGCCTGTAGCAGGAATGTCGAGGATGCGTCGGACACGCGTGGATTTGGCATGCGTTTTAAGGCGTGTAGGCGCCATGTGGGCATCGAACATGCGGGCAGCGGATTCCTCACGCGTAAAAATACGCGCCCAAGGGGGAGGGGCATCGAACATGCCACTGGCACGCGTGCCTCTGGCAAGTGTTTTCAAGTGTGGGGGCGTCAAGGCGGCATCGAAACTGCGGCTGGCGGATCCTTCGCGTGTGCATGTGGCAAATGTTTTGGCGCATGTAGGGGCAAGGTGAGTATAGAGCATGCGGGCGGCGGAGTCATCATGTGTAACAGCGCGCACCCAGACGGGATGTATCGAATCTGCGTATGGCAAGTGTTTTCACATGTGCAGGCTAGGCGGCCAGGGGTGTTGAACATGCGGGCCGTGGATTCAGGCGTGAAATCGTGCCTTGAGGGGCGCATCGAATATGCCAGTAGCACGCGTGCGTCTGAGGCGCGCGTGGTATGGGCGAGCATCGAACATGCGCTGGCAAGTGCTTTCGCGTGTGAGGGCGTAATCATCAGGGTATCGAGCGTGCGGCTGGCGGATATTGGACGAGAAACGAGAAACAAGTGCTCGAGTCGGGGGTCCCAACAGGTGTCTTGCACGCGTGGGCTTGGCAGGTGCCTTCACGGGTGTAGGTGCCGAGGAGGGGTGTATCGAGCATGCGGGCGGCGTGTTCCTACGTGACAAAAAACGCCCAGAGGGGGGCATCGAACGGGCGTCTGGCACGAGTGCATTGGGCACGTGATTTCACGCGTGTGGGTCCAGTCGAAGTGTTGGACATGCGGGCAGCGGATTCTTGATGCATGCACGTGCCGGGAGGGTGGAGGGGCGAACATGGATCTGGCACGCGTGCATTGAGCACGCGTTTTCAAATATGTAAGTGCCGACGGGGGAGTGGGGGGGTCGAACGTGAGGGAGGTGGATGCACCACATGTAAAATTCCGTGCCTTGAAGGAGGGGTATCGAAGCAGCGTTTGGCACATGTATTCCCGTTCGTAGGCGTCGAGGAGGGGTATCGAACAAGCGGCTGGCGGATTCTACACACGTGAAAGTACAGGCCCGACGGGGGTATCCAATTGGCTCGTCGTTTCGCGTGTGTAGACGCCACAAGGTGTTACCAAAGAAGCGGCCCGTAAGTGCCCACTCGTAAAAAACGCACGTACCCGAGTCAGGATTGCGAGTTCGTGACAGGCACGCATGCGTCCGGCATGTGAATTCACGCGCGTGCGCGCCAAGAGAGGGTCTTAAGCGCGTGGCCGGCGGATTATTAACATGTGAAAATACGCGCCCAAGGCGGGCGTCCGAACCTGCGTCCGGCACGCGTGGGGAAAATCTACGGGGTACCCGCGCTACATTGGCACCCGGGGGAAACCTATGACAACGAGGGCAACGCCACCAAGGCGGCCCAGCGAAAGCTGTGGGACGACGACGTCACCACAGACCTCCAGCATCAAAGGCCCGGCCTGCACTCAATGGCAGCACCAACCACCACGAATGGCCAGCCTAACGACCTCATTTGGGTTCAATTGGCTCAAGACACAGCCACTTGGTCGACACTCGAGCACAACTACTTGCACAATGCATGATAGCACACGACCTGCACACGAGAGCACTTCATTTCGCCAGCATCCAGAACCAGGATTTCTTCCTCCCCCGCTCCCCTCTGGATTAACTTTGTTGTTTCTATATTCTTGCAGGAGGCCATGTTTTTCCCCACCTGGTTTCAGTTTGGCCCAGACGATTGTCCACAGTGGTGGTTCTTGTTCGTGTCCGTGTTCGTGTCCCGTACGCGTGCGTTTGGCACATGTTTTCACAAGTGTAGGCACGAAGGGGCGATGTCGAACATGCGGGCGACGGATTCTTCGCACACGAGAATACGAGCGGGGGAAGGGGGATCGAGCACGCAAGCGGCAGGACTGCTGTGGACTGCATGTGCCACGGGAGTTGGCGTAGACGTCAGCGAGGGGTAGTCGAGCATGCGGACGGTAGGTTTTTCACGTGCAGTTTTACATACGTACCCAGATAGGCGGGCTATCGCACATGAATGTGGTACGTGTTTTCAGGTCTAGGGTCAAGTCGAGCATGTCCCTCTACAGGAATAACATTTAAAAGAGTCAGGCAAATAGTTTGGCGACGTCTGTTTGGTTATGTTTGATTTCTCTTCCAAACGCCACCTGGGGGAGGACGTGCCCGACCTAAGTGTAGGGTTTCGAATTTGCGGCTGGCGGGATCGTCACATGTGACGATACATGTCCGAGGCGGAGTTTCCACCATGCGTCTGGTACGCCTGCATTTGGCATGTGTGTTCGCTTGCGCAGGCACGCGCTTTAGCGCGTCTTTGCACCACGGTATCGAACATGCGGTTGTGGATTATGAGAAGGGGGACGTGGATGAGCAGCATGATGGCGGTAGTACTTTGTTAAAGCCCTAACCTCGGTGGGGCAAACCAGGAACTAGGGCGTGCCACTCCTCTCTCTTCTTGCTCCTCGTCCTCCCTCCTCTCCTTCCCTCGTCCGTTCCCTCTCCCTCCTCCCCCGCGTCCTTCCCGCGTCCTTTTTCTTGCAATATGATCCCCTTTTTCTCCTCCATCCAAAGTGTTCCTCCTTCTCTCCTCTCTCCATTTCCTCCTCCGCTCCAGCGATTGCCCAATATTGTAGCCGCTCGAGGCGATAAGTTCGTATGCGCCAGCGCCTTATTATGCGTTGGGCATAAGAATTTAGATGGCTGCCTTTCCGCCGCAGCTGGACTTGACGCAGCAGCGCTTTCGGTCCCAGCCCCGGCTGCGGCGACGCCATGTGCGGGACGATGACGACTACGACGACGACGACGCTGACGACGACGACGGCGGTGGCGGTGGCGACGAGGAGGAGGAGGAGGAGGAGGAGGAGGAGGACGACGCGGAGGTCGAGGACGAGCACGAGGACGACAGCGACGACAACGTTGTTTTTGTTGGATTTCGGTCTTTCCAGAACTGTCGCCGGGCCCCTGGCACCGTCAGAAGCAGAGTTCTTCTTCTTCTTCCTCCTCCTGCTCCTCCTCCCCCTCCTTCCCGTCGACCTCCTCGTTATCCTGCTCCTCCTCCTCCTCCTCGTGCTCGTTCTCGCGGGCCTTGTCATCGCTTCCTCTTGTTTGTCCTCCCTTTAACTCCTCCTCGTCGTCGTCCTCCTCCTCCATCTCCTCATTCTCCTCATCCTTGCCTCCCTTTGGGAACTGATTCTCCTATCCGGTGGGACTGAGGGTCTGGAAAACATCCAATTAAGTTGAAGGATGGTAACCCCATCTGGTGGGGGGACACCCACGCAGACCA
The DNA here is from genome assembly GCA_963575745.1 of Prorocentrum cordatum. Lineage (NCBI taxonomy): Eukaryota > Dinophyceae > Prorocentrales > Prorocentraceae > Prorocentrum > Prorocentrum cordatum. The sequence continues at coordinate 32,733 of CAUYUJ010017760.1, forward strand.
GCTGTGACTCCATTCAGCGGAATAGAAGGTGTGACATTACGACAGGCGTTACCAAAAAAACAATGGCTACCCATCATTTGTGGTCTGAGAGTCTGGCGGAGCCCCACGTGTTGTTATTTCATCCGGCAGGAAGGTGGTTCTCGCATTGGACAGACCAAAAGGACCATCATCAGAGCACCCGAGGAGACTGGCTAGACTGGCCACACCGCTGGCGGGGTCAGCGCCAGCAAAGAATGAGGAGGACCGAGCCAGACTAAACGTGACCCAACCACACCGGGCCAACCAGCCAAACGACCAGGCGAGGAGGGCAGAACCAGACGTGCAGACAACGCCAGACTAGACTTGAGTCGGGCCTGTGCCTCTACAGGAGGAATATTCAAAAATTATCAAATAAATCGTCAGGGGAAGATTTTTCAACTATTCCTGGTTATGTTTGAAACATTCCTTAGCATTTTTGAACTTCCGCCCAAAATCCTCCTGTAGGAGGACATGCCCGACCTAAACTAGACCAGACCAGACCAAGCAAACCAAACCAAACCAAACCAAACCAAACCAAACCATTCCAGCCCGTGAGTTCGTGGCGCACGCACAGGAAGAACACCTAGCGGCTTGCCGCCGTCGCCGCCGCTGTCGTCCAGTCTCTCTCCTCCCCCTTCCCCTCTCGGGTCCTCCTTGGATTTCTCCTTTGGGCTTTGATGCCGGTTCTGATTTCGCCGGTGTTGTTGATCCTGCTGCTGCTCGTACTGCGCAGCTGTTGTTGCTGCTGATGGTCCTGCTGTTTCTACTTGTTTTGCCGCTGCTGCTGGTCCTGCGCAGCGGGCAGTCCAGGCAAAGCCAGCCAAGCCAGCTGGACCAGCCAAATCACGAGACTAGATTGACCAGGCGCAGCAGTTAATTGACCAACCATCCAAGACAAACGAACCAACCAGACCATGCCACTCAGGGCTGGACCTTAACGCTGTTTTGCTGGACTTCGGCTGTGTCTTGTAGTTCGTTTTGGCACGGATGTGCAGGAACAGTGGTGGAGCAGAACGAGACACGAAACGAAAACAACACGAGCACACAACGTTTAGGTTTAGTTCTGCCAGACCATACCAATCAGGAGGGGAAACAACACAGACACAATTATTCGTCGACGCCCAGGAAAACATGGGAAAACATTGGAAGTGGGGGGAAGACAAAGACCCAGAAAATATGAGAACCTATGGGGATTCCTGTGATTTGTGCCTATGTATTTGTGTGTCCGTGGGCCCCTTTCATCAATCCGACCAGGCCAGGCGAGCCAGGTCGGCTCCTCGACGACCCAGACGAGGCCAGGCCAAGACCAACCAAGCAAGCAGTCCAGCAGACCAGAGTGGCCTAAAAGCAGCCAGGCCAGAGAAGGAGCCTGCACGACCACAGCAATGATCCTCCTCCTTCCCTCTTCCTCCTCTTCTCCTCCTCCTCCTCTCCTCGTCTCCGTCCTCCCTCCTCCTCCTCCTCCTCTTTTCCTCCTCCTCTCCTCCTCCTTCCTCTCTCCTTCATCCTCCTCCTCCTCCTCATCCTCCTCTCCTCTTTCCCTCCTCCTCCTCCTCCTCCTCCTCCTCCTCCTCCTCCTCCTGGCTCAAGACCTGAGCACACCGCGGGAGGTGCAGGTCTCAGCATTGCCATCCAGGGCAGGCCCTGGGTGCTGGGGCCCAAGCTTGTTTGCTCTGCCCCCGTGCCTGCCTGGTCAGCCCCAGGCAGAGGCACAATCACGTCCCGCATCAGTGCTGCCATAGGGCCTCTCGTGTGCGTGCGCCAGCGTGCCGCCATCAGGAGATGCCCGCCCAGCAGCAGAAGAAGTACCTGGTCTGCTCGAAGCGGGGCTGCAAAGGCTGGGCTTGGTGCTCGACGAATTCTCGTCATTGTATGCAGTGTGGCAGCCGTTTCAAGCAGGGCGGGGATCATGGTCCCCCAGCTCGACCCCAAGGTGGTGGAGGTGGCCCCCAGGATGTTCGGCCTGACGTCGAGGAGGAGCCCGCCAAGCCAGGACGCTGGAGGAACGGCTCCCGCGGTCCTGAGCGCCCACCAGGCCTGGGGCGCGGAGGCGGCCGAGCGGTCACCTTCGAGGATGCAGTTCCCGCTGACGACCCAGTCGCCCTGGCTCAAGCTCAAGTCACCTTCTGGAAGAAGTGGAAGCCAGATGGAGAGGAGCACAAGTCGGCGTTGGGCAAGCTCAAGTTTGCCAAGGCGCAGGCGTTGTCGGCCAAGAGCCTGGAGCAGCAAGCACAGTCCTTGTCAGATCAGCTCCAGGTGTTGCGCCAGAGGTTGCAGTCGCAGAAGCAGGAGGCCAGCGAGCTGGTTACCACAATTGTCGAGGCAAGTGAATATCACGGCAAGCTGGTCGAGGAGATCGAAGCTAATACAAAAGAAGTGCAGACGCTGGAGACGCAGCTCAATGCGGCCACCCAGGCGGCTGCGTATGAGGCATCCAAAGCTGAAGATTTGCTCACCACCATTCAGGGAGTTATATCCGCCAGAATGCCACAGGGAGGACTGGCCCCACCTGAACTTCGAGACAAAGTATCGGAGCTGGCCGCCATGTTCGACACCTTGCAGCAGCAGCACGTCGCATCCCAGGCCTCGGGCGCGCCAGCAGGTGGCGGCCCGCCTGCGGTGGCGGCTCCGCGCGGGGTCATCATCGACGGTTTCCCTGCAGTTGGAGAAAGCCCTGATGATGGCCAGGCAAGTCAGACGCCCGCGCCTATCCCAGGCCAGCACGTCCCCACTCCTGCCGACGACAAGGAGCTGGAGACCATGGCAGAGGCGCAGGCCATGGACACGTCTGAAGGCCGCCGCGGTGCAGCTGCTGCGCTGTCCGACGTCGCCCAGGACATGGCCAAGATCCAGAGTGAGTCAGGCCCCGAGACCAAGAGGGTCAAGGCGGCGGCCGAGGCTGCGGCGCTCGCGGCCGCTCAGGGCCAGAAGTCGCCAGGGTAACACTTATAAGATCGCTACTATCAATGGTTCTTGCTGGCCTGCTGTTCGCAAGTTTGTTCTTTCGCCGCAGTCTAGTGCAGTCACGATCATCTGTGCTCAGGAGTGTAAGCTTGCCGACGGAGATAGCATTGTGCGTCAGATACAATGGTGCTCGGCCCAGGGGCGGCTGGCTTACATCACGCCTGCAGCCAAGAGTGAGAATCATGAGTTGGTTTCGGGAGTTGCGATTTTGATTCGGGATGGCTTGGACCTGGGGGTCCAGCCGATCACTTTTTTCCGCCGCTTTCGACCCCGCTCGATTATCGGGGGTGCTGCTTGAACTTCCTGGGGTCCCGAAGTTCGCCATATGTAGTACCTATTTTCAGGCTGCTGCTGGTCTCTCCGAGACCAATTTAAAACTTCTGGCCGCCATAGGCCAACTTCAGGATGATTTGACCCATCCAGTTTTGGTTGCGGGGGATTTTAACCTGGCCCCCTCTCGGTTGGCCCAAGCTGAGTTTCTGTCCAGGTCCACGATGACCCTGCTTGTGCCGCCGGCCGCCACCTACAGAAACAAGAAGACCAAATCCACTCTAGAATATTTCCTGTCTAGCCAAGGCCTCTCGCCGTGGCTCAGTAACCCCCGTACTCTTTCCTCGTATCCCCTCTCCCCTCACAGACCTGTGCTGCTAGATATTGTAGTTGAGAATAACTTTAATATCCCCACGCTGCATAGGCCCCAGAAGCTACCCACACGTATCCCTGTGGGCCCGCAATTGCCAGAAGTGAGTTGGCACCAGCCAGCTGCTGCATTGGAGTACGCTTCACACTTGATCGATGATGCTCGACGGCCGCTCAGCGATCAACAGCAGTCGGTGCTCCTGGACCACGTGTATTTCAGCTTGGCCCAGGACTTGGAAGCTACAATCAGTAAGAAAACTAACACCCCCCTCAAGCCTAGCAAGTACCCCAGGGCCCACCCCCCTCAGGTTCTTATGGTCCCCGCTGAGGCCAAAGCTGCTAGGAGTAGGGCTAAATGGGTGGCCTACACGGGCCCGTTGAGATGGCTCATCAATAGGATTCAAGATTTCCATAGATGTGTTCAGGACTGGAATCTCACTGAGTTTCAGGGCGCTCTCGACAGCTTAGAGGATTGCCCTGAGTTGTCCACCACCGTCGTGTCCCTCAAGAAAGGGGCTGCAAGAGATTAGAGTTGCCGCAGGTTTGTTGCACGTTGATTTCAGCGCTGGTGCCCTGAACCAGGCGCTGGCGATCCAGGTTCTGGACGAGCTGCTAGAGCACGTCACCAAGCTCCTGTATCAGGAACAGGCGGCAGAGAACGCTGCAGACGGGAAGGCATGGAGGGATTGGGTTCAGGACACCATGAAGGGAGGAATGGGATGGGCTCACAGATGGACCAAGCGTTTGGAGGCCTGGAGGCCCTCGTCAGTTCCATTTAAGTCGCAGTATTCTGGCAGGCCCCAGCATATATTGCAGGCAGAAGCTGATCGTCTGGCAAAAATATGGCAGGTTTCCCAGGATACCCCACCACAGCTCGTTCCTGACAGAGATGATCGTAGTGCCCTGGGCCCCATCAGCCCCAAGAGATTACGACAGGTTGCGAAACGTTTTCCCCATGCCACTGCCTCTACCTGGGACGGTTTCCACCCTAGGCATTTCAGTATGTTGAATAATGAACAGGCAGAGATTGTCTGCGATTTTATTGGCCTGCTGGAAAAGATTGGACATATGCCAACCCAGCTCCAAGGTATCGTATCGACTCTGATGATGAAGTTGAAACAGCATGATGCCCCAGCCAGTCAGCCCTCTTTCAGGTCCATTGGCATGCTTCCAGCTTTGTACAGAGTCTGGGCTAGGCTCAGGAGGTCAGCGGCCAGAGAGTGGGAGGCACACCACCGCAGGCCGTACCTTGCTCGTCAGGCTGGTCACTCCATAGTGGAATTCGTATACAAACAATCCTTGGAATGCGAGTTCAACAGCTCTGACAAAGATCAACAATATAGTGCCCAAGTTCTCTACGATTTATCTAACTACTACGAACATGTTGATCGGCCATGTCTCGTTTACCGTGCTGTTGAATCAGGTTTTCCGTGTTGTTTATTGCGTATCATATTATCTCAATATGCCAGCGAACGCACTGTTGCACTACAAGATTGTGCAGTCAGTGTAGGCAAGCCTTGGAGGGGCATTGCCGCAGGATGCAGTTGGGCCACCTATCTTGTGCAAATGTATGTGCTCGCCCCGCTCGACGTGTGGACGCAGGCGCATTGTCATATCAGGCTCGCGATGTTTATAGATGATCTGCTGCTCCAGTGCCACGGCCGCAGTTACAGCCTCATCGTCAGCCAGCTCAATATTGCTGCCAGGTCCATCGCAGACTGCATCATCAATGAGTTTAAGTGCCAGATCGCCAGCAAGAAAAGTCAGGTCCTGGCGTCCCAACAAGCCCCTCAGGATCAACTCAGGACGGCTCTCGGGCCTCTGGCGGGCCCGAACGCGGATAGGTCTGGACCTAACCTGGGTTGTGAAACTGGGGCTGGACGGCCCCAACGCCGATGGAGAAAGCAGCGTCAGATTTTGGAGCGTCTTGATAAGATGCGTAAAAGACTTAACAGGGTTCGCATGCTCAAGAGAGCTGGGGGTAACACTCATAAGTTGTATAGGACTGGCCTCGAGGCGGCCACCACGTTCGGAGTCGATGTGACTGGCATCAATGGCACGCAGTTGGAATCTGCTAGGTCGCAGTTTTTGGCTGCTGCGGGACCCCGTTGCCCGACGCGCAGCCGCAGTCTGGCCCTGCTCATCCTCAAGGACCCCTTGTGGAAAGCTGCCCTGGGGCCCGCCATTATGTGGCGCCGCCTTGTCTGGGACGCCGCCACCCGCCCCCACCTTGCCGTGACCAGTCTCCAGCAGTTGCGTGTTTGGGCTGAGGCCATCCTCCCGAGAGTTGCAAAATCTTGGGGCTCCTCCAGGGGCCCCCTCAGCGCCGCGGTGCTTTCGCTTAAAAGGATCGGTTGGAAATTCCAGGGACCATTTACTTTTGTGACCTCCTCAGGCATTGAGTACCCTCTCCCAGGACATTCCCCCGCCCTCCTCCAAAAGCTCATGGAGTTCGACTGGCACGGCCAGCTCGCTTCCAAGGCGGCCGGGAAGATCGGCCACCCGAACGCCCAGTTAGATGTGGTTGCTGCCCGTGCTGCTCTATCATCGCCAGACCTCCTTGGCCACCAGAAGGGAACCCTCCTCGCCTTCCTCACTCAGAGTATATGGACTATGGACAGAGCCAAGGCAGCAGGATACGAAGTCGAGACTGGCTGCGATTGCGGCCACCATTCGGACAACCTCGGCCACCGCATACTTTACTGCCCGAAGACAGAGAATCTCAGAGCCACTCATTTCTCGGCAGCGGAGCTTCAGAATTCAAGAGAGCCTCCTCCCCAGACCCTGCCCCAGTACCTCGGTTTCCAGCTGGTCCCCGAGTATCGTGGTGAGAACCCTCCTGGTTCGGGCCTGGAGTTTGGGGGGTTTCGGTGTGCCCAGGAGGGGATCACCCCTCAGGAGGCTTTCAGCGAAGGGGAAGTGTATATAGATGGCAGTTGCACTAACCACGGTCACTATGTCTTCAACGCCGCTGGTTTCGCGGTTGTCTGTATGCGTAACGGAGAAGCTTTTGCCCATTTCAGTGGCCGAGTCGGCCAGATGTTTTTTACAAACCTCGGGAGCCGCGGAGCATTTGGCCGCTGTTGCGGCCAGTATTCTGTCTAGGGATGTTGAAGTCATTTACTCTGATTATAAAGGAGTTCTGTCTCTGCACCAAGGTACTGAGTACCCTCGGCACAACGTGTGGGCTGGGTGTAAGGTGTTGGCTGGCAGAAGCCAGTTCCCCCTCGGCCAGCGCTTGCGTAAGGTCAAGGCCCACCAAGATTTGCAGGCCCTCTCAGAAGGCAGTGAAGAGCGACGGTTGGCCGAAGGTAATAGTGCTGCTGATCGTATTGCCAAGGCCGCCGCTTTTAAAGGAATGCAGCCCAGCGAAGCAGAGAAAAGCGATTTTACTGACAGTCGGAAGTTTCCCGTGCGATATTTGAAGTATGTTGCTCAGGCTCTGGGAGAGTGGCCCGCGATCGCCCCTCACCGTAACAAAGCCTTGGCCGCCCCAGAGAAGAGTTTGTCTCCCCCCTCGGGTGCCGCCTCTGCCCTTTCGTCGTGGACGCCGCCGTCGTCGGTCGAGCCTCCCCCCCCTCCGCCTCCTCCTGTGCCCCACGAGGAGCCCAGAGAGCCCTTCAGGTACCACACGTGGGCTCTCATCCATCAGTACCACAGGTGCATCCTGTGTAGAGTGCAGACCAAGTCTTTCACACAGCGGGGAGTTTTACAGGCCCAGCATTGCCCAGGCCACTGTAAGCAGCTTTCCGATCTTGTGCATGATAATAAAGGCCATGATTTGTTTTACTACGAGCACCTTGATCACCCGACGAGTATCTTGGTTTGCCATAAGTATGGATCCTTCTCTGAGGGGTTGGGTCGAGGGCTCACTAGTGCGTGCAGCACTAGAGTGAGCCACCAAGGAGCGGCCACTCAGCTAGCCCGCGTCCAAGAGGGTCGAGATCCAAAGGGCACAAAGTCGTCCCCGATCGTTTTTAAGACCCCCGCTATTCCCCTGGCCCAGCTGGTGCGCGAGGAGCGTGCCAAGACCCAGGGAGAGGAGGCACTAAGCCCTCCATAGTCGGCCGCGCTCTCTCGCGGCGGACATCGAACACCCCCCAAGCCATGTGCGTGTCCTCCTCCTCCTCCTCCTCCTCTTCTCCTCTTCTCCCTCCTCCCTCCTACCTGCAAGCCGAGATCGGATCCGAAAGAATTCTTGGAACTAAAAAAAAACAGACCCATCAAATCAGCCAGATCAGCCAGACCCAGCGGAGCAACCGCGCCAGGCCAACCAGACCAGCCGTCTAGGATGACAGCCAGGCACAATCCAAACCAGACTAGCCAGACCAGACTAGACCAGACTACCCTAGGCCAGGCACAAATCCGACCAACTAGGCCAACGGAACGAGACCAACAAAGCCGTCCAGACCGACCAGACCAATCGGACCAATCCAACCGGACCAACTAGATGCGAACCGGTTCAATTTAACAAGCCTACAGACCCGCCAACTTAAGTCAGTCCCGACCAGAGCACCGAAGCTTGTTAGCCCAGATGGGATCAAGCGGGCGGCCACGTTTGTTCGCGAGCTCAGGGATTGAGGGACTGTGGAGTACACATGAGTTCCATGGCGCAGCTTTGCCACTGAGGGGGTCCATGCGCGTCCACGTACCCCCCCCCAGCGGGCGCGAAGCAGATGGCGATCTGGCGCGAAGCTGATGGCAGTCGTATTCCTATGCGGGCGTGCCGCAGCTATGCTGCGCGAGAGCCCCGCGCCTATGCGGCGCGAGGCCACGTAAGCTCCTCCTCTTCCTCCTCAATTTGAAGGACGGGGAGACAGCAGAGCAGCAGAAGGAGGAGGAGGGACATCAAGGGTCGAAACACCAGAACAGCCAGAGGAGGAGGATCTTCTTCGTCGTCGTCTTCCTTCTCTTCCTCAGCAGCAGCAGCAGCATCATCATCCTTATCAAAGCAGCCTCATCAACTTCATCATCATCATCATCATCATCATCATCATCATCATCATCATCATCATCATCATCATTATCACCATCTTCACCATCATCATCATCATCATCACCATCATCATCATCATCATCGGCGTCATCGTCATCATCATCAGCATCATCATCTTCATCATCATCATCCTCAGATTCATTTTCATCTTCATCAGCATCTTCATCACCATTACCATTTTCATGTTCATCACCATCCTCATCCTCATCCTCATGCTGCTCCTGCTCCTCCTCTTCCTCAGCCTCATCACCTCTCTCTATTCCTCCCCATGTTCCTTCTACCCCTCGTTCGATCGACGACGACGACGAGGGACCAGCAGGGTGTCTCCCAGCCGTGGCTCCTCAGGCTTGGGACGCCGACGTTGTCGGCTACACCACGCCGCTCACTACCGAGGCGGGCGCCTGCTCGGTGAGGCTCGTGCCCCCCTCCTCGCGGGGGGTCCATCAGGAGGACCAGTGAGGAGGAGAAGGAGGAGGAGGAGGAGGAGGAGGAGGAGGAGGGGGGAAGAGGAGGACGGTTTGAAATGTATATGTGTGGTGTCGCAGCGCGTAGGTATGTACGTGTTCATCCTGCCCGGGCTGGCGTTGCTGCCAGGGAGGAGGAGGAAGGAGGAGGACGGAGGAAGGAGGAGGAGGAGGAGAGGAGGGGGGGAGGAGGAGAAAAAAGAGGAGGAGGACGAGGAGGAGGAGGCGGAGGAGGAGGAGGAGGAGAAGGAGGAGGAGAAAGAGGAGGTGGAAAGAGGAGGTGGAGGAGGTGGAACAGGAGGAGGAGGAGGTGGAACAGGAGGAGGAGGAGGAGCAGGAGGAGGAGGAGGAGGAGGAGGAGAGGCGCGCGCCCCCTCCTTCCGTGTGGCCCACCTGGCTCTTTCCCTGCTCGTCTGTGCCCAACCCTTTGTCGAATCGTTCTACCGAAGAAGTGAACAGAGCATACGCAGACATGTTCGACAGTCCGCGTTTTTTTTTGGATCGGCGTTGGGCCCCGCTGGCGGCGCCTCCAGCACACTTGCTGCAACAGTTGAAGATTAATGTGCGCGGCGCTGAGGTGAGGGCCATCGTTTGAAAACGCCCAGTCCCCTCATCCATGTAGCGGTTGGTACTTTCTGTTCTGAGGTGGGAAGGGAAGTCTCACGCGAAACGCTTGGCATGGCTTGCGGACATGCTAGCTGGGTTGTTTATGGGGATGAGGGGTTTAATCCAGGAGGGAGGTGAGAGGAGGAAGGTGGGAGGAGGATGAGGAGGAAGAGGAGAAGGAGGAGGAGGAGGAGGAGGAACAGGAGAAGGAGGACGACGGCGACGACTGCGACAGGAGCCGTACAGAAAGGTCGTCATGGATCCGTTTCTCTGGGGGGTTGCGGTGGGTTTCGTGTAAGTAGCCATCTTGGCCCCCCCATGTTGTTGTGAAGGTGTTCGGAGTTATATTGGGGGTTTCTCGGAGCCCCCTTGGGAGTCTTGCGACCATCTTGGAGGGCATCGGACAGAAGGGGGTTCTCGTTTAGCGTTGGCCCTCTCGAGCCCGAGGCATCTCTTCTATGGCCTCTTGTGACGTTCTTAGTGCCTACGTGGGTGCTGTTGGGGCCGTCTTCCCTTGGGCCCCTCTTGAGGCTCTTGAGCGATCTCTGGGTCATTTTGAGGCATCAGAGCCCCATCGGAAGACACACGGCGAGAACACTTTTGCAGATGTTGGCCTTTCGGGGGCGTCCTTGGCCATTTGAAGCCGTGTTGGGGCCGCGTTGGGGCATCTGTTGGGCATGCTTGAGACCGAAGAGCGTCCCAAGAAGGCACCACGAGGCAATGTGTTCGGGCTCTGACGGGAGGGGGGCCCGAAGCTCAACGTCAACATCACTAAACAATCCAAACATGTTTGAACGATGTTGGCCTCTCGGGGGCACCCTTGGGAGGCGTTTTGGCCCAATAGATCTACAATACTGACCTACTGCTTATGCCCTGAGGTGGCCTGTAATATAGCGCAAGATGGTCCAATGTGGCTCGATCTGGTGTATTTGTGGCCGTCTTGGACCTCTCTTGGGTTTCAGCATCTCGGGAGCATCATTCGGAGGCTTCGTGGCCAATTGAAGCCGTCTTGGTGCGGTCTTGGGGCATCTTGGAGGCACATATTGGGCCATAGTGTGCCATCCTGAGACATCTTGGAGGTCAGATTGGGTTATCTGGGGCCCTCTTGGGCCATATACGATGGTCTATCCCATCGCCCCCCCCGTCCAGACTCAGAGTAGGGGCAGGGCGAGTGGTCAGGATCCCAGCTGGAACGCCACAAACTGTCTCGCACACCTCCACCCCCCGCCGCCCCCCCCCTTCCACCAGCATCACACGAGGAGCACCACGCAAGACAACACAGACATCAGGTGAGAGACGCTCACGCGGTGCGCCACGCGGTGCCAAGTGCATCACGCGTACCAGGTGCGCCAGGTGCCCCACCTCCTCCTCGCCCCCCTCTCTTCTTCCTCCTCCTCCTCCTCCTCCTCCTCCTCCTCCTCCTCACCCTCCTCCTCCTCCTCCTCCTCCTCCGCCTCCTCCTCCTCCTCCTCCTCCTCCTCCTCCTCCTCCTCCTCTCCTCCTCCTCCTCCTCCCTCCTCCTCCTCCTCCTATTCCTCCTCATAGCCCTTCTTCCTCCTCCCCCACTCCTCCCCTCCTCCCCTCCTCCTCCTCCTCCTCCTCCTCCTCCTCCTCCTCCCTCCTCCTCCCCCTCTTCCTCCTCCTCCTCCTCCTCCTCCTCCTCCGCCTCCTCCCTTTCCTCCTCCTCCTCTCCGTCCTCCTCCCACTCCTCCCCCTCCCCCCCCTCCTCCTCCTACTCCACCTCCTCCTCCTCCTCCTCCTCTTCCTCCTCCTTCTCCTCCTTCTTCTCCTCCTCCTCCTCCTTCTCCTTCGTGGGGGCCAAACATGCCAGGCGCGCCCAGTACGCCAGATGCGCCAAGTGTGGTGCATGCTCCAGCCGCGCCGGGTGCGCGGCGCTCCCAAATGTGCGCCTGGTGCGCCGGAGGAGGAGGAGGAGGAGGAGGAGGAGGAGGAGGAGGAGGAGGAGGAGGAGGAGGAGCAGGAGCAGGAGCAGGAGCAGGAGCAGGAGCAGGAGCAGGAGGAGCAGGAGGAGGAGGAGGAGGAGGTCGAGGAGGAGGAGAAGGAGCTCGAGGAGGAGGAGGAGGAGGAGGAGAAGGAGGAGCAGGAGGAGGAGCTCAAGGAGGAGGAGGAGGCGGAGGAGGAGGAGGCGGAGGGCATCGAGGAACATGTCGATTCCCCCACCATCTGTGTCGAACAGAAGCAATTGCAAAGTGGCGGGGGACTGGTGGTCAGCATGGTGCACGGTGTGCACCCGTCATCGGTATGCAGTGGCCTTAGAGGAAGCAGGGTGCGGAAGAGGCGACGCCTTGAGCCACTTGCGCGTTGAAGGCTGGCGATATTATTCAGGAGAAGGATGAGGAGGAGGAGGAGGAGGAGGAGGAGGAGGAGGAGGAGGAACTCGAGGAGGAGGAGGAGCAGCATGCGGAGGAGAAACAATATATAGTTGAAACAGGAGGAGGAATGAGGTAAATGAGAAGGAGGACGGTGACCGGGGGGGGAAGAAGCATGAGCATGGCGGCAGAAAAGACCGAGGAGGACGGCGACGGCGGCGGCGACAATGCACGTACTCGTCGACATGCACGCGCTGGCTGTCTACATTTGTGGTTGATCTAGCTTTGCGTTCCGATCTCAGCATCGTTTAATCGATCCCCACCCCCACTGGGGCATGGAATCTCAGCCCCGCCAGCCCACCCCTTAAGGCGGTGATAGACCCCGCCAAACCCGAAGGCAGCAGCACGTATCCCCATCCAGGGGGCTAAAACGGTCAGTGGGGCCGAGGCCATGCCTGTGGGGATGGGGATGGGTTGCACGATGCTCACGATCTCCAATGCAGGCACTGGTCGACGGTGCACGCACTGGCTGATTTTCAGTTGACAAGAACACGATATTATAGCAGCCCGAGGGTATGAAAACAAACCCAGGATATAAAACATCCAGAGAGTATAACTAACCCGGGTGCAACACAACGCTGGAACACAAAGACACTCGGGTTGGTTTTAGCCCTCTGTTGTTTCATACCCCTGGTGTGTTTTCCATGCCCGTGCTTTGTCGAGCGCTGCGTTCCGATCTCCTGCCTCTCCTCCGCACCGCGGCCCAGACTCCACGACGCCCGCGGCCGAGCCGCGGGCCGCCGCCGCCGACCACCGCGGCGCCGCCAGCGGCGGCGGCGCCGGCAGCACGCCCTCGGCGGTTCAAAGATGGGGCCCTCAGGGATCCAGGAGGAGGAGGCGGAGGAGGAGGAGGAGGAGGAGGGGATCCCCTCGAGCCATGGGACATCGCGACGGAGTGCGTTTCGCTATGTTCGGCTTCCGGGAGCCCTTTCCTGGCCTCGGGCCTGTGAACAAAGAGGCTCAGGATGAGAAGCCGGTCCAAGGGAATGGGACGAGACCGTTGGGGGTCGATGATGTGAACAGGGTCATGACGTCGGGGGTGTGGGGATGGAGCCCCTCCGGATGGAAAGCCCGAAGCAGAAAGCACAGGCATGCGTTGGAAGCTCGAAGCAGGAAGCAGGCCACACACACACACACACTCACCTATTGTCGGGGCTCCGCGCGGACTTGTTGGATCGGAGCTGGGCCGCCCCCCCCCTGGCGCGCTCCGCGCGCCAGGGAGGGGCGGCCCTCCACGCGCAGCTCCGAAAGTTTGCGCTCATACGGTAGGTTTGCGTCGTGTCGACCAGCGGCGACCCCAGCGCGGGCGTTCAAGGTTGAACGCCGCCGGCGACCCAGAATCGATCGATGTTGAACGATCGGACGTTGCGGCAGCGGTCGATCGTTCAAGGTTGAACGATCCCTGCGGTGTCAAAAACCAACGCTGGGGTCGGCACGACACGAACCTGCCGTACACGACTTTCCGTACCTGGAAGCGGATCAGATGTCAAACCTTCAGTTGCGTGAGGGGCTTCGAAAGCCAAGGGTTCGCCAGGGACTGGATGTACCCCCAAAACGACCTCAATCTTTCCGAGACCCTCTGGACACCCCGAGTTGCTCCAGGAGGTTGTTGAAGGGTACCGGGAGGGTTTCAGAAGGTTTTGGATCGTTTTGGGTGGAGAAGTCCCTAGCGAAGCCTGGGCTTTCTAACGCACGGCCCTCTCTTCCTCAAGAAGTGGATCAGAGGTCGAGCCTTCACTCGGCGGCAAGCCTGGGGGGGGAGTCAGAGGGGGCTGGCCTTATCAGAAGGCTCGGAAGGGCTCCAGCCTTCTGAGAAGTTGTCTAAGCTTTCTCCGAAGACAGGGACGACTCCTCAGAAGGCGCGCGGCGGGTTTCTGAGGAGAGGCCCCGCCGCCTTCTGAAAAGGCCTGCCCCCTCTCACGCCTCCCCTTGGCTCGCCGCCGATTGATGTTCTCGTCGTCAGGGCCCCATCTTTCCTCCTCCTCCTCCTCCTCCTCCTCCTCCTCCTCCTCCTCTGTTCCTCCTCCTCCTCCTCCTCCTCTGCTCCTCCTCCTCCTCTTATTCCTCCTCTTTTTCCTCCTGCTCCTCCTCCTCCTCCTCCTCCTCCTCCTTCTCCTCTTCCTCCTCCTCCTCCGTAGCCATGTTGGCTCAAGCCATTGCTCGGCCCCTGGTTTGAGCTCGCTACGGTACCCGCCTGGTCCCACGGATCCCCTGGCGGCTGGCCTCCTCCGCGCGGCCGTGGGGGCGGGCGGATCGCGACACGTCGTGGCGGCCACGGCGGTCGACTTGTGGCGTGCGGCCCGCGATGGCGGCGGTGATGGCGTCCGGTGCAGGCAGGAGATAGAGGACGAGGTCAGCGGCCGCGTGGCACTGGTCGAACCCGTCCTCAGGGCCAAGGAGGAGGAGGCGGAGGAGGAGGGGGAGGAGGAGGAGGAGGAGGAGGAGGGAGGAGGAGGAGGAGGAGGAGGAGGAGGAGGAAGGAGAGGAAGAGGAGGAGGAGGAAGAGGAGGAGGAGGAGGAGGAGGAGGAGGAGGAGGAGGAGGAGGCGGCCCGCATGGACACCCAGGCCCGCATCGGCAGCGGGAGCCGTGCTGCGCGCAACAACGCGGAGCACGCGCGCTTTGGCGAGGGCCTGGCGGCGCTCCTTGCCACTGCGAGGGAGGCGAAGCAGAAGCAGAGGGGGCGACGCCG
>CAUYUJ010017760.1:52500-107386 GCA_963575745.1 Prorocentrum cordatum
TTCTGGTCGTCGCTGGGCTCCTTGTTGCTCAAGCCAGGCTGGCTTGGCTTATGGCCAGGCTGGCCAAGGTCTGGTGGAACTGCATTTTCTCGCCTCCAGTGGTCCAAGTCCGCGAGCGTCTCCCAGGCCTTCAGCTTGTGCTTCATCGAGTTACAGCTTGGCGCCCCCTCGCACTCCTGCTGTAGTCTATCGCTGACGTACTCTGTCACCGAGCTCGCGCACCTTCGGCAGTACCATCTCCGTTCTCGTCCCAGCCTTCGTAGCTCGTGTGTCTCGTGGGCCTGGATCCCGTTGTAGACGACCCCTCTGCCTGTCTCTGGTGGCGGCCCCTTGCAGCCTTCCTGCAGCCATGTCTTGACTGTCTCGAGGCTGGTGGTGCTCTGCATGATCGTCTCGTTGCAGCACCTGCATGTCCAACCGCGTCCTCTCCTCGGCCTTACAAACAGGTGCGTGGTAGCCATCTCCTCCGTCTCGGCGTTGTCGAAGTAGCAGGCCTTGAGCTTGCGCCTCCTCCTCCTCTCTCGTGCTGCTAGTAGCCGTGCGCGCCGAAGCTCCCTGCTGTCACTGGGCCTCCTGGCTAGGCAGTCCTTGGTGTTGATCGCGATCCTCGTCCTCACCAGTGCCGCTGTCGCCCGCGCCCATTCGTAGCAGTTCATCTCGTTCCTGGGGATGGCGTGTAACCTCGCTCCCTGCTCCGCGTACTTGTCCGCCGCTCTGTTGCCTTTCCCAGGCCTCTCTGGGCATTGACTTCGTCTCCGCCTCCTCCTCCGTCAAGTGGCTGTTCATGTGTCGCACTCGAAGCTCATGTCGTCCTCCTCGTGCCTGTAGTACGCTGCCTAGTCTGCGCCATAGGTCGGCGTTGGGACCTGTGAACTCCTTCTTGGTGTCGCGCTCCGCGTTCCAGTCCAGGAAGGTGATTTCGCTGTCGGTCCAGAAGGTGATGGGCCCTCTGGTCTCCTCCATGCACTTGATCAGCGCGAACAGCTCGGCCCGATTGTTGGTTTGTCTCGCTCCTGGCAGCGCTCCGAACTGCCCTGCCTTCAGCTCGAAGTCCTTGAGCTTGCCCTCGGTGTCCAGGATGGTCCAGCTCCAGCCGCACCTACGGTGCCTGTCGTCGTTGTTGTACTCGCCTCCTGAGCCGTCTCCGCAGGCTGTGAGCTCCTTGCCCCCCTCCGCCTGCAGGTCGCGCTGCGCGCGCCCTGTCGCTAGCCCCAGGTTCACCTCGAGTCCCTCCTCTGTATCGCATGTCGGTGGCGTAGTCCATGTGGGTGGTGCCAACACCCTCAGCCAGAGAATCGGGTTCGCGCCTGCTTCATCTCGGGCTCGCTCCGCCAGGCCTGCAGTCTTCTCGTAGATGTCGTGCGGTTCCCTGGCGCTGCAGTGGCCCCAGATCCTGTGGAAGTCCGTGTCCTCCTCGCCGCGCTCGCACATGTTGTCCTCGCCCCCGTAGTGCTTTGCACGTCTCGCCCTGGTCCAGGTACCCGCGCATGCTGCCGTGAGCAGCGCGCCGTGCTCGCAGTAGTTGCCGCGCTTGCGTAAGTTCTCCAGGTGCCGTATGATGTCCTTGGTGTCGACGCCCTCTTCTGTTCCTCCGTTGTAGTGCTTGCTGGCCTCCTCCCACTGCGCCTTCGTGATGTCTTGGAGGAGCGCCGCGATGTTTTCGTCGGGGTCTCCTTCCTCCTCGCCCTCTGGGAACTTCCACATGTCGCCGCTCTTGTCGACCCAGATGCCCGGGCCTCTCGCGTCCCAGCCTGCCGACCAGAGCAGCAAGCTGATGCTCCCCATAACGCCTCTCCCCTGATGCCATCTCTTCTTCACCTCCGTGTTGGCCAGCCTGAAGTCCACCTTGGGCCGCGCTATCCTGGCCTGTGCTCGTATGTCTGGGCACCTGCTCCAGAGGTCGAACCACGCCTTGAGCTGGCCCTTGGTGGTGGATGTCTTGGGGTGCACTCCCTCCAGCGCCAGCTATGTTGTCAAGCATCTTCCTGGCCATGCCCTTCGCAAAGCCTGCGCGTCGCGTCTCCTCGCTCTTGTCATGGCCTGCGGGCTGAGACCGTGGACGCTGCGCCGTATTTGAGTGATGCTTGGGGCCCCTGGTGTACTACTCCTCGTCGCCTGCCGATCTCCAACTTCTTGAGATTGCTGTCCACCTGTCCGAATCTGGTCTCTGCCGCGCGCCACCTCGCTCCATGGGTTCTCCTCATTGCAGTGCCCTTGGCCGCCCTGTCTGCTCCTAGGTCTCTGCCCTCGCTGACCGCCTTCGCGATGACTGCTCTCGCCTTGAGCGCCTTGCTGTTGTCTCTCGTGGCCTTGATGTCCGAGGTCATGATCACCGTTTTGCCCGCGAGCCTGAGGCCGTGCTTCTCTAAATCCTGCTTCAGCACCTCCGTGGGTGTGACCATATGCGGGATGACGCTGTCCTGGCTGCACATGATCCTGACGCTGATGTCGTCGAACCACGCTCTCGGTTGGGGTGTCGGGCCTGCCCTGGTCCTGTCCAGCATGCTGGCGATGACTGCGTGCACCACCGTTTTGGCTATGTTGTTGGGGTGCCTCGACCCCGCCAGGATCGATCGGTCCGCTACGACCGCCTCCGAGCAGCTGCACTTGCACCTCAGGAAGCGCGTGCTGGAATGCTGAGCATAAGCATAAGCATGATTCTGGCGTCGAAGCCCATGCGCAACGCCTCTGGTATCAGCGTGTCCAGTCGAAGGCTGTCGTTGAACTTCTCGATGTCCGCCAGCGTGCACCCCTGGAAGATGCGCAGCTCGTCGCAGCACTCGTCCGTGACGGTTCTCCTCATGGCCTCCCTCAAGCAGCTGTTGCTTGCCGTGGCCGCATCTCAGTACTTCTCGTGCTCCTTGGCCCATCTGCGGGCGGCTGGTCGGTGTAGAAGTTCCCACGTGCGAACCAGCTGCGGTAGCAATGCCAGCGCCCTGTCGCCCTTAGCTGGTTTGGGCGTGACCATCACCAGCGAGCAGAGGAGCTGCCACGGCCACATCAGATCGCGTTCGCACATGTTGAACAACTCCACGATCGCCTGCCTGCCCTCAGGTGGCAGCCTCCCCAGGCCGCTGCACGTGAGCTTGTCCACGCCTTGCCCGCGGTCGGGCCCCCCCTGCAGCGCCATGCCCAGATCCTCCAACGTCCAGAAGTGTTCCTCCGTGTTCCGCGCCTGCTCTCTCAGCGCATTCAGCAGCTCCGTGTGCTTGCTGCGTGGGGTGCCGTCGTCCTGCCAAACCTTGGTGAAGTCTCGCATCTTGGCGCCCGCTATCTCCAAGGGGCTGTCCGCGGTGTGGTTCTCTATGGCGATCTCCTCCTCTCTCCGCAGGGGCGGCTTGGTGATGCGATGTAGGATTCCTGGTTTGGCCTCGGTGTCTGCCAGCCACTGGCAGAAGCTCCTTGCGCTCTCCCTGTAGCCCCTTCTGGTCGCAGCCTGTCTTTCCTCCTCAGCCTGTGCAGCCATGCCCTGGATGACGCCGTTGTCGATCTCCTCGAGCTTCCTGAGCCTGTGCTGCCAGATGGCGTGGTGCAGCTGCGCCGTGGTGGATGGCGAGCCCTTCAGCGGTGGCACGGTGCATGCCAGTTGCCGCCCTGCTCGCGCCATCTCCTCCTGCTGCCTCAACCCTCTGCCTCTCGTCCTGAGTTTCGCCAGTAGGCTGAGGGTGGTCTCAACCCTTGCCCGCCAGTCTGCCTTCATGTCCTTGAATCTCGTCCTTCTCTCGCCCTTCTCTGTGCTGTCGGTCTCCTCCAGCTTGTAGCCTTGTCCACGTCCTGTGAACCCTCCTGTCGCCTGGTTCAATATGGTAGGCCAAGCAGTAGAACCTCTCGACCGTGCCCATGATATTCGCGCACTGGCCTCCAATAGCCAGCGAGGCCTCCTCGTCTACCTTGAACGCGGCGCTCATGCGGATGTACTCTGGGGCCTCGGCGCGGTGCTCGGTCTACATCTCCAGGATGTGGGCAACCTCCCAGTAGTCGCTCATCAGGGTAGTGTCTCGCCTGAGTTGGCGATGCTTCAGCTCGTCCATCTTTCCCTTGGATGTTTTCTCTTCCCCCTCCGCTGCCGCGCCAGGCTGGCGCGAGCAGCTTTGCCGTCGCTGGGGCAGATGCATCCCAGGTTGCCCCCGACTGCCTGAGCAAGTCCAGCAAGTAGCCCCCTCCTGGCCGCCCTCGATGTCCTGGGTCTCGGGGCGCGAGTGTGGTGCGCTGCCGCCTCCGGCCTACGCCGCGAGCCCTGCGCTCGGCCTTCTCAGGCGCACCTCCTCGCTCCCCGAGGCTGCTCGCCTCCTCCTGGCTGCCTCCTCCTGCCGGCTGGTCCTCCTGCTGCTCGCTCTGGTCCTGGTCCTCCACCTGCTCGGGCTCCAGCTCCTCGTGGTAGCTGAGTTCGTCGAACGGGTCGAGGTCCTCAGCGTTCATGGCGCTGGCCCTGGGCCCGCGCGCCCAGCTACTTGGCGACGGTGAACCAGGCGAGAGGCTCACCACCGTGATGGACGCCCCCTTCATGTGCCAGGTGACTGGGGTCCAGTCGCACATGTCCAAGTCCTTCACGCGCGTGCCCTTACATGTAGTCGCCGCAGTCGTCGCCCTCGGATCTGCTGCCTTAGCCCTGAAACTGGAGGCTCGGAGGTGGCCTCGCAAGATCACCGCCGTTCCTCCACTAGTCCCCTGCTCGGAGCGCTGGCTGCCGCGCGCTGCGGTGAGGCACGGCGCGTCGCCCATCTTCACAAGCTCGTGCTCCGCCTTGTCCAAGTGGCCCCCTCCAGCGATGTGCGTCTCCTGGAACGCGTACGCGTCGTAGCCCTCCTCCGTCTTTTGTTGTTCTAGCCACAGCCGCGCTGCGGGCCCCCAAGTAGTGAGGTTGGCGCATAGTAGCGTGCGCTGTCGGACCCCGCCGCCGCCTCCTCGAACACGGCGGGCTCCTCGCGCTGGCTGTCAATGGCCGTCGGCGCCGCCCGCGCCGCCTTTGCCCTCACCCTTGGCCGCTCCCAGTTCCTGCAAGTACTTCTCCTCTGGCGATGCCGCCGCCTCCGCCTTTGCACCAGCGGAGCTCGCTGTTGCTGGTCCTCCATCACCTCCACCTCCTGTGGCCTCCGCTCGCGCTGCAGGTGCTTCCTTAGCCGCCTCCTCTGCCGGCGCCGCTGCCACTGGACCTGATTATGTTTTTCGTTTCTTCGCCGCCTGCGTGATGGTCTGCTTGTGCGCCTGGACCCTCTGCTTGGCCGCTGCCATGCGCTCTCTGAGCTGGCCCGTGAAACTCTGCGCGTTGGCTTTCAGCTGGCTGACTACCTGCGCTTTCGCCGCTGCCACCTCCGCCTTTGCTTCTTCGTCACGGTCCTCCTCCGCCAGGTCGAACTCCCTGGCGATGTCTTCCAAGAGCTGCCCCTCGGTGCGCTCGTCGATCGCCCCGCTGACGAGCTGCTCGACGATGCCCTGCTGCGGCAACGGGGCCTCTCTGCCCTCGGCGTTGATCGCGTCGATCTCCGCCCCCGCCGCCAACGCCGCCGCCGCTCTCTCGTCGAGGAGCTCCTCGGCCTTCGCCGCCGCATGGTCGGCCCCCTGCTTGGCCTTGAAGGCCGTCGAGTACTGGAGGTTGGCCGTCTCCAGTGTGCGCGCCGCCGCGGCCAGTCGCACCGCGCGTGGCTGCTTGGGTGCAGCCGCTGGCGTCGCTGCCTGCAGGGCCGTGGCCGCCCCCGCGAGCTGCCTCCTGATGGCTTCTCCGTCCTCCAGCTGCAGGCTGCTCAGTGAGCTGGTGACCATCGTCAGCGCCTGGGCAAGCTCCGCGGTGGCGTTCTTGCCCCCTCCCTTTCCGCCGCCCTTGGCGCCTGGGGCTGCGCCCTGTCCCAGCAGCGCGAGCAGCGGGTTGGTGTCCCGGCCTTGCTGCTGCTGCTGCTGCTGCTGCTGCGTATTGTTGCCAGGCAAGGTGCGGCCGCAGCTGCAGGTGAAGGTGAGGCTCTGCAGGCGGTCCTTGTACCACCAGTCTGAGCAGACCTTGCACGCCACGTACTGTCCGCTGTGCTGCTGCCAGTTCGCCTCTCCTCGCCAGCCTGCGTCCTCACGCCAGTTGCCTCCTGCCGCCTGGCCCTTCTGCTGGCCCCCTCGCCCCATCCTCGGCGCCGCGCTGCCGTGGTGCGCGTCCAGCGTCGCGAAGTGCTTGGCCGCCTGCAGCACCTGCCGCGCTGTGGAGCGCTGGCGGCGCAGCCGCATGTGCCAGGCGGGGGACGGGCTGCGCTTCCTCGCGCTCGTCTTGCTGGCCCTCGGCCCCACCCTTCAGGGGGACGAGGTAGGTTGCCAACCGAGGGCCAGCGTCGCGCCTGAGGCGCTGGGGGCTGCCGCGATCGCGGTCCCCGCGGCCCCGTGCCCGCCCCAGGAAACAAACGGCTGCGGGGCCCCGCCGCGGAGCCACCTAGGAAGAGGAGGGAGAGGAGGAGGAGGAGGAGGAGGAGGAGGAGGAGGAGGAGGAGGAGGAGGAGGAGGAGGACGACGACGACGAGGACGACGAGGAGGACGACGAGGAGGACGACGAGGAGGAGGAGGAGGAGGAGGAGGACGAGGAGGGGGCGGGGGCGGGCGAGGGAGGAGGGGAGGAGGGGAGGAGGAGGAAGAGGAGGAGAGGATGAGGAGGAGGAGGACGAGGAGGAGGAGGAGGAGGATGAGAAGGAGGAGGAGGAGGAGGAAGAGGAGGGAGGAGGAGGAGGAGCAGGAGGAGGAGGAGGACGAGGACGAGGAGGAGGAGGAGCAGGAGCGGAGGAGGAGGGCAGGAGGAGGAGGAGCAGGAGCAGGAGCAGGGAGGAGGGAGCAGGAGCAGGAGGAAGACGAGGAGGACGAGGAGGACAAGGAGACGAGGAGGACAAGGAGGACGAGGAGGAGGAGGAGGAGGAGGAGGAGGAGGAGGGGAGGAGGAGAACGACGAGGACGACCAGGACGACGAGGACTTCGATGAGGAGGGGGGCAGGAGGAGAAGGAGGAGGACAACGAGGACGAGGAGGACGAGGAGACGAAAGAGGAAGGAGGACGAGGAGGAGGACGAGGAGGACGAGGAGGAGGGGAGAGGGGGAGGAGGAGGAGGAGGAGGAGGAGGAGGAGGATGAGGGAGGAGGAGCAGGAGGAGGAGGAGGACGAGGACGAGGACGGGGACGAGGATGACGAGGAGGAGGAGGAGGAGGAGGAGGAGGAGGAGGACGACGAGGAGGACAAGGAGCACGAGGACGACGAGGAGGACGAGGAGGACGAGGAGGAGGAGGAAGAGGATGAGGAGGAGGAGGAGGAGGAGGAGGAGGAGGAGGAAGAGGAGGAGGAGGAGGAGGAGGAGGAGGAGAAGCAGGCGGAGGAGGAGGAGGAGGAGGAGGCGTAGCAGGCGTAGGAGGAGGAGAAGGATCGGCGGAGACGCGAAGCGCAGCCGCAGGAGGAGGTGGCGAGGCCACGAGACTCGCGAAGGTGAGCGGCCCGCGTGGAGCCGCGGTCTGTCGTTCTGGTGCTCCTTCGGCTACGGGTTGCGGCGGCGCCACGGTTGGTCCGGGCTTGAAAAGATGGGGCCACAGACATGCGACGTCTTGATTATTCGTAAGGGCTTCGCCCCCTGCCGCCGGCCCCCTCTCTCGGAGAATGGGCCATGGAAGAGCTAAGTCATGAGGCTTTGGCGCTGTCGTGCAGCAGTATCGGAACTTCATGCGAGGCCGATTCGCAATCGGCAAAACCAACTGATCACAAGAGGGGTTACCACACAGGGCGATTGGTAAGACGTGTATGGTTTACGAGCTTGGTTACCACACCTTGGGATTCAAAGGGCCGAGGGAGTACTCGCAGTTTGGGTTACCACGCCTTGCGATGGATGTGCGTGAGGGGTGGCACCGAATTTCAGAAATGTGGCAAATCCCCTGTGTTTTTGGACCCTGACCCCGCGGATCTGCGTGAGGGGTGGCACCGAATTTCAGAAATGTGGCAAATCCCATGTGTTTTTGGACCCTGACCCCGCGGATCTGCGTGAGGGGTGGCACCGAATTTCAGAAATGTGGCAAATCCCATGTGTTTTTGGACCCTGACCCCGCGGATCTGCGTGAGGGGTGGCACCGAATTTCAGAAATGTGGCAAATCCCCTGTGTTTTTGGACCCTGACCCCGCGGATCTGCGTGAGGGGTGGCACCGAATTTCAGAAATGTGGCAAATCCCATGTGTTTTTGGACCCTGACCCCGCGGATCTGCGTGAGGGGTGGCACCGAATTTCAGAAATGTGGCAAATCCCTGTGTTTTTGGACCCTGACCCCGCGGATCTGCGTGAGGGGTGTCGATTTCGAGCCCCCCCAGCAATTCAGACAACGCGCCCAGGTGAGGCTAAAAATCTTGTTTGGGCCTCCCCCCCCCTCGCGCGGTCAATCAACTAGTTACAGTAACCAGCAAGAAGTCAACTAGTTACAGTAACCAGCAAGAAGCAGAACTGTAACACTGGAAACTACAACCTACGACTGGTACAGGAAACTGCGAATCACGCGCCTCGCAGCCTGGTGGCCCCACAAGGGGGCCGGCGGATTTCAGGAAAGCGTCCCCAGAAGTCCAGACCCTTTCCCTGGGGCGGGCTTTTCATCCCGAGTAGTTCTGTGAGGGTCCGGGGCCCAGCGAGGGCCCCCAGGGGTTGAAAATAGGGAACAGTTTGCCGTCCTGATTTTTTTACGACGCGATCATGTCTGAGGCTCTTACCCTCGTCAGGCAAGCGGGTCGGGCCGTGTGTACCCCTGGTTGGCCCGCCGGCCCGCGGCTGGGCCCAGTGGGCCCGTGTAGTTCTTCTGGTGGCGCAGGGGTTGCAGCCTGGCATCTGACAGGGCTTGCATGCCTTGAGTCTTCAGCCCTTCTCGCCCCAACCAATCCATCTTATCCCTGCTCTTCCCCTCTTCCCTCCCTCCTCCCCCTCCTCCCCTCTCTCTTCTCTCGCCGTCATCGCTCCCCACCATCCCCTCCCGTCGTCCCTTTTTTTTCTGTGCGGTCCTCCTCTTCCCCCCCCCCTCCCTCCTGCTCCTCCTCCTCCTCCTCCTCCTGCTCCTCCTCCTCCTTCTCCTCCTCTTCCTGCGTCTCATCGTCCTTGCTTTCGTGGCCCTGGCGCCTCAGGCCGAGGGCTCCAGCGGCTGGCTGCCGGGGCTCGCAAACACGTGCCACGGCGTGGACGGCGGTGCGCTGGGCTTGGAGGCGGCACGTGCTTCGAGGAGGAGTAAGAGTAGGAGGGGGAAGAGGAGTAGGAGGAGGAGGAGGAGGAGGAGGAACCAGAGGAGGAGGAGGAGGAGGAGGAGGAGGAGGAGGAGGAGGACAGGAGGAGCAGGAGGAGGAGGAGGAGGAGGAGGAGGAGAACGAGGAGGAGGAGGAGGAGGAGGAGGAGGAGGAAGAGGCGGACGGGGACGAGAGGGTGGAGCCGTATTCCAGGCTTTCGTCCAAGACCGTGTCAGGAGGGACGGCTCTGGAGCCCGGGCCTCTCTAGTCAGTTGTGTCGCGAGGCGCCATCCCCCCGGCCTAGGGGGCCTCCTTTGATAGACCATCGCGGTGCGGGCTGAGGGCAAGCAGGCGGGTTTAGGACGAGGAAAAAGGCGTTCAGGAACGATCTCAGAGCGTTCCGGAACGCTCTGAGGAGGCCGCGGCGCCCGAGGCATCTTCCAGAGCCGCCCCGGATCTCAGAGATATTCACGATTCATCCTCACCCGATGTTGTCTTCGTCTTGGCTTCGTCGCAGGCAGCACTCGTGGGGGCCAGCTCAGAGCGGGACACATTGCAGGGTCCATCTCGATCCGATCGGTCCCGGTCGATGTTGATCCCGGCCCGCCCAGTCTCATTGCATTTCGATCTCCCGCCGATCCGATGCGACCCGATCCTCACGTGGCGTTGTTGTGCATTCTGGCGCAGCCGATCCGATCCGATTTCGGCTGCGTGCCCATGCGGTCCGATGCGGCGCACGATCCACGAGGATCCGAGTTGCCGCCTCGGTGCTGACTCGGCAATACCTCGCCGACTGGTCGGCGGTGGGCCCCCGACGGCGAGCCCGCACGCTCCTGGGCGGGGCGGGTCGGCAAGCCCCCGTCGGCGGTCAATGGGCAATTGGGGGCCGACGCATCCCTCCTGAGCCTGAGGAGGAGGAGGAGGAGGAGGAGGAGGAGGAGGAGAACAATAAGAACGAGAAGGATGAGCAGGAGGGGCCAGAGGAGGAGGAGGAGGAGGAGGAGGAGGAGGAGGAGGAGGAGGAGAACAACAAAAACGAGAAGGATGAGAAGGAGGGGCCAGAGGAGGAAAAGGAGGATGATGATAAGGACAGCGGCATCAGCACGTCGACCAGGAGGGCGGAAGGTCTGGTCCACGCCACCCGGGGACGCACCAAAAATTTGTGGGAATTGCCTTTCGTGTTGGCTTACGGTGAGACGTGGAGGGCCCAGAGGGATAGTTGTCGCCATAGGGCTGGACGGTGCACTGGATGGAAGGAGTTCGTGAACGATTTGTGCAGGCGGTGGCATCTTCCGCAGGTGTCGGCTGCCCCTGGCCCCTGAGCCAACGGCGCCGCAGGCCACTCGCCGGGACCAGCGATGGAGCACCGCCACGTCGACGACATGCTGGCACACAAGCTTTTCACCAAGGCGGGGTGTGGCAGACGGACAGCTGCCAGGCCCGGGTGGTGGTTGATTTAGGGGGCCGCATGCGAGCCCTACCCCTGCCCCCCACCCTCCCCCTCAGAAATCGCGGGGGGCAGGGGTAGGGTTCGCATGTGGCCCTCCATGATTGCCAGCTCCTTGCCAACGTCGTGACGGGCCGCGCGCAGCTGCAGGGCGATGGGATCCAGCCGCTGTTCGTGAGGATGGGGAAGGTCGTTGCGAGCTGGTGCAAGAGGGGAATCAGACCTTCCAGTGACCGCGAGCCCCTTGTACAGTGGCGTCCGCGGGATTTCAACTCTGTCGCAGACCAGCTCGCTAATATGGCGCTCGACTCAGCCGGGCCATTCGTTATCCGTTCAGGAGCAGGCGCGGGAGATCATCGGAACATCCAGCTCCACACCGATGGTGGGGTGCGTGCCGGCCAGGGGGCGATAGGTTGGGTCATATATGCTGTCGATGCCAGAGGGGACGGCCAGCCCCACTTTCGCCCAGCAGCGTGTGGTTCACATCATCTGGGGCCTTGGGCTTCACCGTTCCATGCAGAAACTATCGCGCTGGAGACGGGGCTTGCGGAAATGATGAAGTACTTTTGAGGCCATGTGCTATGTTTCTCGTATCCATGTTGAGTAACCATTTAGAATCAGCATTAGTCCACTGTGGCGCTGACGCTGTTTGCTGCCGGGGAGGTACAGGGGACGCCAGGGCGTAACCGCTTGCAAAGAAAAGAAACATATGATGATAAGGATGATAACGCTGCTGCCCCTGAGTTGATTGACGTGGACGTCCGGGCCCGCCGGGCCCCGCCGGCAGGTGGTGGTCCTGGCGCGGCCCGACGCGCGGATGTCGTCGCTGATGTACTTGCCGGAGGAGCTCTCGGGCGGCGGTCGCGCGGGCAGGGAATTGAGTGGGGGGGGGGGGAAGGGGAAAGGGAGCGGGGACGAGGGGGAGGAGGGGGGGAGAGGGAAGGGATGGGGAGGATGAGGAGGAGGAGGAGGAGGCGGCGGAGGCGGAGGAGGAGGAGGAGGAGGCGGAGGAGGAGGAGGAAGAGGAAGAGGAGGGTGAGGAGGAAAGGGAAGGAGGAGGGAAGGAGGGAGAGAGGGAGGAATGGGGAGAAAGAGCAATAACGCCACAACTAAAGAGGGAAAGAGAGAAAGAGAAACCAAAACATAAAATAGACAGGGGGAGAGAAAGAAGAGGTAGGGCAGAAAAGGAAAGGAGAGGAAGGAGGGCGGAGGGGTGTGGGGAGGGGTGTGGGGAAAAGAGGACCCTGGGAGAGAAGAAGGAGGGTGGTCGAATAAGAAGAAGCTGCGCAAACGTAGGCATTCGAAGGTCCGCGGGTATCTTGAACTGGCGCTGGACCCTGGCGCGGGCTTTCAGAAGTGGGCGTGTATGCCGAGTTGCCTTCTAGAGGAGGGGGAGGAGGAGGAGGACGACGGTGACGACGAGGAGGACGACGAGGAGGAAAACGACGACGAGGACGAGGAGGAGGAGGAGGAAAAACAGGAGGGGGAGGAGGAGGAAAAGGAGGAAAAAGAGGCGTCAGCAGTGGCACGGGGAGGGCTCTGGGCGGTTATTTCTTCCCTTCTTCGTAGTCTTTCCCCTTGTCCCTTCCTTCCAGCCTTCCTCTCTTCACCTGCCTTCGGGGCTGCACGAAATGCGCATTTCAGGTAAAAAAGATGTACCTCCAAGGGGGTGCAATCGAAAACGAAGAGGGCGGGTATCGAGGGTGTGGGATCAACGTGTTAAGTGGCCCGCGAGCAAATAAGAGCGAACATGTTGAAAATGATGTTGTTGTGGCTGTTGTTTTTACCCGCTCTCTCTCTCTCTCTCTCTTTCTCTCTCTCTCTCTTGTTCTCTCTCTGTCTCTCGTTCTCTTATGTATATATATATATATATACATGTTCCCCTCTCTCTCTCTCTCTTTACTCTGTTTGTTATTCATCTATATATATATATATATATATATATATATATATGTGCGTATACATAAACGAATGTCCTTACACATATCTATGTATATATGTGTATATGTATATGTATATGTATGTCTGTATGTATATGTATATACATCTGTGTGTGTATTCATACATCGCACAATCTCCCCGAACTATGTTTGTACATAGGGCGTTTTATTTCTGCACATGGAGCTGGGCATGTCTGTCTGTCGGTCTGGCGGTTCTGTTGTCGCCGTCGCCGCCCCGTCTCCGTTTCGTTGCCGACCGTCATCTGGGCCTATCCGTCGGTCTGGCGTTTATTTTATCACCGTCGCTGCTACGTTTCCGCCTCGTCCGTCGCCGCTTTCGATTCTCATTTGTGAAGGAAGAATAGACTCTACCCCCCCCCGTCCGAGTTAACGGACGGCCCCCTGGGGTATTGCAATTTCACATTTATTCTGCACATTCGTCCATCCTAAACATGAGTTCGTACTATCCCAGCCAGGCCGATATCGTTCCTCCCCCCTGCAACCCCTGTCAAATCATGTTATGCGCGCGCACTTCTTTATCTGAGGAAATCAAATTTCAATAACCCCCTGCAGAAAAAAAATCATCACGCGCGCGTCCATGTCGAGATCGTACCACACACAGTGTGTTTGCAAGCGTGTCAGCATAACATCCTTTTTGAACCAAGCCAGCGCTTTGCAACACAAGTTTTGCAAATGTCCTGTCCGCGCGCTCATGCTAAAATCAGACAGCAGCCATAGGATTCTTATCACCTCTGCCAAATCCAGCGATTTCGTGTCACCGCGCGGTGCACCCGCGATGCTCCTCTCATGCGCCGAGGGCGCGGAAATCCCTTGCAAAAACAGCACGCGGGCCACATGCGCGCACCGCCGCGCGCGCATGATCAGTCTGACGGATCGGTTGAATGCTGATGCCATCTTCGTCATTGTCGCAGACGTTGCCGACGTCATCTTGTCATCGCGCACGTCCGAGTATCGTCGGTATGCTCACCTTCATCATCGACTCACGGTGGTGAGCACCGGCAGCGAGGATGTGATCATCGATGTCGTCATCGGCGGCGCCGCCGCCCCCCGCATCATGAGTTTTGCCAAACAAGTTGCGGGTGGGTGGATTGGACGTTTGCGCGAGCAGTGGGGATGGCGATTTCAAGTTCAGCAGAGTGGAGTGCACAGCGTAGATTCTCCTTTCTGAATTAAAAATAGAACAGCCTCTACCCCCCCCCCCGGCGTTATCCGCCCGCCTTTCGCGTACGTAAATCATATATGATTCTGACCACGTGCCCATCTTACAGATGAGTTTACACTATCCCACAGGGGGCGGTATCGGTCCCCCTGAGGTTCCGTTGTGCAAAACAATACGCGGGGACATTTTTTGTTTTACCATAAGATTCGTTCACGAATCCCTAACAACAAACGGGACGAAGTGCACACGCGCGCGTCGCCGCGCGCGCATGCCGAAATTCTGCAACAAAAATTTTGGTGTCGGAAGGATTTCGCAATCGGGTTCCCAAGAAACATACAAACACAGGGTTTCGCAACACTGATTTGTTAAAAAAAGGTTACGCGCGAGCTCTTGCGAAATCCTCCGAAAAAACCATAGGTTTTTCAATCTTTTCATAGCATGCTACCAAAGGGGCTTCGCGCGCGCATGTCGAAATATGTCGAACGCCCTTGCGCGTGTGCCGTCGCGAACAACCTTTGCAAAACAACGGGACGAAGTGCAGACGCGCGCGTCGTCGCGCGCGTATGCCGGAATCCTTTCAAAACCCATCGGTTTCGGATGGATTTCGACAAATTGTATCCAAAAAACATACAAAAAACACAAGGTTTCGCAACACGGATTTTCAACAAAAGCGTGCGCGCGCGCTCTTGCGTCGTCGCCGTCGTCGTCGCCGTCCTCCCTCCTCCAGCGTCGTCGTCGTCGTCGCCTACGTCGTCCTCTGTCTTTCCTCGTGTTCGTCGTCGTCGTCCTCTTTGGTGTCGTGTTCGTTTCCGTCGTCGTTGTCGCCGTGGTCGTCCTTCCTCCTCCTCCCTCGTCGTCGTCGTCATCGTCTGTCGTCGTCGTCTGTCGTCGGCGTCTCGTCGTCGTCCCTCCTATTTCGTCGCCGTCGTCGTCGTCATTGTCGTCGTCGTCTTCCCTCATCCCTCGTCGTTGTCGTCGTCGGCGTCGCCGTCCTTCCTCCTTCTTCTTCGTTCGCGTCGTCGCCGTCCTCCCTCCTCCCTCGTCGTTGTCGTCGTTGTCCTCGTCGTCGCCGTCGTCGTCCTCCCTCCTCCCTCCTCGTCGTCTTCGTTTTCGACGTCGTCGTCGCCTTCGTTGTCGTCGTTGGCGTTTGCGTCGTCGTCGTCGACGTCGGCGTCGTCGTCGTCGCCGCCGTCGTCGTCGTCGTCGTCGGCGTCGTTGACGTCGTCGTCGTCGTCGGTGTCGTCGTTGTCGTCCTCGTCGGCGTCGTCATCGTCGTCGTTGTTGTCATCGTCGTCGATGTCGTCGTCGGCGTCGTCGTCGTCGACGGTGTCGTCGTCGTCGTCGTTGTCGGCGTCGTCGAAGTCGTTGGAGACGTCGTCGGTGTCGTCGTAGTCGTTGTCGGCGGCGTCGTCGTCGTCGTTGTCGCTGTCGTCGTCGGCGTCGCTGTCGTTGCCAAGTGCCATTTGGTACCCACCGTCACGGTCTTAAGAGATTTTGCAAACCAAGTTGCGGGTGGGCGGGTGCGATGTTTGCGCGAGCAGCGGAGTGGACAATTCACTGCGAACAGAAATTATTTCCACAACATAGCTTGCAACACAAAGACTGCACCGCATAGAGGGCACCGCATGAGCTGCACCCTGTGATTCATACAACATATTTTTCTCTTTCCAGAAAGAAGGACTCTACCCCCCCCCTGGATTTATCGGTCCACCTTTTCGTATTGCAATTTACACATGGTTCTGCCCCATCGTCCATCCGAAATATAAATTCTTACAATCCCAGCTGAGCCGGCATCGACCCCCCCGCCATCCTCCGCAAAACACTATGCGCGCACATTCGCTTATCAAAAATCCGAAGTGCTCAAGAATCCCTTGCACAAGAAAGGGACGAAGTGCGCGCGCACGCGTCGTCGCGCGCGCGTGCCGGAATCCTTCAAAAAGCTTCGGTCCCGGAAGGATGTCAAAATCGAGTGTCCCAAAAACACAAAGACACATGGTTTCGCAACACGTTTATATATATATATATATATATAT
This sequence comes from Prorocentrum cordatum, assembly GCA_963575745.1. Taxonomy (NCBI): domain Eukaryota; class Dinophyceae; order Prorocentrales; family Prorocentraceae; genus Prorocentrum; species Prorocentrum cordatum. The sequence goes on from CAUYUJ010017760.1 coordinate 68,296, forward strand.
ATATATATAATGGCGCGCGTTCCTGCGAATTCTTGAAAAAAAACAATTGTTTTTTCAACGTCTTCTGGAAATATCACCCAACGGGCTTCGCGCGCGCGCCGAGATCGTTCGAACGCTTCTGCGCTGATGCCGTCGCGAGCGAGAACCCTTTTCGCGAAAAAGCGGGGCGAAGTGCACGCGCGCGCGTCGTCGCGCGCGCGTGCCGGAACCCCCAAAAAACCGTCGGTTTGTTCGCGTCTCAAAACCGAACATCCAAATCACATTCAACAACACGCGGTTTCGCAACAGCAGCTTTCCAAAAAAGGTCGCGCGCGCGCGAGTGCGAACTTGTTGCACAACCACCAGTTTTTTTTTCTAAATTCTCATGGGATTCTGCCAAGCGAGTTTCTGGCGCCGCATGCCGACAGCAGTCGCGCGCTTTTGCGCGCGTGCTGGGGGGGGGGGGGGGCGATCCGCGTCGGATAAATCCACGAGGGCCACTCTCGCGCGTCGGCCGCACGCGCGTGTCGAATTTTTCCAAAACCTTCATCGCCGACGCGAGGGCGCCGTCAGATGAGTCATCGTCGCCGGCGTGATCAGCATCGGCGCCCGCGCTGGCCGCGCCTTCGTCTGTGCGAACATCGTCACCAGCGTCGCCGCTATCATTGTCGCGTCTACCGTAGTCGGCGTTGCCATGGTACGGCGCCGCGCCTGCCCAAGTTGCCGACTCGCGGCGAAGTGCCCGCTGGGGCGCGCCCAGCGGTCAGTGCCGCCACGGCCGCGTCGGCGGCGCCAAACTAGCTGGCCGCCGCGCGCGCTAGGGTTGGCCTGGCCGCAGAGATGCACCAGCCGGCGCCAAACATGCGTCGCAATCGCCGCCGCGCGGGCCGCGCAAACTAAGTTGCGGTTGGGCGGGCGGGGCGTTCGGAAGAGCATGGGGGTTGACAACGCACTGCGAGCAGAAATTATCTGCGCCGCAGATCGCACCGCGTGGATTGCACAACGAAGATTCTCCCTTTTCAATGAGAATTCGGACCCACCTCTCTACCAGACTCAACCGCTCCCGTTTTCGTTTTCGCAATGTACACCCTGATCCTGCCCCATCGCGCATCCGAAATATGAACTGAGATCAGCCCGACCCAACCGGTTTCGACCCCCCCGCGCCATCCTCTGCAACAAATACAACCCGGGCGCTCGTTTACCAAAACCCTTCAGTTTTCAAGACCCCCTCGCACACATGCAACGAAGCGCACACGCGCGCGCGCGGTCGCGCGCGCACGCCACAATCTTTCAAGCATCTCCGGTCTCGCAAGGATTTCAAAATCGAGCCCGCGAAAGGACGTAAAAACATTTAGCTTCGCGACGCGAAGTTTCAAAAAAATGCCTGCGCTAGCGCCCCTGCGAATTTTAACAAACAACACAAGTTGTTGTTATACAAAGCGCATTCGTATAATGATTCCACGTCGGCCTTTCTCGCGCGCGCATCTCGGAATCGGGCGTTGCGAACGCGTGTAAAAAACGCGTGGTCTTGCAGCGGGGAGCGCCCGCGCCCATGCGGATTCTTCAGAAAGCCATAGGTTGTTCATCACGCGCATGAGATGTTTCCAGCTTGCCCCCGCGCGCGCGTCAACATCGCTCGAGCGTTTCTGCGCGCGCGCTGTCGCAATTCATCCCCAGCGACAAATGCGACGCGCGCGGCGTCGCGCGCGCGCGTCGGAAAGTTTTCAATGCTCCAGCGTCGTCAGGATTTCAATATCGAATGCCCAGGTAACATGTGAAACCATTCGATTTGGCAGCCTCAGTTGTCGAATGTTCATACGCTCGCGCTCTTAGAAAACCACCATTTCCAGCGTGTTCATCGCGTTCTGCCGAGAGGGCCTCTCGCGCCGCATGCCGAACTCATTCCTACCTCCTCGCGCGCTTGGGGGGGAGGGACAGCCGCGTCGCGCGATGCCGCGCGGCCCTGTCGCGCGCGTCGGCCGCGCGCCGCGCGCGTCGAAATCCTTCCAAAAATTTCATCGCCGACGCGAGGACATCGTCATCGTTATCGGCGGGCGCGATCAACGTCGGGACCGCCATTGGCCTTGCCGTCGTCGCCGCCGCCATCGCCGCCGTCGCCGTTGCTTCCAGAACCCTATCGAATTACATTTGTCGGCGTCGCCATGATACCCCGCCCGCGCGAGCCACCGACTCGCATTGAAGCGCCCGCTGGGAAGTGCCTGGCGGCCAGCCCCGCCGCAGCCGCGTCGGCCGCGCCAAACTAGCCGGCCGCTGCTCGCGCGAGCACGCGCGTGCTAGCGCGGCCGCGGAGAGGCGCCAGCCAACGCCGGGCACTCATCGCACATATCGCAGTCGCCACCGCTGGGGTTTTGCAAACCAAGTTGCTGCGCCGCCCTTTGCCAGGTGGACCGGGCGAACATTTGTCGTTCCAGGACATGATTTGCAATGGGCCCCCGCCAAAGAATAGGCGAAACGCGCGCGGAGCTCCGTCCGCGAAGCCACGCGTCCCGCAAGGGATTCAACGCCTAGCGCCGCGACATATGTGGAACAACACATCGTATTGCAACGTGATTATTCAGCAATTGTCTGCGCGCGCGATCTCGCGACTTCTCGGGAGGGCCCTCGGTGTTGCAACGCATTCATCGCGTGTGACTAGACGGGCCTCTCGCGCGCGCACGTCGGACTCATTCGGGCGCCCTCGCGCGCGCGCTGGGCGGGGATGGGGGGGCGCGACCCTTTCCGCGCATTGCCGCGCGGGCCACGCGGGCCCGTCGGCCGCGCCCGCATGCCGTCTTCCGTCCAAAACTTTCATCGCCGACGCGCGGGCAGCATCATCGTCGTCGGCGCGATCAGCATCGGCGCCCTCGTTTGGGCTTGCCGTGATCATCGTCGTCGTCGTCGTCGTCGCCTGCCGCCGCGTCTGCCGTCGTCGTCGGCGCGGCGCCGCATCGACGCGCCGACCGGCGCCAGGCAATTGCCGCCGCGTGGGTTTCGCGAACCAAGTTGCGGATGGGTGGGTGGCGCGATGGCGCGAGCAGTGGCGCTGACGACGTCGAGTCCGACAGTTTGAATTCTTCTGCAGGCCTTAGCGGACCTCCTTTTCACACGGCAATTTACATTCCGCCGCGTCGTCCTTCCCAGATATGAATTCACATCATCACGGCTAGGCCGGCAACGCCCACCCCCCCCGTCATCTTATGCAACAAACAAAGTGCCCGCGCTCGATTATCGCTGATCATCATATTATGCGGGGTAATCCCCTGCAGCGTATGGGACGAAGTGCGCGCGCGTCGTCGCGCGCGCATGCCGAAATCTGTCAAAAACCGTGGGTTCCGCGAGGATTTCAATGAACGCCCCGACATCACATTAAGACACGTGGTTTTGCAACATCAGTTGTCACAGAAGCTTGCGCTCGCGCTCTGGCGGCCGATTTGCACCGAAGTGCCCGCTTGGAAGTGCCTGGAGGTCATCGCCGCCGCGGTCGCGTCGGTCGCGCCAACCTAGCTGGCCGCCCCGCGCGCGAGCGCGCGCGGGCTAGCGCGGCGGCGGAGATGCACGGGCCAACGCCAAGCACACATCGCAGTCGCCGCCGCGTGCGTTTTGCAAAACAAGTTGCGGGTGGGCGGATTCGATGATTGCGTGAGCAGTGGAGTTGGCTACGGCGAGTTCCACAACTTGTGGAACTCGCCGTCGCGCCGCGCAGATTGCAGAACGCATACCTGTGCGACGATCCTTCGGGCGACGAAGAGGCTCGGGGGGTTGCACAACGTCTTATTCAATCGATTGCTCGACCGATTCCAATGATTCCATTATCGATCGCACAATCGATGTCGCAATCAATCTCGCTATCCTTTTCATTATCTGCTCCTTCTATGAATTTCGCGATCGACCTCACTACTGACCTCGCAATCCATTTCAATGCTGACATCGTCGGTCCCACGGTGGATCTCGCGATCGGTCGCGCGGGAAGTTTTGCAATCGACCCCGCTATCGATCTCACGATCGATTTCAGAATCGATGTCACGATCAATTTCGTTATGGGTCCTATTATCGATATCATTACCAGCATCAGCATCGATTTCACGATCGACCTCGCCATCGATCTCGCGATCTATCTCACGGGACACCGCGCGGCACCACGGGGCCATGCGGGGCGCCATCGGGACAGTACAGGACACCATCGGGACACGGCGGCGGGACGCCGCGGGACCACGGCGGGACGCCATCGGGACACCACAACGGGGCTCCATCGGGACACCGCGGGACACCGCGGGCAAGGGGCACCGCGGGACGCCGCCAGGACACCAATCGAGACTCTGCGGGACACCGTGAGACACCACGGCCGGACACCCCCTGCACCCGGCAGCAACGCGGCCGGAAGGGGCGGATTTTTGGCTTCGCCGCGCTTTGGTCAGGGGAGGGCCCGCGCGCGCGACTCGAGCCCGAAGCCGGAACCGATTTCCTGGCGCGGGTGCCCCCGTTCCATTTCGACCCCTTCACTTCCGACTGCACCGCGTAGAATGCAAGACATGAATTCTTTTTCCCAAAAAGAGAATGCAAAGAGAATAGGTTCTACCACACTTCGCCCCCCCCGGGAAGCGATGTAAAACACGTCGGATTCTGACCCTATGTCCATCCTACCTCTGAATTCATACTATCACAGCCCCACCAGCATCGGCCCCCCCCCCGCGATCCTCTGCAACAGATGCCATGCGCGCGCACTCATCTTGTATAGCGATAACACTGCATTAGCCTCATAATGATAACAGTGCATTGATTTCGGTCATGGGAAAAGGTTTCTGAGGCGATTTTTATTGCTCGCGGGGTTCGTCAGGGGGACATTGCATCCATGGTGTTTTTGTTTGACTTGGGACTGCTCCCCTTCAAGAGGATGTTAGCAAGAATTGTTAGAGGTTTGCGTTCGAAGTTTGATTATGCGGATGATTGTTTAGATGGATTTCGTTGCACTCTGCGTCACCTCTCCAAGCTGTCTGAAGTGATTCGTGTTCTCGATGCTGCCGTTGGTCTATCTTTGAAATTCGCCAAGTGTGTTGCGCTTGTCAATTCGACAGTCTTCAAGATGACACTGCAGCGATAGATTGGTGAACATCTCCCTGAGCTCGCAAAGGTGCAGGTTGCCACGGCGTGTAAACATCTTGGTATGATGATTGGATTTCAACTGCTGATAGCTACTGGATTAAACCAGAGGCAAAGTTTGCTCCCCGTGCTCGGGAGGTTAGGCAGGCAGGTCCTACACTCGAGAAACATATCCCAATGTTCCACACTCTCTGCCGTAGCATCCTGTCATGCGTCATGCAGTTCGCGCTTCCTTCTCACGCTGTACATGCTGCATACAAGAACGCCCCCCAGTTGATGGTGATCGGTCCGAGGTTTAGCTATACTTGCGAGATGCTCACCATACTTCAGAAGTTGGGGATCCCTGGCTAGTGTAAGAATTTGGAAGTGGTCTCCCGGGCGTCAAAATTCCGTCTAGTTTGGAGATGGAATCTTGGAAATTTTATAAGAAGTTGAAATATCATTGCAGAGCGATGAGGCTTGTGTTATGAGAGACATCTGGCTGGGCTTATGTTAGGTTTGCTCCAGCTCCCCTCCGCACCTTCCGCAGTGCACATGGCATTTTATGCGCTGCGCCGAAGGGCATGCCTGAGGGCGGAAAGTCCCTGCAGGCGCCCGTCTCGCATGCGTTGGCGGTGCTGCCCGCGCTCTCGCCTGATGCGCGTACGACGCTGCCGTTGCGAATGAGGAGGTGGATGGGGGTCTTATCGGAGGAGGTCACGGCCCATGTGGTGAAGGCGGCAAAATATGCTGCGAAGCGATCAGGGCCTTTTCTTGGTCTCACATATTTGCGTATCCCTGCGCGCGGCATGAACGCGCCAGCCAGATTTCGCATTCAATCCCATGGTTGTCCTTTCGGCTGCCCGTACGACCCACTCGACCCCGCTCTATCTGATCTCGATGATGTTATCCATTATGCTCGATGCCCTCGGTTCTATTGGACATGCGAACGGCCAGGTGAACTGATGCCCCCCTTCTCGGCCTCTCCTCCCTGGCTGCTCGAATTGATCCCGATGGGCGAAAGGCCGAGCGCGGTGCTAATGATTTCTGCCGCCGTTCTCGATGCTTCTGTTTTGCGCACAACTGTCGCCGTCATAATGCTGGTTGCGGGACTGGGCCCCAGCGCATCCGCGCCGCCGCGAGACGCCGCCGATCGGTCGCGGAAGCGTGGCGGATAGAAAGGCGCGTGCGTTTGCTGGTCCCGGGCCCATCGTAATAGGTTGGAGCTCGAGAGTGCGCCCATGTTTGCCCCCCCTGTGCGACCGGGGTCCAGGACGTTCTTTAAATTTCTGACCTTTGGGCCCGCGCCGATACTCCTTCTGGAGGTGGCTTCCGCGGTGGCCCCGTGGTTGTCCGACGCCTCCCTGTGCGCTTCTCGCTTTCTCTCCGCCGTCGGCAACCGCCCTGTCTGGGCAGTCTCCACGGGGGCGCGGCCGGCCGCCCGTCTGCGCCGCCCGGGGCCCTGGGAACCCTGGAGCGCCCTGGAGAGCAGCACCCTTGGAGAACAAGCAAGAAAAATACAACACACACACACACAAAAGAAAAAAAAAAACGCGCGCATACACGTTCATCAAACATCGCAAGTGTCCAAGACTCCCCTGCAGAAAAGGACGAAGTGCACGCGCGCGCGCGTCGTCGCGCGCGCATGCCTTCGAAAGTCTTCGGTTTGGGAAGGATTTCAAATTCAAGCGTTCAAGCAAAAATCATAGATAAACACAGGGTTTCGCAGCACTGCTCTTTAAAAAAAAACCAGCGCGCGCACTTGCGAAATCGTGAGAAAACCATAGGTTATTAAAGATGTCCCAAACAATGCTACCAAACGGGCTTCGCGCGCGCGTCGAAATCTTTCGAGCGACGAAGTGCACGCGCGCGCGTCGTTGCGCGCGCATGCCGAAATCCTTCAAAAACCTCCGCTTTCGGAAGGATTGCAAAATCGAGCGTCCAAAACACATCCACAAACACAGGGTTTCGCAACGAGGAGTCTCAACAAAAGCGCACGCGCGCGGTCTTGCGTCGTCGTCGTCGTCGTTCGCCATCTTCCCTCCTCCCTCGTCGCCGTCGCCGTCGTCGTCCTGTGCCTCTCCTCGTCGTCGTCGTCGTCGTCGTCGTCGTCCTCTTTGGCGTCGTCGTCGTCGTCGTTTCCGTCATCGTTGTCGCCGCGGTCGCCTTTCCTCCTCCCTCGTCGTCGTCGTCGTCGCCGTCGTCTTCCCTCCTCCCTCGTCGTTGTCGTTCTCGGCGTCGTCGTCCTGCCTCCTTCGCCGTTCGCGTCGTCATCGTCGTCCTCCCTCCTCTCTCGTCGTTGTCGTCGTTGTCGCCGTCGTCGTCGTCCTCCCTCCCTCGTCGTCGTCGTCTTCGTTGGCGACGTCGTCGTCGTCGTCGTCCTTGTCGTCGTCGTCGCCGGCGTCGTCGTCGGCGTTGTCGACGTCGTCGTCGCCGGCGCTGTCATCGTCGTCGGCGTCGGCGCCGGCGTCGTCGTCGTCGGCGTCGTCGTCGTCGTCGAAGTCGTTGGAGACGTCGTCGGTGTCGTAGTCGTTGTCGGCGGCGTCGTCGTCGTCGTTGTCGTTGTCGTCGTCGGCGTCGGCGTCGCTGTCATGTGCCATTTGGCGCCCGCCGTCACGGCCGCACGAGGTCCGGCGACCGAGTTGCGGGTGGGAGGGCGGGATGTCTGCGCGAGCAGTGGAGAGGACAGCTTCAAGACAGCCAAAGCGAGTTGCATCGCATAAGTTGCACCGCGTGGATTGCCCCGCGTAGATTGCTCAAAACCGATTCTCTGTCTTGAAATAGTATGAGGATCTACCCCCTCTCCCCCAGGGTGAATGAGCCCCCCTTTCGCGCTGCAGTGCGCGCGTGATTCTGCCGCGGCGTCCGCCCTAAACATAAATTCGCGCCGCCGCGGGCAAGCCCGCGCCGGCCCCCCCCGCGCGCGCGCTCGCGCATCAGAAATCATCACATTCAAACATATGCTGCAAGACATAGGACGAAGTGCGAAGTACACGCGCGCGCGTCGTCGCGCGCGCGTGCCAAACTCTCATGTATAAAAAACAAGGGGGCGCTGCAAGGGCGTCCAGATCTGGCGCCCCGAACAGGCATTAAGCCCATGGTTCCGCAATGAGCATTCCCAACTTCGCAAAGTAAGTGCTCTCTCTTTTTTTTTCTCTCTCTCTCTCTCTCTCTCTCTCTCTCTTGCGGTTTCTCAAGAGAACCATCGTTTTTCTTCTCAGCTTGCCATGCTCTCGCGCGCGCCCGTCTAATCGTTCGAACGCCCTCGCGCGCGCGCTGTCGAAATAACCCCTTGCAGCGAACAGGGCGTCGCGCGCGCGGGCGCCCTTGGAACGCCTTAGGCCCCGCAAGGACTTAAAAATCGAGAGCCCCGAAACCATGCGCAAACACATGGCTGAGCAACATCAGCTCTCGCAAACAACAACTGCGCTCGAGCTCTTTTCCGCCCCCGTCGTTTTTTCTTGCGCGGCACTGTGCCAAGCAGGCCCTTCGCGCCGCAAGGCGACGTCGTTCGAGCGCCCTTGCGCGCGCCCTGGGAGGCCCGATCCGCGTCAAATAATACAATGCGTACCATTCTCGCGCGTCGGCCGCGCGCGCGCGTCGAGCTCCTTTCTCAACCGTCATCGCCGACGCGAGGGGCATCAGCGCCGTCGCCGGACGCGCCGTCGCCGCTGTCATCGTCGCCGCCAGGGTAGCCACGATCCTCCCCGCGTCTACCGTTGTCGACGTTGCCGCGACGCCGCGCCCGCCCAGAAGGCCGACTCGCACTGAAGTGCCTGCTTGGAAGTGCCCGGAAGTCAGCGCCACCGCGGCCGCGTCGGTCGCGCCAGACTAGCCGGCCCCGGCGCGCGCGGACACGCGCGGGCCAGCGCGCCTACGGAGATGCACCAGCCAACGCCAAGCAATCATGGCAATCGCAGCCGGGCGCGTTTTGCAAGACCAGTTGCAAGTGGGTGGGCGGGGCGACAGCGCGAGCAGTGGAGTTGACTTTTGCGAGTTCCACAAGTGAGTTGCACCGCGTAGAGTCCACCGGTTAGACCACGCCACATAGTAAGCGGATTATATATTGATCCGCATCTGTTGCATCGCGTGGATTGCGCAATATTTTGCACCGCATAGGCTGCGCAACATATGTTGCGCCAAATACAATGCACCACGTTCATTCTCTTCCCTAGAAGAACATGAGGAACTACCACCCCTCCCCCCCCCCTCCTCTCCCCCCCGGATTTGGCCGCCTCCTTTTCGCGTTGCTACGTTCGCACGATTCAGCCCCGTCTGAAATATGATGTCACACCATCCCAGGCAGGCCAGCAATGCCCCCCCCCCCCCCCCCTCGCATCCGCAGCAACAGATGCTACTCGCGCGCTCGTTTGTAAGCAATCATACGCTGCCAAGACTCCCCTGCAACAAATCGGACGAAGTGCACGGGTTCGCGTCGTCGCGCGCGCACGCCGAAATATTTTAAACACTTCGTAGGTCCCCGCGACGACGTTCGAATCTAGCGCCCCGACAACATGGTTTGAACACGTAGTTTTGCAGCGCCCGTTTTCAACGAACGAAGGAGAATCTGCTCGCGATCTTGCGATTTTTTCAGCAAGCCGTAGGTGATTAATCTTTCTAACGAAGTGCTACCAAATGGGCCTCTTGCGTGCGCGTGCCGCACTCGCCCCGACCTCGCGCGCGTGCTGTCGCAAGAATCCCCTGCAACAGACGCGGCGAAGTGCGCGCGCGTCGTCGCGCGCGCGGATACCTGCGCAATGTGACGTGAGTATCCGTCGGTTTTTTTTCCCCCGATTACAAATGAACCTGCATGTTTGTGCGACGGCAGTTTTCAGGAAAACTGCGCTCGCGCTCTTGCGGATCCTGAAGGGAACCATCGGTTTTCAGCATTGTCGCTAAGTTCGGCCGAGCGGGCCTTTCGCGCCACATGTCGACGTCTATTCGAACGCCTTTTGCGCGCGTGCTGGAGGTGGCACGATCCGCGTATCATAAGAACATGCGGGCCGCTCTCGCGCGTCGGAAATGCGCGCGCGTCGAATTTCATCCACAACCTTCACCACCGACGCGTGGACACCATCGTTGTCGCCGGCGCGATCAGCATCGGCGCCGTCACAGGCCGCGCGGTCGCCGTTGTCATCGTCGCCGCCAGCGTTGCTACTATCATCGTCGCGCCTACCGCTGTCGACGTTGCCATGATACCGCGCCCGCCCAAGTTGTCGACTCGCACTGAGGTGCCCGCTGGGAAGTGCCCAGAGGTCGGCGCCGCCGCTGCCGCGTCGGTCGCGCCGAATTGGCTGGCCGCTGCGAGCGCGAGCATGCGCGGGCAAGCGCGGCCGCAGAGATGCACCAGCCAACGCCAAGCACTCATCGCAATCGCCGCCGCATGTGTCTCGCAAAACAAATCGCTGGCGGGCGGGCGGTGCGATTGCGCGAGCAGTGGAGTTGACATTTGCTAGTTCCAGAAATGAATCGCACAACGTAGATTATCCATTCGGAAAAAAAAGTTCGGATCCACCACCTCCGCCCCCAGGATTTTCCCCGTCGCCTCAGAGGTGCAAGTGACATGTTTGCCGCGTCGCTCATTCGAACCATGAACTCGTGCCTTTCCAGCCAAGCCTGCCTCGACGCTCTGCATCCTTGTCACATGGTAGTCTGCGCGCGCCCTGGTTAATCACAAATCTGCAATGTTCAAGGACCCCTCGCGCGAGACAGATGGGGCGAAGTGCGCGAGCTCGCGTCGTCGCGCGCATGCCAAATTTGTTGTAAAATGCAACCGGGCCTTCGTAACCGATTTCAAAATCGAGCGTCCCGAGAACAGTGGAACACATGGCTTTTCAACGTGATGCTTCAAGACAAGGTATGCGCGCTTTCTTGCGATTGCTGAACCATCGGGTTTCAATATGGTCACCAAGTGCGGCCAACAAATCTGTCGCGCGCATGCCGAAATCATTCGAACGTTTTTGCGCGCATGTTGGGGGAGCACGATCCTTGTCGAATAACGCCATGCGGTCCAGTCGCGCCCACCGACCGCGCGGGCATGTCGAAATCCTTCACACCTTTCACCACCGACACGTGGACACCATCATCCCCATCGGCGTGATTACCATCGGCGCCGTCATTGGCCGCGCCGTCGTCATCGTCATCATCGCCACCAGCATTGCTACAATCACCAGTGCGTTCACGCCCGCCCGAGCCACCGGTTGCCATTGACGCGCCCGCGCGCCAGCGCGGCTTGCGAGGCGCGCTGGGATGTTCCAAGCGGTCAGCGCCACCGCGGCCGCGTCGGTCGCGCGAGACAGGATGGCCGCTGTGCGCGCGAGCTTGCGCGCGCGAGCGCGACCGCAGACACCCAGCGCCAAGCAGTCATGGCAATCGCCGCCGCATGGGTTTTGCAAGCCAGGTTGGGGTGGGTGGGTGACATGATTGCGCGGGCATTGGAGTTGACAAAACGCACACACACACACCGTGAAACAAAAACACACTGTGGAAACACACACACACACAATGTTTGGAAACACGCACATACACACACGGACACACACACACACACACACACGCACGCACGCACACACACACACACACACACACACACACACACACACACACACACACACACTGTGGTACAAAAGCGCCGTTCTGACAGACCTTGAGTCGTTCCGCAGACCATTGCGTTTCCCCCCAATATATCAAGTCCGGCAGGGTGAAGTTCACCACGCAGGTTGAACAACGCAAATAGCGCCCCGGCGGCGCACCCCGCCGTGCCAGCGGATGTGGGGCGATGGAGGGCCGCTCGGTGAACGGCGCGGCGGCCCCGCGAGGAGTCCTTGCGGGGCCTCCTCCCCCGCCGGCCAGCGGCGGCGCGGGTGCGGTTGTTGCGGCCGCTGCTGATGAAGCAGCTCGCGGACTGCCCAGGCCGGGGGACGACGGCGCAGTGGCACCGAAGAGCTTTCGGAGGAGCCGGCCGACGAAATCTATAGGTATCCGTTGCCCCTTGGCCAGGCCCTTCCTGGGCCCAGGATCTGTGCACACGCCCTCCTGGCCAAGAAGGCGTGGCGTATACACCGCTGTTGGGTTCAGGGTGTGCCTGGCCAAGCAACAGTGGATATGTTTAGGTCTCGTCGCCCCAAGGATCAGGTGGGGAAAAACAAACGCAGACACAATTAATCGGCAACTCCTTGGAAAAATACGCGAAAATGTGGGAAGTGGGGTGGAAGACGAAAACCCAGAAAATATAAGAAGATATGGGACATCCTGGGATTTGTGTGTATTTATTTGTGTGCCCCTGGGCCCTTTTAAAGGAGGATGCCTGGCTCTCCGACGATGTGTTGTTTTTCCCATCGCCGCATTTTTCCATCATTTCGGCCTCTGGGGGCAGTTTGGGGAACCCTGGGGTCACCAAAAGTGGGCCCAATGCGCAAAACTACCGCCTTCTAGGAAGCGGTCGGGACTTATTTGGGTCGCGGACGGAAAACAAAACATATCCCAGGATGTCAGTGAGGGGAAGTGGTGTTTTCCCTCCCCCTCCCCTCGGAATGCACCGTCTGTCGGCGTACACATGGTACCATGTCGCGCCTTTTCCTGGTGGCAGGGATGGCGTTTGTATGTACGCAATGAAGTGATTAGTCATCGAAACAAGTAAGTAAGTAAGTCAGCAAGTAAGCAAGTAAGTGAGTCAGGAGGAGCAGAAGGAGGAGGTGGAGGAGGAGGAGGAGCAGCAGCAGCAGCAGAGAATGGCGGTGGAGGAGGAAGACGTCCTGGAGGCGTCGGAGGTCTCGGAGGCGCCGCGGAGTGGTGATTGCGCAGTGTCGTTACCCTGTCTTGCCTGCAGGACATGCCGGGAGACTTCCAGATTAGGACGTGTGTCAGCCCAAGCGTGGATTTGCCCCGTTCGGTTCCGCGGATAGCGCGCGGCCCGTGCCGGCCCTCGTTTCGATGCCTGCGTCGCTCTGAGGCGACGCCTGTGTCGTCTCGTTTCGGTGCATTGGCGCTGACTTGCGTCCTGGGGATCGTCGATCGACCTCGGGCCCTGGCGGCTGCGGAGGGCGCAGCAGGTGCGTGCTGGCGCGCGCGCTCTGCCCACAGCGCCGAGTGGAAGTCGCGGGGGGCGCGCCCCGCACGGGCCTTGACCCGCGGCCGTGGCGCCCCATCGCCGGCAGAGGGGCCGGGAAGAGAGAGGGGAGGGGGAGGGGAGGAGGGGGAGGAGGGGGGGGGAGGAGGGGGGGAGGGGGAGGGGGAGGAGGAGGGGAGGAGGAGGAGGAGGAGGAGGAGGAGGAGGAGGAGGAGGAGAAGGAGAGGGGGAGGGGGAGGAGGAGGGGGAGGAGGAGGAGGAGGAGGAGGAGGAGGAGGAGGAGGAGGAGGATACGACGCTGCTGGGAACCGTCGCGCAGAGCACTGGACGGCCACCTGAGAATGGGGAGGCGCAGGCCTCCCCTCGGTGCCACAAGGACGTGCCACGCCCACCCGTGGGATCGCGGCGGCGGCACGCAGCACAGCGATAGCAGCAGCGGCGGGCGGCGCGGGGCCCACCTCGGTGTCGAAGTTGAGCAGGGCGAGCCGCGGGGCGCGCGCCACGCGCGCGCCACTCTCGAGACTCTCCGAGCCGCCCAACCGCCACGAACAACAACAAAAAAGCAAGCGAGTTGAAGCGGGCACCGGGGAAGGAAGTTTGAGACCAGGAGCCCGAAGCGGCCGAGAGGCCGAGATCCAGAAGCAAGAGCCCAGGGAGCCCACGGACAGGTCCAGAGGGAGCGCCCACGGGCCCAGGCAGCTTGCTGAATCCCTCGCGACTCTCTGACTAACCTCAGCCAGTCGACTTCAGGATCAGCTGAGGTGAGAGGACGAGCTGGGATCGATCGCGAATTGGGCCTCCCCTCGTCGCTGGGATGAAATCCAGCAAGGAAGAGGCGACGATTCCGACTAGCATGCTCACCTAACCTCGGGGGCGGGGCGCAATCCAACAACAGTTGTCCAGCAAGACCTGTGGTGTAATATCCACAGCGCACACAGAGGACAACCGACCCTGGGGAGACCCAAACAAAGTGGCCTCGAGCGTGCTGCGACTGCACCATCCCACGAGCGGGCAACACAGCAGCAGGGACGGTGGCCTGAGCGAGCGATGCTCTTCCGGGCCTGACTTGCTGGAACGTGCCTAGTCGCGGGCGAACGTTCCGAGCAGGCGGCAGAAAGGCAGGTCCTTCACGAGGGGGAACGACGAGGCTCTCCGACGAGGGAAGGAGCGCACGAGAATCAGGCGAGGAGGACCGATCATCTTGGACTGCCTGTGCCGACACTGCCTCATGGCTTATAACTAACTAGTGCTGTGCGCGGGCGAACACTCCGCACAGCCTCAGAGGCAATCTCAGATCCTTCACGGTGCCTGGCGACGGACGACCTGTCAGACGAGACAGGAGGACGGGCGTCAGGCGAGGGGGAGGACCGATCGAAAACCTGGATCGCTTGGGCTAAAGCATCCGTATCAGGAGTACGGCTGGACACAGTGGGGTGGAAACTGACCCCAGCACGCACAGCCCGCTCTGGCGGCGTGGGCGACCGAATCCGAGCGAGGCCAGTTCGATCTGGCACGCACGCCCTGACCGCACGGCCCCGGGAGGGGCTCCGAGAGAGAGGTCGCTTCGCCCTCTCCACCTCGCCAGGAGAGAGCGAGCTTCCCGAGTCACCACGAGGGGCCGCGACACGGGCAGGGCAAACCCAACTGGAAAAACGCTTGGCGCTCGCTTCATATCGGGCCCCTGTCTTGCAAAAGTTGCACCGCCAAAACTGCTGGCGCACAAGCGAAACAGCATGTTTTTGGTGATCCTCAAGCTTGGCGAGCTTGGGACCAACCTTCTTGGATTTCAACTTACGTGGCCTAGTGAAGGTGTCAACTCTACCGTGTGACATGTGAGACTCGTGAGCCTGCAACAACCACTTGAGCGTGCCACGAACTGATTTCAAGGCAATCTGCATGGATGAGGTGAAAGCTTGCCGACTGGCCGCGTGGAGGTCCCGACCCTGCTGAGCAGCAAAGTCAGCCCACCTGTTAGAACGAGCCTCCAGGCTGTCGCCAGCCTGGTGACCACGAACGTGAGACACCCGAAGGGCCGCTCCAAGGCCTCCGTGATCCTCGATATTCCTCCAGATGGCCTCCCAAAGGTCGGTGTTTGGGCGCCTGGGACCACACTAAATCCTGGACCAAGTTCCAGGCCATCGATGAGGCCGTACAAGTCGGTATGCACATGTACGGGCAATCTGCAAACTTGTAAAACTTGCAACAACGCATATAGCTCAGATCGGGGTGAAGTCTGAACGGGTCCAGGGAGGGCTCCATATACCAGTAGCTGAATATCACGCATGCTATATTTGATGAACCCCCATCCCGCTCGAGTCGCTTCTGGCCAATACCACGCTTTTCTGCGCGCACCGTCGGTGAAGATGTCCCCTGTGACAAGGTCAAGAAAGCTGTACATAATACGCCACCGCCCACTATCATCGCGACGAGGGATTGGTGGCATACACGAGCGCGGGGCCATGCCACGCGTCCAGAACCAGGAGCCGTGAGAACGAGGAGGGAAGCCACGGGTGTCCACGTTCCGCATGGCCTCGCACTGTAAGTCAGCTCGTCCGTCACATTCCCACGAAAGATGATAAGATGTGCACACGTCACAAGTACATGCTGGACAACATGATGTGCGCGCATACCCGTGCCGATAAAGACGTTGAGGGGACCATAGGCTTCCCCCCACAAGTGCCCTCAAGAGACCACCCTGCATGACCGTCAGCTTCCAGGGGCCCTCGGGGTCCAGCTCGGGATCGACTTCAGGGTCATGGGGAAGATTTTTGAGGAGGCCCAGGATTGGTTCCAACCAGTACCCGAGAGGCTCCTTGGGATCCATGCCTTCATCTGCTGGGTTCGGTCTTTTGCTCCAAGCCTCCCACATACGACGGACAGCTGCAGTACACGCCAAATCTCTCACCGTCGTCGGCGCATCCACTAAAAGGTCGACTTGATCACCGACGTCCGTGGTAAAGCGAGGAGGAGGAGGAGACCAAGGAGGAGGAGGAGGAGGAGGACGAGGACATGGACGAGGAGAAGGACGAGGGGGGGGAGGACGAGAAGAGGAAAAGGAGGAGGGGGAGGAGGGGGAGAAGGAGGAGGAGGAGGAGGAGGAGGACGAGGTGTTTGGCTCAAGACCGGCTCAGTCTAGATCTGTACTCCCCTCCTGAAGGAACGGCCCCGCCTCGAGACGCCCACGCTGTGCGAACCAGAGCGCCAGAGGGGAGATACAGGTTTGTCTGCGCAGCAGAAACGTACACGCCGGCTGCAGCGAACTGCAGTTAAGAGAGCATTCGTTTCCAGTGGATGCGTAAAGTCTTTGTTGGGATTCCCAGCTTCGTCACAGTGTTCAGCGTTGTATCCAGACAACCACGTCGATTCGTGTACGCTTGCTTCTCCAGCTCCGTACTCTGGATTGGCATGTAAGTTGGACCTATTCGAGCAGCGACTCATGTCTGTTCCATTGCAAGGATACGCTTTCTGTGGTGCAGTTTGGTACGTGGGAACCCGTTCCGGACGCGAGTGAAACGAAAGGTGTTGTGAGCAACGATTTCGAGGAGCGCGCGGCGCACACTCATAGCGAAAAGCCGCACCAACGTACATCACATTACGTTGCGCCTTCATTTGAAGATGAATAACGCACAGGACTCCGACGAAACACGGCCTTGCCCCAGCATGGTTCGGATTGGGTCCCGGAATGGTCGTCGCATGTTGTGGTGTGCGATTCGCCCCCGAGGTGGTGCCGAGGCAGTCGTGCATTCGATCAGCCAGGATTTCGGGGTGGACGAATACGAGCACAGTCTCAGGTCGGGCTCTGCCGTTCCCCTGTCCCCCGAGGAGGTCTGCCCCCCCCCGCCCCCGCCCACGAGCTACCTCAGAAGCGCTCTTCGCGATTTCCCCTCCTCCCCTCGCCTCTCCGTGGCCCTTCTTGGCCGCATCATCTGTCTCCTCGTCCTCGCCATCGTCGCCCCGACGGGGAGGGGGAGCGAACGAGCGAGCGGCCGAGAGGCGGGTGGACCCGAAGCCGACGGCGCCCGCCACGGTCTGGTCGCGGCCGTGCGGCGCGCGCCGCGGCGGCGGGCGGGGGCCCCCAGCCTGTGCCGCCCCGCTGCCGGTTCTCGAGGAAATTGGGCTCGACCTCGCGGGTTGCACGCTTGGGGGCGCCAACCGCGTTCGCCCAAAGACTTCGACCTCCTGCTGCTGCAGGTCTGCACGCACGTGAAGGCTGAATCTCAGCTCGTGCTTCAAGAGTGATCGCCCCCCCCCCCTTCCCCCCTACGCGAGACAGGTGAGCAGACCCCGCGGAACGCGGAACTATGTTTAAATCACTCGCGCCAGGGGGCGTCGCGGGCGCCGCAAGCTGAATATTGACGTGCCACACTCGTCGCCGTCGCCGTCGCCGTCGCCGTCGCCGTCGCCGTCGTCGTCGTCGTCGTTGGGGGGGAGAGAGAGAGACGGAAGAGCCCTTTCCGCCTGCCTCTGCCGCTCCTCCCTCCCTCTTTGTTTTGCTTGTAGCCATGTCGGCTCCGTCCACCAGTTGAGGCGCCTCTTTCCCCCGCATCCTCTCTCTCTCTCTCTCTCTTCTGTCTACAACCATCTTCGCCCAACCTCCTCGCTATAGCGGAGGCGTTGTTGTCCCCCTCCGCTGGAGCGGCGCCGCTTGCGTCGAGCCTGTCGCCCTCCTCCTGTCTGCCGGGCGTCGGCGCTATCACTGGCGCGCCGCCGCGCGTTTCCACTTGTCGGGCGCCCCTCCCGCGATTCGCCCGAGCAGGGGAAGCATTTGTTCGAATCGTGCGCCCCGCTTGTCCCCCCCCCGGCGCTCCGCGCGCGCCCCCCCCCGCCCCTCGGGCTACAGTTTGCGAGCCGTCGCGCCCCGCCGTAGCCCGACTGCCGTTTGAGCCCGTGCGGCGCCGAGTCGAACAAAGCTTGGGACGCCGAGTTCGGCTTCAGTCGAAGAAGAAAGCACGGCATAAACGTAAACTTGCGGCGCTCCGCGCGGATTTCTTGGATCCGCGTTGGGGCCCCCTGGCGGCGCCTCCGGCGCCGCCCTCGGCTCGCTCCGCGCGCCAGGGAGGGGGGGGGGGTCTGGCGCGAGGGCAAAAAATACGCACGGAGCGCCAAACATTTTCGTTTATTAGGGCTGACCCGTGGATCACCGTCCACGAGTGCCAGATGATCGAACGTGCGCTCGTTGTTGCTTATTGCTAAAGGGTGCGATGTCTGCGTGATGATCCTGAAGGCGTCTGGAGCAGCGCTGGCAGCAGCAGCAACAGCAGCAGCAACTGCAGCATATCCAGCACCATCGGCAGTAGCAGCAACAGCTGCAGCAGCAGCTCCAGCAACAACAGAAGCAACGCGGACCTCCGGGGGCCTCCCAGGGGCCTTTTTCGTCCTCGTCCTGCTCGTCCTCGTCTTCGTCCTCGTCTTCGTCCTCGTCGTCGTCGTCGTCGTCGTGGTGGTGGTGGTGGTGGTCGTCGTCGTCGTCGTCGGCGTCGGCGTCGGCGTCGTCCTCATGCTCCTCCTCTCCTCCTTTCGCCCTCCTCCGTCTCATGCCCTTCTTCTTGTCCAGCCTGCTGCTTGTCGTGCCCTCTGTGCCGCGTGCTGTAGCAGGCTGTTCCCAGCGGAGGCATCGGGGAAGCTCCGGGGGGGGGCCCTCCGAGACCCGGGAGGGGGTCCTCGTGGGGCTCTGTGGGAGCCTCTGCGGAGCCTCTGGAGAGCTCTTGGGAGCGCCTCTGGAGCGCTCTGGGAGCCCATGGAGAGCGCCCGGGGGGCCTCTGCCTCCGAGGCCTTCTGGAAGCTTGTCGGAGGCGTTTTGGAGCCTTGCTGGCCGTGGAGGGGCCCGGAGGGGGGAGGAAGCGCTCCGAACTGGACTCTCTTGGGCGTCCCTTGGGGCCGTCTGGGGGGTTTCTTGGGCCGTCTTGGGGGCCCCGGGAGCTCGATCGGGGGTCTTGGGCCCAGGGAGCTCGATCGGGGGCCTCTGGGGCCGTCTTGGGGACTGTCTTGGAGGCCCCCCGGGCAGCATGGGCCCGATTTCGGACGCCCGCGGTGCCGTGGTGGGCGTTTTGGGGCGCGGGTGGGAGGAGCACCACCTGAAAAGTTAAAAACCTTCGAGAGTATCTATATTTTTGCGGCCTCGGGGCCCTCGTGGGGGTCCCTGGGAGCTCCATGGAAGCTCGCGGGGGCCCTCCGATCCCGTCCTGGGGCCCTCTCGGGCTCGCTGGGGAGCTCCCCGGAGACCCTCGAGGCCTCCGCGTCGGGGCCCTCCTGGGCCGTCCCGGGGTTGTCCCGGGCCGGGACGGCGTCACCCCACGGGCGGGGCCCCCGGGGCGCCGCCGCGGGTGACCATCGCTCGCCCTTGTCGCACGCGCAATGCCCGGTACAATACCGGTCTATACTACAATAATTGTAGTATAGACTAGGGCTGACCGGGCTGACCTGTGGACTGCCGTCCACGATTGCTAATGTATTGGGAGGGCGCATGCTACTGCGTAGTGCTTCAGGGCGAGCTGGGTGCTCGATGATCCTGTCGGCGCCGAGAGCATCGTTTGCAGCAGCAGCGGATATGGCAGCCTCGGCAGTAACCCGAGAGGTTGGTGGAGCGACGTGAATGGCAAACGACGGCAACCATTGTGCAGAGGGAACCGTGGGCAACGAGGAGAAGGAGGTCGAGGAAGGGAGTGTAACCTGTGAGGGAAAACCATACCCCGCGTCTCCTGGAACACGCGGCGTGCGGGAGTAGTCCCAGAAAAAGCGTTCTGGGGCGTTGGCGGCTCGGTCTGATTGGTTTTTCGGCCATCCCTTTCCAGCCCAAGATGCCCCCAAGAGGGCCCCAAGAAAGCTCCAACATGGGCCCCAAGACTGTTCCAGAGGGCCCCAAGAGGGCCCCAAGTGAGCCCCCCAGAGCTCCAGACGCGGGGGCAAGTCGGCTAGAGCTCTCAGGGGGCCCTCAGCCCCCACAGGACCCTCTCAGGACCCAAGACTGCCCCAAAGGGCCCCAAGAGGGTTTGAAAAAGGCCCAACAACTTGGCACGAAAAGGGGCCGTCTTCGTGACAGGTTGTAGGCCCCTCTTGGGGCCCCACGATGGCTCCAAGAGCGCCCCAAGAAAGCCAGAGGAGCCCCAAGACGGTTCCAAGAGAGGAGGGAGTCCACTTGTGAGTAAAAAACCATACCCGCACCTCATGGGACACCTCTTCCTCGGGAGGGCTTGCCAAAAATTCGTCAGGGCCCCCCCGCGGCACCCAGGGACGCTGTTTTCTGAGGCCTCTCTCGCACGCCGCGTGTCCCAGGAGGCGTAAGGTACGATGCGAGAGGTGTCCCAAGAGGTGTGGTGTGTGTTTTTCCAATCCGACGGGGCTTCAGTGAAATAGGAAATTTCAGGGCTTCCTGGGAGTCCACCCGGGCCACGGTAGGCCGATTTCGGAAACTTTGGGTGCCGTGCTGGGCCAGATGGCGGGGTTGTTCCAGAGTTGGCCTTCTGGGGAGGCTTCTCGCGGGCCTCTCGGAAGCAGTTTCGAAGCCTTTGGGGGGCCGTTTGGGAGCATCTTGGGGCCTCTTTTGGGCCTCTCGGGGGCCTCTTGGAGCCTCTTGGGGGCGTCTTGGGGCGGAAGGCTGGGATCTTGGGTTCGAGGTCCCCCTCTTGGGGCCGTCTTGGGGCCCTCTTGGGCCGTCTTGGGCTCGTCTTGGGCCGTCTTGGCGCCCTCTTGGGCCGTTTTGGTGGCCTCTTGGCTCTTGGGCCGTCTTGGGGCGGTCTTGGGGGCCTCTTGGACCGTCTTCGCGCCATGAAAGCCGAGAAGCCGCGCATGCTCAAAAAGTACGTTTTCCTTGGGGAAATCGTTGATTTTGGCCTGTTGGGGCCCTCCTGGGACGCCACTTGGGCGTCTCTTGGGCCGTCGTGGAGGCCTCTTGGGCCGTCTTGGGCTCTCTTGGGGCTCCTCGGAAGCCACCGAGGGCTCTCGGGGGGCCCGCGTGGACCGTCCCCACGAGCAGAGCCGCCGAGGTGCCGCCCCCCAGGGCCCAGCGAGGGTGGCCCCAACGGCCCCTCTCGCACGCGCAACTCCTACCCAGGCCAGCGACGTCGAAGTCGGTCTCTTCGACGACGCGGCAGGGTGACCCGTGGCTGGGGTGACCCTCGGGAGCAGGCCCGCCGGGGGTCCCCGAACCGTCGAACGAGATGCGATAGCAGCGGCTTGCGCTGCTGCGCTTGCCCCCCCCCCCCCCAGCGGCGCCGCGCCCTGGGAAAACCGCGCGCCAAAGCCTGGTCTTGCCCTCTGCTTTTTCCGGTGTGTCGCCGGCCTCCCCCTGTCGGTTCCCCAGCGGCGCCGCGCCCTGGGAAAACCACGCGCCAAAGCCTGGTCTTGCCCTCTGCTTTCCGGTGTGTCGCCGGCCTCCCCCTGTCGGTTCCCGCGGTTCCACCGGGCGTTGCCCGCTGCTCGTCGCCCCCGCGCGCGGGGAACATTGCTCCAGCATCGAGGGGGCCACTTGCGAAGCCTACCCTACACCTCCCACGATTTCTGAGGGGGAGGGTGGGGTTCACATAATTCAGGAGCTCCCGAGCGAAGTGAACCCCACCCTCCCCCTCAGAAATCGTGGGAGGTGTGGGGTAGGCTTCGCAAGTGGCCCCCTAGCATCTACACTCTGCAGGTGCGAGGCCCCGGCAGTGTTGTTGATGCCGCGCGTTGAGCTCACGCCGGAGCGGGAGTGCGCGTCTGGGCCTATCTCTTTGTTTATTAGGCGGTGCCTCGGTCGTCGTCTGGTTCCTGTTCCTGCTGCTCCTATGGCCCTTTGCCCCTCCTGCGCACGGCGCTTGCCTTGAACCCACGGCCTCGCGCGCCCAGCAGGGGCTCGGGCACGGCGCGGCCTCGCACGCGCGTCTGCCCCGGCACGGTCATTCGAGTACTTCTCATGGGCAAGCCGCCGGGCGGACACGAGCGAGTGCCCGAGGCAACGGATGATCGTGTGCTTTCTTCTCCGCCTCCCTGTCCTTCTCCGCCTCGTCCTCCTCCTCTTCCATCCCCCCTTCCCTCCTCCGCCATTCCCGCTAATGCCCCTCCTCCTCCATTCCCGTTCCTGCCCGCCCATTCCTTCTTTCACCCCTCCTCCCCCACTCCCCCGTCCCCCCTCCGCAATTACATACCTTTATATACTCAATATAGATATTCTCTCCTCCCCCCAGTTAACTACGTGTTTAAAATGTCCAGCCCTCTCTTGGTGCGTATGTTTTTTACACCAGATGTCAAGCTGTTTCTTCTTCGTTGTCGCCCCGTTCTTTTCCCCTCCTCCGCCTTCCCATGGTCCTCGTACTTCTCACGTTCCTCCCGCTTCTGCTCTTGCTGTTGCCGTTCCCCCTCCTCGTCCTCCGCTTTCATTACCCTTCCCATCCTTCTGCTGATCCGCCAAGCCGTCGTCGTCGTGCTCCTCCTCCTCCGATGTATCCAGCTTGATATCCTTCATTGCTCACAATGCGATGGTGCCCTTTTGTTGGTTCCAGGTCCGCTGTGACACCCGTTGGCGGAAGATCGAAAAAGCAGCGCAACACAAGGGATGGGCGAGAGGAGTCGGACGCAAGATGCGGCGCGAAGGCAGCTTTTCCGTACATGTCCCACAGGTCCCGCAGTTCCACAGGCCCTACGGGCCGCGGATGTCCCCCAGGTCGCGCAGGTCCCACAGGTTCCCCGTTTCCGACTGCGCCTACCACGAGGGGGGGGGGTCTTTTGCGGAGCTCCAGGTCGGCCATGACGCGCGTCCGCGGGTAGAGGATGAAGCAGCGCAGTGGGAAGGGACGGGAGGGATGGCCAGGATGACAGATATGGCGCGAGCTCACCTAATTTGTCCCTCTCTCCCCTCTCCGTTCCCCCCTCCTTCCTCTTTCCTTCCGCGTCCGTCATCCTCCCTCCACAATTACACGTGATGAAAATTACTCCCCTCTCTCCCCTGACTCCGTCTGGAGGATAGCCAGCCCTCTCCGCGTAGTTTATATATATATAACAGGATGACATACGTTGTTTTTCGTTTTGTTCTGAATGTTTCAGTCCGACTGTTTCGGTGGTTCTGGTGTTCCCAGTGCAGCGGGCCATATTTTCGGATCGGCGTTTTGCCCCCGTCGTTCAGAAAAGGTGTCTTCGCCTCAGCGCGGGCCACTTTTCTGGATTTTTGTCCTTTTTCATGTTTCCCGCCCCCCTCAATTTCCCTCCTCCGCCTTCCACCGGTTCTCCTGCTCCTCCCGCTTGTTTCATTCCAGATTCCAGCCCCTGCTGCTGCTGCTGCTTTTCGTCCTCGTCCGTCTTCTTCTTCCTCCTCCTCCTTTTCCGGCTTGTCGTGCGCATCCGCCACCTTCTCCTCCAATGTACGCAGCTCCCTTTGTGTTCCAATTGTTCAAAACACGATGGGACCCTCTTTGGAGTTCCAGGTTCGCTATGTCACGCGTCGGCGGATGGAGACAGCAACGCAAGGGGAAGGGGTGGGTGAAAGGGGTGTGGTGCGAGCGCACCTGGCTTGTCCCTCTTCCCTCTCCCCACTCCGGTCCATCCTTCTACTGCTCTCGTTTCCCTCCCCGTCCCTCATCCTCCTTCCCCCCCTTCCACCTTTGTGCCCGCCAGAAGCATCAAAACTGTAGGCTTGAGACGGGCCTGTCCCTCTACAGGAGGAATATTCAAAAGTAGGGGAAAAAAGTATGGGATCGATGTTTTGAGTATTTGTTTGCTATTCTGATAAATTTTCGGATTATTGCTAAGGCCTTACGGCCAGTGCCGCCGACCCTGGATACCTTGGCCTTCGAGGGTGACGGGATGCGTGCTAAGACGTCGGAGGTACATGAAGACGTGGCGGAGGAGGAGGAGAAGGAGGAGGAGGAGGAGGAAGGGGAGGATGCGGGCCCGCGCGGGCCCGTGCGGGCCCGCTCGTGCGGGCCCCGTTCTCGCGCAGGCCGTGCATAAGGAAATTTTCGACTTTCCTGGGCCGCAGCGGCTTCCGATCTTAAGTCGCTCCGCGGGGGGATGTTTGGCTTTGGGTCGAAGGGTGCTCCGGTCCCCTGGGGCCGAAGTTGCTTGTGTCCCCTGCGGGCTGTAATTGATACATTCCCCCGCGGGCCGAAATTGCTACAATCCCCCGCGGGCCAAAATTGCTACAATCCCCCGCGGGCCGAAATTGCTACAATCCCCTTTCAGGGTCGCCCCTCGTGTGGTCCGTCGCATTGGGCTCAAGTCAGCTCTTCAAGAGCTGGGCATTCGATGCAACGGCCGGCGACCCATGTTTCTTGAAAAATCCCCGCCCGCCCTGGCTCTTATCGTGGGTAGGGTGGGACGTGTTGTGTCCGAAGGGGTCATGTTCTCCCCTGCCCGGCCGTTCCGTGGCCGGCCTCAGTTGCGCGCACCCCCCCGCTGTCGCGCGCTGAAAGAGGGATCAGGCGCCGTCGTCGTCATCGCCGCCGTCACTGGCCTCCGCTTGGGCGGGGGCGGGTTCATCCTCCCCCGCCCCCTCCCTCGCTGCTGCTGCGGCTGATGCCCAGGCGAGACACGCCCCACGACTGTGAAGCCCGTTATATGCAATGCGCCACCGTCCTCCTTCTGGAGGTGGTCCGCTCCACGACTGTGAAGCCCGCTTAACTACCCTACTCTCATCCTCCCTCAACAGGAGGGCCGCCCCACGACTGTGAAGCCTTATTATCGCCAAACTCTTACCTTTGCCCTTCGCTGTCACTTGTCACTTGTCCCCCTACCACTAAGTGGCAATTCATCCCTTCCCCCATTCCCCTCAGACTGTGAAACAACGTGCCCCCCGCGACTGAATGGCCACTCGTGGCAATTCATCCCCCCCCTCCCCTTGAGACTGTGAAGCTTGCCCACCACCCTCCCACAAGTCGTCATGACAAACGTCACGCACACGGGCGAGGGGTGACGCACCTTGTTTGCGATGCGCCTTAAAGTGGCCGCTTTGGAGACAAAGGACTCCCGCCCTTTACCATCGGTTTTGAATTCGTCCGCTGGGCGCCATTCCACTGTGGGCCCGAGCCCCCTCGGGCGCTCACTCTTGATCGACGTGCGGGTAATGCGTGCAACCTCCTCCGCAAAGGCCTTAGTGAAAATCGTATAATAGGTATCTAGCAGCCGTTGGTGCGTCTCGAAGCACTGCCCCGCTGACAGCTGTTCCAACAGCTCGGCTGCCGCAGCGCTGAGATGCTTCCAATTTGCATGCGGCAGCTGCGGTCCGATCATTGCTTCGGCTGGGAAACGCGCGGGTTTCCGGAGCACTGGGATTAAGACTGTTCTATCCAGGAGTCTGGTGAGATTGACCGGCCTGTGCGGTGAGGAGTGGAAATCTCCCAAGCACTGTACATCCTTGATCAAAGCATGCAGCGCAACGGACACTATGAAGAAGTCAATCTTTGACTGGGTCTTCTTACTGTACATCGTTGGCCGCTCTGGGGTAACAAGGTTGAAACGCCCTCGTTCCCCATAGTCTGTCTTTGAAATGTGAGACGGGTCCATGTTAAAATCACCCCCTGCCAAAACCGGCAGGCCGGTTTCATGCTGTAGTATGCTTAGGTGTGCTAGCAGCGCCCTGTTGGCATCACTCATTTTCACCACCGGGTGTAGGTATACAGAGACTAGCAGCACTGGCGCAAAGCCTGGTTTTTCAAGCCTTACCGCCACGAGGCGCTCTGGCTCTGCACACTGAGTCACGGACTGCGGACACGGGGAAACTCCCGTATCTTTGCCCGCTCTGACCAAAACTGCCACCCCGCCAACTGGCCGGTTGTCCGGGGTGCGGATGGCTGGGTTAAAACTGGGTAGCCATCCTTTCCTCCGGCAGTGGTCCACTGCCAGGTGGATGTCGTGAGGGTCGTCCAAGAGCGTCTCTTGGAGAAACAAAACTGAATGCGAATCCAAGGATCCGTCGTCATCAAGCCTGTCACGCATGGTGGTCCACGAGTTCCCGTTGAAAGTAGCAACCAAACCGGCTTCGCAGCCGACGGGACGAGTAGGGATGTCACCATGCGCGCCGGGCTCACTACCGCCGGCTTTCCGTTCCCAGCCCTGCTACCCCGGCGACGGGGCCTTCCCCGCTCCCGCTGCGCTGGCTGCGGGGGCTGCCGGGCTGCTGGCCTTGTTCTCGGGGGCGGCCGGGACTCCTTTTCCCGCGGCGCCCTCGACCGGACTCCCCGCACCGGCTGGCGGGTCTGCCTCGCCATGCGGCGTTCCGCCTGCGGGTGGCGCGCCTGTCAGCCCAGGCTGGGCTGCCTCGAGTCTCGCCCTCTCCACTGCAGCCTCCTCCTCCATCCACTTCGACTCCTCAGCAATCTATGCGTCCAGCCCCTCCGTGTCCTCGATTTTCTGTCCAAGGGCCTTGCCAGCGTCGTTGATTGCTAGCACCTTCTTCTTGAAAGGCGCCCCCGGTAAGTCTGGGACGTGGGCCAACTCCTCAGCGCTGGCCTTCGTATCTTTTGCCTTGTTCGCCTCCTGGACTTCGAGCAAGTCGGATTCTGATAGGCTGCTTGCCTCTTCGGGGTGCTCCTTCATGTAGGTAATGATCTGCTCAGGTGATGGCACCGGTTTCTGCTTGGTCGGTTTGAGGGAGGCCTCGAGAAGCTTGAGCTGCTGAACTTTACCCTTGAGCTTATCAAGTTTATCGTTAATGGTGCTCACCAGCTGCTGGTAGGTGTCGCACTTGTTGTCTATCTCTTCTTCGAGCTGCGCGAGCTCCTTTTTCATGCGGCTCACCTTGTCCCACCCCTCGTCGATGGTAGCCTGCAGGCGCTTAGCCTGGATTTCTGCTGGCAGGGACAGGAAGGACTTCTGCCGCAGCTCCTCTAGGTCCTGCTGTGCTTGGAGCAGCCTGTGGTGGTCGCTGGGCACCTTGCTCTTCCAGAAGTCCACTTCTGCCTGGGCCAAGGCCATGGCCGAAGGTGCCTTGGGCGGTGGCGGTCTTATGCCTCAGCCGTGCTTGGCTCCATCCTTGCCCTTGCCGTAGTCCTTCCCTTTGCCTTTGCCTTTCCATTTGCCCTTGCCGAATGCCTTTCCGTAGGGCCCGCCTTGACCCTTGTCGTAGCGGTTGGGATCCTCGAGGGACTTGGCGTAGTTCTTTGGCTCCTGCTGGCGCCTCCATGGCAGCGCCTGTGTGTCATCCGCTCTGATCGCCCCTGCTGGGCTCCAGACATCCCACGCCTCCGACCCTTGGGCGTGTGTCGGCCAATCGGGTGTCGGCAGTGGGAGGGGCCTCGGGGTCGGCTGAGCCCACTTCGGCCCTCCTTTGCCTGCCGGGACGGGGTGCAGCGCCCCTGCCTCACCCCACAGGTGCGGTGCCTTTGACGGGCAAGGGGGGAAGCCATACACCCCGTAGGAAGCTGCACTGCCAGTGTCGTATGCCGCCATGGTGGGGGCACTGGTGGTGCTAGTAAGCTGGCGTTGGCTGCTCGAGCGATTGCCGTCGGGTGAGCTCGAGCCAAGTTGTAGCGGTGCACCCTTCCCTCGCCCCATTCGGTCAGGCCCAACTCTTGGAGGGTCCTAACAGGGGGCCTGTGTTGGGTGGGTGCCAAACTGCTCCAGGAGATGCCCCACCGCTGTGAAGACCAATTTCCCCCTGTGCCCCGCACCACCCCTATTGCTTAGAGGAGGTCCTATCTATGGACTGCATGCAAGCAGGATTGCCTCACAGAAGTTCTCGGGCTTATACCCCGCATACTTCCGCCAGTCCTTCCTTCGACAGGCTGCCCCACGACTGTGAAGCACGGTTATCCCCTTGAAAGCTAACCACCTATTATGGGAGCGGCCGCGGGGGCGAACCTTCCAATACTAAAATTCGACACCTACTGCTACAAGAAGGGCCCCACGACTGTGGGGCACCAATAACCCGGAATGCGCCGTGGCCGCCTCTCTGGTGGGCGATGGCCTGCCCCACGACTGTGAAGCCCCCTAAAGCGCCAGCCCAGGCCCCAGGGCCGCCAAGAGGGTAGATAAAAGTAGGAGTCTGTGTTTAGGCTGTGGCACTGTCTCATTCCCCGCGCATTCCATCTAACCCCCTGAGGGGGTTAGGGAAGGGCTAGAATCAGAGCGTGGGCTGGGGCGAATGCCAGTCCCCAGCCACGCCAGGGGGGTAGAGAAGCAACGGAGACCGTATGCATCATGTAGGGTTCACACTTGTAGGGAGCAGAAGGGCCCAGACCCCTCTGACTAAGGGGCTGGGAGCGTGATCCCCTTGGCACCCCAATTTAACGCAGCACCCTTCATAGACTGGGAATCTGCTAGTGAGGAGCCGACAGGACCACTTAGTGGACGTGTGGGGGGGATTATTAAGGAGCCCGGCGAGCCGGGCCAACAAGGTTCGCCTTGCATTGTTCATATTAGTCTTGGGGCGGCCCTGAGGCTTCACAGTCGTAGGAGGAGGAGGAGGAGGAGGAGGAGGAGGAGGAGGAGGAGGGGGAGGAGGAGGAGGGGGAGGAGGAGGAGGAGGAGGAGGAGGAGGAGGAGGAGGAGGACGAGGACGAGGACGAGGACGAGGAGGAGGAGGAGGACGAGGAGGAAGAGGAGGAAGAAGAGGAGGAGGATGAGGAGGAGGAGGAGGAGGAGGAGGAAGAAGAAGAAGAAGAGGAAGAGGAGGAGGAGGAGGAGGAGGAGTTTTAAACCCGCGTGCTCAGGCGTGCGCAAGAGTGCCCCAGGTCTCGGCACCCAGGCCGCGCACGCTGAACGCGCGCCCGTGGCTGGGTGGGCCTGCGGCCTCAGTACGCGCCCTCTCTCTGTCGGCAGGCGAGGATCAGCCTCCGCTGGCAGTCTTAGGGCTGCTGCCAGGGCTCGTGCTCCTCCTCGCTGGCTGCCAGGCAGAGCTCGGAGTACGTGTAGCAAGGCGGCGATCCCTTGGTGCACTGCAGGAGCCACACCATCTCGTCGCCGACGACGTAGCTATCGTCGAACTCATACTCTTCGCCTTCTGGGCCCAAGCCATGCGCGCTGCCGTCCTCGTCGACGGAGATCTCGGCCAAGCACACCAATCCGTCGTGGAAGTGGCAGTCAGGGGCCGACCTCCCTGGAGCGGAAAACACGTGCCATCCTCGATTCTCAATCACAGCGAGGGCGACTAGGCCGCGGGCCAGCACGAGGATGAGAACTGCCACACGTGTGAATCTGGACGTCCCTGCGTCCGCTACTTGCTGCTGCTCCTGCATCAGGTCGGGGTTCTGCTGCTTCTTCGCACGCCTCTGCGTGCGCCGGCTGGGGGTTGTTTGTGCGGCCCACCACCGCGCCTGGTACTCCTGCACGTCGCTGGTGCTCTGCTTTGTCGCGTAGGTGCGCAGGTGACTGCCCTGGTTCCCCACGGTGCTCTGCTGGTCGCCGACGGCCCCTTGCATGTGCTTGCCCGCGGAGCCGTCCTTGCCACCCTTCGTGCTCACCTCTTCCGCGTTGGCGCCCAGCGTCCCGCCCTGGTCGTCGAACTCGCTGCCGACGCCCTCCATCGCGGTGCCGTTGCGCTCCTCCGTCTTCACTATGTTCAGGTGCCTGCCCTGGTTCTGCTTGGTGCTCTTCTGGTCCCCGTACGCCCCCTGAGCGTCGCCGTTGCTCTGCCCGTGCTCTGCGGTGTTCTGCTGGCCTCCCCGACGCCGACCTCGAGCTCCTCCGTCTGCACGCCGCTGCCCGAAGCCAGGCGCGGGAAGGCGGGGACCTCCGCGAACGGGGCGCGCCCCTCAGCCCTGCGCGCTGGGGAGAGGGTTCCCGCCGCCGCACCACGGCGCTCCTGCAGCTCCGCCAGGGCCTGCTCGAGCTGCGAGATCTTCTGGCTCTGCTCGTGCGACCTGTGGGAGAGCTGCGCTGCCTCGTCCTCCGTCATCTGGACCTTCAGCTCCAGCGTGCGCTGCTCCTCAGACGTGTCCGCCAGGAGCTTCTGGTAGCGCTGGTCCGCCGCCTGTAGCTCGAGGACCTTCTCGGCTAGGAGCGCCGTCGTGTTTGCTTTCTCTGCAAGCTTGCCTTAACTCGCCTCGTCCTGCCCCGACCCGATGGTGCCAGGGTGGGCGTCCAGGGCCTCCATTACCTCCTGTAACAAGTCCCTGTCGGGATGGGCTGCCCAGCGCCTGCCGCCTCGCATTGCCACCCACCGCCGCGCCAGCTCTGCTGAGCCTTGGCCAGGGCTCGGCGCACCTCCTCGGAAGTGGCCTTGCGCCCTAGGCCCAGCTTCTCTCCAGCGCCCCTGAGGCCCTGCTCGAACCCGTCGAGGACGCTGGCATCGGGGCTGTCGGAGGCCAGCAGCTGGATCAGCCGCGCGGCCTCTTCCACTGTTCTGCAGTGCGCCACGCTGTGGCCATGCCGCACCGCGACGCCACGAGCGCTGGAGCGACCCATGGCGGAGTCCCGAGGGCGCGGGCGTCTCGGAGTGCCGTACAGAGTGAAAGAACCGGGGAAGCTGACCCCGCCCTTTCGAGCCCAAATGGCTACGGGGAGGAGGAGGAGGAGGAGGAGGAGGAGGAGGAGGCGGATGAGGAGGAGGAGGAGGAGGAGCAGGAGGAGGAGGAGGAGGAGGAGGAGGAGGAGGAAGGGGGAGGAAGATGAGGAAGGGGGACGAGGGAGGAGGGGGATGAGGATGGAGAAGGAGAAGGCGCAGGGAGCAGTGGAGGAGAAGGCGCAGGGCGCAGTGGAGGATAAGGCTGTAGGGAAGGGACAGAAGCGACGCCGGGAGGGCGGCGTATCTGACCCAGGACCCCCCCCGGGACCCCCCCCCCCTGACGGGGAAGGGAAGAAAGGGAAGGGGCTTCCCTTTGACCCAGAGGCGACGTTGTTCCGTTTCGGTTTGTACCGACACGCTTCAGGAAAAGGTTTTAGGACAGGAGAGAAATCGACGGGCGCAGTGGAGGAGAAGGCTGTAGGGAAGGGACAGAAGCGACGACGCTGCAGAGAAACGGGAAAAAGGAACGACGAGGAAGATGTGGCAAACAACAAAGCCTCTTCCACACGCCGACAGGGTCGGCTGATTTTTGGTTCGTCCCGACCTAACTTTAGGCCCAAACAGGGCGCCAGGAGGACGCTGCAAGGACTCCCCACACGGCGGCACGGGCCGCCCAAGCGGCACTATAGGGGCCCTAGGAGGGCGACCAGGTGGCCCCAAAAGGCTGCGAGATGACTGCCATGAAGGAACGGGTCCTGAGGGAAGCGGGTCCTAGGCCCAAGGGGTTTCTTCAATCGGCCATCCTGAACCGTTCCTGGACGGTTCCGAGGCCCCCGGGGATCCGGAAACGGTGGCGAGGAGGGAGGAGGGAGGGCGGGACGGAGGGAGGATGGATGGAGGATGGATGGAGGAGGATGGAGGAGGATGGGGAGGACCCCCCCCTGAGCGAGGCCAGTGGCTTCGCGACCGGCTCCTGAAGCTGGCGGACACGCTGGAGGGCAGGTTCGGCGCGTTCCCTGCGCAGCCAGGTCGTCCGTCGCCCTCGTCGTCGTCCGTCGTCGTCGTCGTTTCTCGTCGTCGCCATTCCTCGTCCGTCGTCGTCTGTCGTCCTTGTCGTCCGTCGTCCTCGTCTTCGTCCGTCGTCGTCGTCGTACTCCGTCCTCCGTCGTCATCGTCCATCTTCCTCGTCCGTCGTTCGTCGGCCGTCGTATGTCGACCTCGTCGTCCTCCGTCGTCGTCGTTCATCGTCGCCGTCGTCGTTGTCGTCCGTCGTCGCCGTACTCTGTCGCAGGTCGCAGTCGTCCGTCGTGCTCCGTCGTTCGTCGTGCCTCGTTCGTCGTCTGTCGTCGTCGTCGTCGTCGTCGTCTTCGTGGTCCCCGTCGCGTGTCCTCCGTCGTCGGTGCCTGTCGTCCCCAGATCTCCAACGCATCGAATACTCAACGCAGAAGTCTATCGCTGTTTTAGGCCTCGGGGAGACCTCGCCAGGTCTCGGGGACCGACAACCAGAAAGGCTTGGCACGAGGAGACTTCCAGGAACCCCGTGTTGAACAGAACAAGACCCCGCAGTACCCCAGCGCAGAACCTTAGTATACAGTGGTGGCCCATGCCAAGAAACACCCTGCTTGCCTCCAGGGTGCCCTGGGTTTCTTGGGTTTCGATGGTTCTGCGATGCAAAGCGTGACGTCCCCACACCCAAAATCAATGGACGTCCTGGGGTCTCAGGGTTGGGTTTCTTGTGGAATGTTTCTTGTAGTCGAGCTACCACTGTAGCAGCAAGGGTGAAGATGCGAGTCGAGGAGTAGGAGGTCGTCCATAGGATTGTGGAGGACGCTCAATGGAGAGGAAGCATGTTGCCAAAGAATTTCCAGATGTCTAAAACATGTGTTAAACATGTTTTAAACATAAAACAAACATGCTTAACACATGTTGAGAACATGTTTCCGACATTTTGAACACATTTTAAATTCAAGGATCGGACTCTTAGGGTGTCCATTGTCGTGGCATCCACAACCATAGGGGACAGGGGTGGGAGCACGGCCACGTGCACCTCAGCGCATGCGCTCGTCTGCAAGGGATCGCTGTCGCCCAGACCACGAGTGCGGCTGGCATCGGGGCCTCCCAAAATGGGCCCGAGAGCGGGAGCAGGAGGCTTCCAGAGACCTCCGAGAGGCCTCCGGGACCCCTCAGAGGCCCCCAGCACACCCCCGATCCCTGAGAGGCCCCAAGAAGACCCCGACGAGGCTCCAAGAACAGCCCAAGAGAGCTGGAGCACGATGCCTGGATGTGCCGCGAGAACGTCTCCGGCGAGACAGTTGCCAGGCCGCCGTCGAAGCGGATTCATTATCGGGGGCTTGTCGCCCGTCTATCGGCGATGTATCGCTGATTCCAGGTCGATGTTTCCCCCCCCCCCCATGCCAGTCCAGTATCGTTGCCCCTCAGGCTGGTTTGCGCCACCTCCTCGAATGTCGTTGAAGTTTGTTGGGGCATCCAGCGTCTTGGCCAAAGCCAACACGTGGGGGGATCTCACAGCCTTCGGCCTCCGGGGACGGCTCTTGTGGCCCCAGGGCTGTCAGAAACGCCTCGGGATGGAGCGCCGGCCTTGGAGAGGTCGGGATCTCTGGAGACCCCGTATGAAAAAAAGGCATGACATCGGTTCTCCTTCGGTTTTTCCGGGTCGTGGGGCGCGTTCTGGCGGCCGCGCTTCGTTGGACGCCATGCGGGGCCGCCGTAATCACCGCAAGCGAGGGTCCAGGTTGCGACTCGAATTCTGGTGGCGTTAGCCATGCGCACTTGCACCAATACTTGTGCGGCGCATCCTGGGCTCAAGATCAGTGCACATGCCTTGCTGGCCAAGTCAGGATCGTCTGTGCACCAATATCCTCGGCCCAGCTTGGACTTGCCCAGCGTCGGTGCGTGTGTCTGGTTGACGTCCTCTAACGAGAGCTGCCATACAGTGGAGACCCATGCCAAGAAACACCCTGCTTGCCTCCAGGGTGCCCTGGGCTTCTTGGGTTTCGATGGTTTTGCTGCGCAAAGCGTTACGCTCCCACACCAAAAATCAATGGACGTCCTGGGGTCTCAGGGTTGGGTTTCTTGTGGAAGGTTTCTTGTGGAAGGGCTCCAACTATAATTCGCCCTCGTGCCTGGGCCAGCCTTGGTACAGGGCATTCCAGAAAAAAAGGGCCTCGTCGGCTTTTGATGAATCGAAGGGCTGACCTGGGCCAGGATAAAATCGTCCCCGAGCGTGCAGGAGCACTCTCAAAGCGTTCCAGAACGCTCTGAAACGGCCGCGGCGCCCAGTATATGTTGCAGAATTGCAGGTTTCGAAATGTCTGGTTCTTCTCGGTCCGATTTGGTCCCAGTCCCCAGCCTCTGGGGCGGCGAGCACGGGGGGGAAGTGAGAGGGGACAGGCCTGCTCACAAGGCGGCGGGGCTCCGCAGAAGCCCTCGCGCGCTCTTGAGAAGACTTTCAAGTTTTTGCGCAGATCCATAACTTTCTGCACGTCGCGCAGATCCTACAGGAGGCCACGGCCTCACCCGCCTGGTCTTGGCAGGCTTCGACCGCTGTCCGATGTGGTGGTTCGTCAGCTCGTTCGTGGCTTCTGAGCAGCCAGAGGCGGCTGCTCAGAAGGCCAAAGGGCCTCTGAGAAGCCCCGCCGCCAGCTGAGCCAGCCCAAGGCTGCGTGAATCACGGGCGGCCAACCCCGATCACGGACGCCGACGACGACGACGGCGACGACGGACGACGGACGACGGCGGGCGACGACGGCGGACGACGGACGACGGGCGACGGACGACGCTCGACGGACGCCAGACGACGGCCAACGGCCGACGTCCGACGGCCGACGGCCGAAGACGACGACGACGGCGGCGACGCCGAAGCCGACGCCGACGCCGATACCGAAAGCGACGCCGACGACGACGGCGACGCTGACGCCGACGGCGACGCCGACGCCGATGCGGGCGCCGCCGCCGACGACGACCCTGACGCCGACGCCAAAAAAGATCACGACAACGACGGCGACGAGGACGACGACGACCTGATGACGACGACGACGACGACGACGACGACGACGACGACGACGACGACGACGACGACGGCGTCGACGACGACGACGGCGACGGCGGACGGCGGACGACGGACGACGGACGACGGACGACGACGACGACGGCCGACGGCCGACGGATGGACGGACGACGGACGACGGACGACGGTGGCTTCTACGACGACGACGTCGCGTGACGACGACAATGATTGACGACGACGACGCCGACAGATTGCAGAATGCCGACGGACAACAAACGAGGGACGACAAACGACGGACGACGACGACGACGACGACGACGACGACGACATCGACATGCCGATGTCGACGCCGACGACGGCTACGCCGACGACCACTACGACGACGACGATGACAGACGACGAACGACGACGACGACGACGACAGCGACGACGACGACGACGACGGCGGCGACGGCGACGGCGACGGCGGACAACGGACGACGACGACCAACGACGACGACGGCGATGGACGACGACGACGGACGACGACGGAGGACGACGGACGACGGCCGACGGCGGACGGCCGACGCCGCCGCCGCCGACGCCGACGTCGACGCAGACGACGACTCCGACGTCGACGCAGATGACGACGCCGCCGCAGCCGACGACGACGACGACCACGACGACGACGACGGCGATGGACGACGACAGACGACAGACGACGACGGACGACGACGGAGGACGACGGACGACGGCCGACGGCGGACGGCCGACGCCGCCGCCGCCGACGCCGACGTCGACGCAGACGACGACTCCGACGTCGACGCAGATGACGACGCCGCCGCAGCCGACGACGACGACGACCACGACGACGACGTTGGCGACGGACGACGGCGACTACGATTCGCGACGGACGACAGACGACGGACGTCGGACGACGCCCGACGCACGACGCACGACACACGACTCACGAAGAACGCAGGCAGCACGATGCCGATGCCGACGCCGACGACAACGACGACGACAACGCCGACGCTGACACCGACGTCGACGACTTCGACGACGGACGACGTCGACGGCGGACGATGTTCGACGGACGAGGGACGACGGACGACGCTGACGCCGATGCCGCCGCCGCAGAAGCCGCGACCGCCGCCAACGACGACGACGACGACGAGTGCGACGACGACGACGACGGCGGCGACGACGACGACGACGGACGCGGACGACGACACCGACGACGACGACGACAGCGACGACGGCGACGGCGGCGGTGGCGGCGGCGGCGGCGGCGACGACGACGTCGACAGACGACGACAGACGACGGAGGCCGACGACGACGACGACGGCGACGACGACGGACCACGACAGGCGTCGGACGACAGACGATGGACGACGGACGACGGACGGACGACGGACGACGACGACGCCGATGCCGACGCCGACGCCCACGAGGCACGACGACGCCGACGACGCCGATAGCGGCGACGACGACAACGACGACGACGACATCGGACGACGGACGACGGATGAGGACGAGGATGACGACGACCACGACGACGACGACGACGGAACGCCGACGGACGCCGACGACAAACGACGACCACGACGACGACCGACGACGGACGATGGACGACGGCCGACGGCCGACGGCCGACGACGACGCCGATGAACGACTACCCCCCCTTGGCGATGGAGCTCAGCGCTGATTTCTTGGTAGTGCCTTGGACCCCCTGGCGCAACAATGACGACACGACCAAAAACGACGACGGGCGACGACGACGACGACGACGACAACGACGACGACGATGACGACGCCGGCGCCGACGCCGACAACGACAACGGCGACGACGACGACGCCGACGCCGACACCGACACCGACGACGCCGACGACAACGACGACGACGACGACAACGACGACGACGACGGCAACGTCGACGACAACATCGACGACAACGACGCCGATGCCGACGCCGATGCCGATGCCGATGCCGACGCCGACGACAACGCCGACGGCGACGCCAGCGACGATGACGACGACGAGCACGACGACGACGGCAGACGCCGCACGACGGACAGACAGACGACGGACGACGGCCGATAGCCGACGGACGCCGGACGTCGGACGACGACGACGGACGACGGACGTCGGACGATACGGCTCACGGCCGACGGCCGACGCGATGCCGATGAGTGTTTTCCCCCCTGTCGAAGAAATACGCGCGGAGCTTCGCGCGGATTTCTTGGATCGGTGCTGAGCCCCGCCCCCCTGGCGGCTCCCTTGGCGACGCTTTGACGCCTTCCGAGCGTCAGGGAGGGGATCCAGCGCCGATTTACGAGATACGCGCGTAGCTCCGACATTTCTTGCTTGTGCGCGTCGCCGGTGCCTTCCCCCCAGCCACGACGACGACGACGACGACGACGACGACGACGACGACGACATCAAACGACGACAACATCAACGACGCCGACGACGCGGATGACGCCGTTGCCGCCGCCGACGCTGCCGACGACGACCGCGACGACGACGACGACGACGACGACGACGACGACGACGACGACGACGACGACGACGGAGACGACGTCGACGTCGACGGCGACGGCGACGGCGACGGCGACAGCGACGGCCGACGGCGACGGCGACGGCGCCGCCGCCGCCGCAGCCGCAGCCTTCCCCCCTGGGCCGCCGAGTGCGGCGTTGGAAGTGGATGGAGATAGCGGATGGAGATGCAGATGGAGACGGGGATGGGGATGGAGGTGGTGATGGGATTGGGGATGGAGATGGAGAAAGGGATGGAGATGGGGATGGGGATGGAGATAGGTTTGGAAGTGGGGATGGGGATGGGGATGGGGATTGGCGATGGAGATGGGGATGGAGATAGGTATGGGGATGAGGAAGGGGATAGGAATGGGGATATGAATTAGCACTATTCTCTCTCGCTCTCACACAGACCTGGCTGGAAGGAGATGGGGATGGCCATGGAGATGGGGGTGGAGATGGGGATGTGGATGGGGATGTGGATGGGGATGGGGATGGAGATGGAGATGGAGAAAGGGATTGCGATGGGCATGGGGATGAGGATGGAGACGGGGATGGAGATGGGGATGAGGATGGAGATAGGGATGGGGGTGCGGATGGGGATTGACGTGGAGCTGGGCATGGGGATGGGGATGGGGATGGAGATGGGGAAGGGGATGGGGATGGAGGTGGCCGTGGGGACGCAGCACACCCGGCCGAAAGGGGCGCTGGACGCCGCGCTGGCCGCGGCCGGCCTCAGCTTCTGCGCCGCGGCCGAGG
The DNA here is from genome assembly GCA_963575745.1 of Prorocentrum cordatum. Taxonomy (NCBI): domain Eukaryota; class Dinophyceae; order Prorocentrales; family Prorocentraceae; genus Prorocentrum; species Prorocentrum cordatum. The sequence goes on from CAUYUJ010017760.1 coordinate 106,070, forward strand.
GAGGCGCCGCCCCCCCGCGGCCCGCGCCCCCCGCGGCCCGCGGGCCCCGCGGGCGGCCGCCAGGCCCGCGGGGCGACGACGACGACGACGAGGAGGTCGACGACGACGGTCGACGACGACGACGATCACCAGCCACCAAACCACCCCAACCCAACCCGAAGGCTCAGATTTTCCCTCGATTTCCAGTGGGGGGGGTCGGGAAACATCGAAAAAACACATGTGGAACCCTTACCCCCCCAACCCGAAATTCGGGTCTTCGGGTTGGGTTGGGGTGGTCTGGTAGGTAGTCAGACGACGACGACGACGACGACGACGACGACGCTCGACGACGACGACGCTCGACAACGATTGCGGCGGCGACGACGACGACGACCACGGCGACGACGACGACGACGACGACGATCACGACGACGACGACGACCACGACGCCGACGACGACGGTCGATGACGACTCCATGGGTCCCAAGGGCGCATGCATGGGGTTGCTCCGGGAAACACATCGAGCCGCATCGCCGACGCATCGACGATGCGGCGCGATCCTCTGATTCAATCTACTCGATCTCCAGTTGGGAGGCCTGCACCAGAGCAGCGGCTTAACACCTCTTCGAAACGTAAGGAACAGAGTCGCCGCTTGTTGGACTCTCTGCCCCTGCCAGGGTCGGGGAAACGTAAGACTCGAGTAGACCGGAGCTCGGGTCCGCAGTCCGCCTAAGTTTTTTGACAAGCCCGCCCTGGACTTTGACGGTCCAATTTTCGTGGGATGTCCGCAGCGGGAGAGCTCGCGTCAAATCTCAGACTGGGTCTCGTCACTTTCATGATGGCCCCGTCAGGCCAACCCGAGTCCCCCAACCCCGAGTCCCACGTCGTCTCCCCGACAGGGCAGGGCCGCCTCCGATTCGATGCGATGCGATTCGGTTCGCCGGCCGGGGCCGCGATTCCGATTCGACTCGATTTGGTCCGTTTCACCAGCATCGGCCAGTGCCAGCCGGAGCCTGGCGCGGCGATCCGATTTCGATGCGATTCGGGGCGGTTCGCTTGCGATCCGACCCGTTTCCGATCCGATTCGGTCTCTCGATTCGATCCAGCTCATGCCTGCAGGGGGCAGCGAGAGGGGGGGATACGCTCCATGACGCACTCGGCAGCCCCTACCGGGGGGGGGGGTGCGCCACGTGCCAGGGCTCGGCGGCTCTCTGGTGCTATTGGAGGAGGAGGAGGAGGAGGAGAAGGAGGAGGAGGAGGAGAAGAGGAGGAGGAGAAGAGGAGGAGGAGGAGGTGGAGGAGGGAGGAGGGAGGAGGGAGGAGGGAGGAGGGAGGAAA
>CAUYUJ010017760.1:107486-142486 GCA_963575745.1 Prorocentrum cordatum
TCGGGCCGGGCGAACGGGGGGGATTGGGAAAGGGGGGGTTTCGAAATTTGCTGCATGCAGCTGATTTCGGCCTCACCGAGGGGCCCATTCCTCGATACATAGCCGCCTCCGGCGCCAGGAGGCGCCGGGAAAATCAGCTACGTGAGCTGATTCTCAAACCCCCCCTTTGCTATCCCCCCCTTCTCAAACCCCCCCTTTGCTATCCCCCCCTTTCGCCCGACCCGAGGGGTGGTGGGGATCGGGATCGGTCGAACGAAATCGATGGAAGAGAGACAGCACAGGCATGAGCTTCCGACGGTCCGCGCGGAGGTCTCGGATCTGCGCGGGGCTCCCCCCCTCCTGGCGCGCGGGGCGTGCCAGGGGGGTCCCAGGCGCAGATCCAGGAACTCCGCCCCGAGCGCCAAAGCTTATGTTCATGCTGTCGGACCGAGGTAGAAGGTTGAGGTCGGTTCGGGGAAGGGTACCCTCGTGCTCGTTGTGTTCGCTTTGGTGTTCTTGTGCATCCTGGGGGAGGGCGCCCTCGAATGGCTCCTCCGTTTGGCGGGCGGAGGGCCTCATGTTCTTCCAGGATGCTCTTCTGTCCTCGGTGCGGTTCTGGTCGTCGCTTCCCAGGAGAAGGATGGGAGACATGGGAAGTGGAGGGGGAGACGCAAAACGACGCGAAGATCGGGACAACATCGGATCGGGATAATTCGAAATCTCTGAGAATCGGCGGGTTTGGTGGATGTATTGGGCGCCGCGGCCGCTCCAGAGCGTTCTGGAACGCTCTGAGAGCGCTCTGGAACGCTCTGGAGCGATTTATCCCGATCCTAGCCCTGTTTTAGTGGAGGGGGCGACGAGCATCCAGAGAACGTTGAAGGCATGGGGAAGCCTGGGATGTGTGTGTGTGTGTGTTTCTCTTTGTTTGTGTGTCTCTGGAGCCCCTCGCCCTGGCCGCCCCCCGCCGCCCGCCTCTCGCGGAGGGGCGCGTCAGAGGGGGGCCCTGCTCGCGGGGATCTGGCCCGCGGGTGGCCTTACGTCGGGCCTGTCCCTCTGCAGGGGGAACTCTCAAAAACAGTCAAAACATAGGTCAGGAGACGATTTTTTGAATCCTTGTTTTGGAATTTGGTGTGTGTGTTTTTGGCTTGTTTGAGATTTCGCCTAAACTCCGCCTGTAGGGGGACATGCCCGACCGAAGGGTGGCTGAAGGTTGCCCCGAGGGCGAGCGTTGTTCCCTCGGTCCCTTCACGGCTTACTGGAGTCTCATTGTGTTGCAGGCCGTCCGTTTTTGTTCAAGATCGACACAGAGTGCAAAGGTGGTTGGCTATGCCTTTTTTCCACGCTCCTCCCGGTTCCTCCGAATGGGACACAAGAAGGGGGTCAGAGATTTGCGGTTCTTTGTATTTATGGTTTTCTCTGGGTCTTTTCGTCGCCACGGCTGGATCCGCTTGGAAAGTTTTGGCCCAAACACACCCCAGGATTTGTTGTTTGGCCGATGGTTGACCCCAGAGCACAGGTGCAGACCACATCTCGTGGTGACAGAGTATAGCAGAAGATTGTTGACAGTTTTTGGATTCCGGGTGCCTTTGTCCAGCCCCCGGACAGTCAAGAAAACAATTTTCGAGCTGGTAGAGACGGGGGTCAATACAAATGGGTGTCAGCCAGAGCGCCAGATTGTGCAGGATTTGGCAAGGCCAGGGTTGCATAGACCCAGGCTAGCGCGCACGATCCTGCAGGATCCCAGAGGATCTTGCAGGATCTCGCAAAGCCTGGCTGATCCGGGTTTGCAGTGACCTGGGCCAGTAGAAACCCAAAATTGCAGTCGCAGGCGAGTTTTCTCACCCATCCCCCGACTTTTCGACGAAAAATGAAGTCGCTCAGAGAAGGAGGAAACCCTGTGATACACCCCCAGGAGGCTAGTCGGACGCACCCCCTATCGAGGATGGACGCCGCCTCATCGTATATCCCAGGGCTGGGCCCCAAATTCCTTGTCAATTCGGAACCCCCACGAAGCCTGGGGTAGCAGGCGATCGCAAGCATGGATCCAAGGGGCGTGGATTAGCGACGGGTCCCGTCTCCATGGGAAATCGCGGACTCCGCCGCCGAGCGGGGCGGCACCGGCCGCATTTTGGGGAGGGCACCTCCCCCGGCCCATGGATCTGGCGACTGCGCGCCGGGTCCCTGGATCGCTAATGGATCTGGCGACTGCGCGCCGGGTCCCTGGATCGCTAATCCATGTTTGCGCGCCCCCGGGGACCAGGGTCGACACATTTTGTTTTTTTACCATCCGTAGGGGGGCCCAGCGGCGAGAACGGGTGACAACAGAGCGCAGAGAAGCCAGAAACGAGGAAGGAGGAGGAGGAGGAGGAGGACGAGGCGGGGAAACAAGATCGCTAATCCATGTTTGCGCGCCCCCGGGGACCGGGGTCGACACATCCCCGCTTGTGCGGGGTAGGACAGCACCCGTCCCAAGGTATAGTGCGTCCTGGGCCTCCCGGGGGGGCCCACGCCGCGAAGGCCGCCCGGCCTCCGCACCCGGTGGCTCGGGAGGGGAAGCAGACACGCAGCTGCAATCCATCGTCGATCCCCCAAAGAATCGGTGGGAAGATACGGGAAGCGGGGGGGAAGACGAAGCCCCAGAACATGTAGGAAGCTGAGGGGAGTCCTGGGATTTGTATGTATTTGTGTGTGTGTGCCCCAGGGCCCCTCGAGTTCTCTGGGCTCCCCCTCCCGCCCGGCCTCCGCACCCGGTGGCGGTGCGGGGCCGAGGGTTGGGCGGGAGGGTTAGCCACGCGCGGGGGGTGGGGTCAGGGTTAAGTCGGGCCTGTCCCTTTACAGGGGGGATCTGCAAAAATAGTAATAACATAGTATGGGGACGATTTTTTGACATTTGTTGAGCGTGTTGGGTACTTTTTGGGGGTGTTTTTTTCCATAAAAAATCCTGTAGGGGGACATGCCCGACCTAAGGGTAGGGGGACGAAGAATGACATGAGCAGAAAAACTCGGAGGTCCGCGCGGATTTCTCCGATCCGCGCTGGACCCCCCCTGGCGGCGCCTCCGTCGCCAGGGAGGGGGGTCCAGTGCCGATCCGAGAAATCCGCGCGGGCCTCCGAGTTTTTCTGTTTATGTCACTGGTTCCCCTGAGGGGGGGTAGAGTCGGACCGAGGTATAAGATTGAGGTCGGTTCGGGGAGGGTACCCCAGTGTTCTTCGTGCTTTTTGGATGCTCTTGTGCATCCTGGGGGGGGCCTACGTGGAGTTGATAAAACCGTGTGTGCGTACCACCTCGTTTTGCTGCGTTTCATCGCCATCACCAGCATCATCATCATCCTTGTAATCAATTTTAATCCGCGACAAAAGAAATCCATTTCAAATCCGCCACAAAAGGAATCAATTTGAAACCCGCCACAAACACAATTGATTTGTAATTCGCCACAAGAGGGATCTATTTGTAATCCGACACAAAAGGAATCACTGTATATTTTGCCACAAAAGGAATCAACTCGTAATCCGCCACAAAAGAAAACCTTATGTAGGGAGGGGGTGTAAATGGTGGGTCAATCGCTACTAGGATTCTATTAGAGGTGGATCCATCTCTCATCGGATTCTATTAGAGGTGGAAATATCTGGAATGGGATGGTCTTAGAGGTGGACCCATCGCTAATAGGACCCCACTAGAGGTGGATCCATTTCATATAGGATTCAATTACAGGTGAATCCATGTCTAATCGGATCCCAGTATAGGTGGACCCATCTCTAATAATATTCAAGTAGAGGTGGATCCATCTGTAATAGGATTTTGTTGGAGGTGAATCCATGTGTAGCAGGATTCTATTAAAAGGTGGACCCATCTCTGTTAGGATTCCATTTGGAGCGGATCGATATGTAAAAGACTTTCAGTTGAGATGGGCCCATCTCTCATAGGATTCCATCAATTGTGGATCCAGATGTAGTCGGATTCCATTAGAGATGGATCCATCTGTACCAGGATTCTAGTAGATGTGGATCCATCTGTAATAGGATTCCATCAAAGGTGGACCCATCTGTATCAGGATTCTGGTAGGATTGAATTGAAGGTGGACCCGTTTGTATTACGATCCTATTAGAGGTAGATCCATATGTAATAGTATTCTATTAGAGGTGGATTCATGTCATGTAGGACCCCATCAGAGGTAGGTGGACCCATCCCTAATAGGATCCCCTCAGGGGTGGACCCATATGTAATAGGATTATCTTATAGAGGTGGGCCCATCTGTCATAGGGTTCTGTTAGAGATGGATCCATCCGCACTAGGATTCCATTAGATCCATCTCTAATCAGATACTACTAGAGGTGGGTCCATCCTTAATAGGATCCCATTTGTCACAGGATTCTGTTAGAGGTGGACCAATCTCTAATAGCATGCCATTGGGGATGGAACCATCTTATTAGGATTCTATTAGAGGTGGATCCATATGTAATTGGAGTCCATTATAAGTGTATCCATGTCTAATTTGGTTTTATCAGAGGTGGATCCATCGTTAATAGAATTATATTCGAGGTGGACGCATATGTAATGGGGTTCTATCAGACGTGGGTTCATTTGTAAAAAGGATTATATTAGAGGTGGGTCCATCCGTACCAGGATTCCATTCGAGGCGGATCCATCTCTGATGTGATGCCATTAGTTGTGGACCCATCTATAATGGGATTCTATTAGAGGCGGATCCATATGTCATAAGATTATATTTAAGGTGGTTCCATCTGTAGTGGGATCTTATCAGGGGTGGATCCATTCCTAATCGGATTATATGGAAGGTGGACCCATATGTAATAGGATTCTCTCGGAAGTGGATCCACCTGTAGTACGATTATATGAGAGGTGGGTGTCTTTTGTGATGACGATGATGATGATGACGAGCATGTGTTTCAAGATGCTGCTGACGATGATGATGATGACGAGCATGTGTTTCAAGATGTTGCTGATGAAGATGGTGATGACGAGCATGTGTTTCAATGCGCTGCTGATGACGATGGTGATGACGAGCATGTGTTTCAATATGCTGCTGATGACGATGGTGTTGACGAGCATGTGTTTCAAGATGCTGCTGATGACGATGGTGCTGACCAGCATGTGTTTCAAGATGCTGCTGATGACGATGATGATGATGATGATGACGAGTATGTGTCTCAAGATGCTGCCCATGACGATGGTAACGACGAGCATGCGTTTCAAGATGCTGCTGATGACGATCATGATGATGAGTATGTGTTTCAAGATTCTGCTGATGACGATGGTGATGACGAGCATGCGTTTCAAGATGTTGCTGATGATGATGGTGATGACGAGATGCGTTGGGAGCAATGCGTTGTCATAATGAGTTCCACAGAGCATAATCGAGTGGGAAGCACAACCCACCAGACTAAAGTAATCCTCTCTTTGCCCTTCTTCCTCCTCCTCCTCCGCCTCCACCGCCGTCTCTTCCTCCTCACCCCTCTTACTTCCAGTGGGTGAGCGCCGAACCGCGTTCCAGAGATATTAATAAGCCTTAATATCTTGATTCTCCGGCTTCCGGAGGCCCGAAACAAACAATACTAGCGGATTACAAATTGATTTCTTTTGTTGTTGAATTACACAAGGGAATCCTTTGGTGGTGAACTACACATTGTTTTATTTTGTGGCAGATTACAAAAGGATTCCTTTTGTGGAGAATTACAAAAGGACTTCTTTTGTGGAGGATCACATGATGATTCTTTTTTGTGGCGGATTACAAAAGGATTCCTTTTGTGGAGGATTACAAAAGGATTCCTTTTGTGGAGGATTACAAAGGGATTCCCCTTGATGGAGGAATACAATGGGATTCCTTTTGTGGAGGATTACAAATTGATTTCCTTTGAGAGCTCTCCTGGAAGTGAACCAGGGGACAAAAAAAAAAAAATCAGAAAATCATTGAAAATTAGGAAAATTGCAGGTTTTCAATGAATTTCCAATGTTTTGATGCAAGAACATATAAAAACACAGCATTTCCAAGGTTTTGAGGCCCAAACCATATGAAAACACAGCATTTTTGTATTCGGATTGTGAAAATGCTGTGTTTTTATATTTTTTTGCTTCAAAACATTGGAAAATCATTGAAAACCTGTAATTTTTTCAAATTTTCAATGTTTTTTTTTTTTTTTTTGTTTTCTTCCTTTTGTCCCCTGGTTCACTTCCAGGAGAGCCCTCAAAGGAAATCAATTTGCAATCCTCCACAAAAGGAATCCCATTGTATTCCTCCACCAAGGGGAATCCCTTTGTAATCCTCCACAAAAGAAATCCTTTTGTAATCCTCCACAAAAGGAATCCTTTTGTAATCCGCTACAAAAGGAAACAACTTGCAATTCACCATGAACAGAATTCCCTTTTAGTTCCCCACAAAAGAACTCAATTTAAAATCTGCTACAACAGGAATCGTTCTGCATTCCACTACTTTGAACAATCCCTTTAAAGATGACGAAAAGCATAATCAACAGGAAAGCAAGCAAATGAGAAGTAATAGACCAAAAACCGAGGTGGTACACACACACACACACACGGTTTTATTAACCTTACGGGGGGCCTACCCCTGGACGTTCTGTCTGTTTTGGCCGACGGAGGGTCTCACGCCCATGGGGGCCGCTCTTCTGGCCCATGTCCGACCTTAGGGGGGGGGGGGGGGGGGGAAGGCGTCTTAGAAGCACCCCCGCTTCTTAGGGGGCGCGGACTGCAGATGCAAGGCCCGCGCCTTCTAAGCAGCGGCCTCCTCTGAGAAGCCGCCCCCCCCCCCCTCCCTGCCCCTCTTGTGCGCGCCGCCAAGGAGGGTGGGGCGGGCGGGGCCGTGCGTCCGTCCGTCCCCCCTGCTCTGGCCCGCTCCGGCACCCTGCTCTGTGGGTTACGTCGGCCCTCTTTCGCTGCCCGGTAGTTCCTCCTGCTCCTCCTCCTCCTCCTCCTCCTCCTCCTCCTCCTCCTCCTCCTCCTCCTCTTCCTCTTTCCTCCTCCCTCCTCATCTATTCCTCCTCCTCCTCCACCTCCTCCTCCTGCTCCTCCTCCTACCCTGCTGGAGCACTGGAGCACTGGAGGCAAGAGAATTCGTCGGATGACTCCTCCTCCTCCTCCTCCTCCTCCTCCTCCTCCACCTTTTCCTCCAACTGCTCCTCCTCCTCTTACTCCTCCTCCTCCTCCTCCTCCTCCTCCTCCTCCTCCTCCTCCTCCTCCTCCTCCTCCTCCTCCTCATCCTCCTTTCCCTCCTCATCCTCCTCCGCCTCCTCCTCCTCCTAATCCTCCCCCTGCCCCACCGCACCATTTGTGAAGTGGGAGGGCAGGAGGTGGTTTCAGTTGGCGGCGTGCGCGCGGGGTCAGCGCAATGGGGGCGGCGTTGTAAGCAGGCGTGCGGGCTTCTGAGAAGGCATGGGGACTCGGGCGGGTGGTAATGGGGGGTGGCTCAGGGGGGGTGGGGGTGGGGGAGAAAAGGGTCCTCAAGGGCTTCTGCTGGCGTCAAAGGTGCCTCTTCACCTCCCATTTCAGGAAGCCGACAGGCTGACGGGCGATGCGGTGAGCATTTCGCCGCGCAGTCTGTCGCCAGACGGCAGTGGGACTCCCAAGCTGTCCTGCTGGCTCCACCAGCCAAGGCAAGCCCAGATCTGTTCAAAATTGGTCCCCTCCTCCTTCTCCTCCTCCTCCTCCTCCCTCCTCCTCCTCCTCCTCCTCCTCCTCCTCCTCCTCCTCCTCCTCCTCCTCCTCCTCCCTCCTCGAGCGTACCTTCAACCGCAAGGGCTTCGCCCTCTGCCGTCGGTACCTTCTCTATGATGATGGGAGATGTCGGAGCTATGCTGAGAAGTCACGCGCTATTTTGAACACGCGAGGGCGATTGGAATTCGGCACGCCCCTTGAGATGCTTGAGTTGTTGTTGAACGCTCTGGTTCCCCCTCGAAGCGCGAACCTGGCGCAAATCATGAGGGAGTGTGGCCTCGGGAGCGTGAGCCTGGCGTAATGTATGGGGGATCGTATCCTCGGGGGCGCGACTTTGGTGCAGATAGCAGCGAAAGGATTTTGGCCTCGGACACGCGAATCTGGACAACTTTACAAAGGCTTCTGGCCTCAGGGGCACGGATCTGTTGACATTAACTTCGGAATTCGGCCTCGGGATCGCGAATGTGGTGCAAATGTACATGGGATTCCGTGTTCGGGAGCGCGATTCTTGTGTAATTTGCAAGGGATTTCGGTTCAGGGAGCGCCCGTCCTGGGGCCCATGAGAACCCGAAGACGGCGAAAAACCTCAGGACCCTTTTTTTTGGACCTGCTTCCCCCACAGTGGAGACCCATGCCAAGAAACACCTTGCTTGCCTCCAGGGTGCCCCTGGGTTTCTTGGGTTTCGATGGTTCTGCTGTGGAAGGCGTGACGTTCCCGCACCAAAGATCCGTGGACGTCCTTGGGTCTCAGAGTTGGGTTTATTGTGGAAGGTTTCTTGTGGAAGGCCCCTATTGTTGTGGAAGAGCAATGGAGACGAGGCGTGTTGTCAAAGAAATTCCAGATGCCTAGAGCATGTTTAAAACATGTCTAAAGCATGCAAGCAGCATGCTTAGATCCAGTGATCGGACTGCTAGAGTGTCCACTGTCATGGCATCCGCAGCCCTGCTGCATGGCGACCAACCGATCGTCTTGCTCGCCCGTCCGCCCCCCCGCCTGCGGCAGGCCTGGCTGGTGTCCAGCTTGTACGTGTCCTTCGGCGGTGGGGGCGGGGGCGCCGCGCAAGGCCCGGGCGCCACCCCCGCGCGCGCGCGCGTGCGGGCTTGGTTCGATCGCAGGGCAGGGGAGCTTTGCAGTAAGCCGGGCCTGTCGCTCTACGGGAGGAAGATTCAAAGATAATCCCAAAATCGTCAGGAGGCGAGCTTTCGATAATGTTTCATCATGTTTGAGCATGTCTTGACTCTTTGTGAATTCTTCGCCCAAGATCCGCCTGCAGGGGGACATGCCCGACCGGAGGCCACTCGGACGCACCCGGATCGAGGATGGACGCTCCCCCGTCCTGCGTCCCCGAGTTGGGCCCCAAGTTTCTGGCCCATCCGGCAACCCCGCGAAGCCTGGGATGGGGGTCGACGCATCCCCTCACCACCTACCAAGCCACCCCAACCCAACCCGAAGGCCTCAATTTGCCTTCCATTTCCAGTGGGGGGGGGGGTCGGGGAACGTTGAAAAAGCACATGTGGAACCCGTACCCCCCCCCCCCACCCGAAATCCAGGTCTTCGGGTTGGGTTGGGGTGGTCTGGTAGGTAGTCAGAGAGGAGCGGCTGGCCGGGGTGGTGCGTGCCCGGCAGGGGAGGCGGCCCGAGAGTTGCCCCCTTCGGGGCCTCTCCGCCGGGCCCGCGCTCCAGCCCGGGCCTCGCCCGCCTCGCCCGCGCCTCGTGGGGCCCCGGAGAAAGGGCGGGAGCCTCGGGACTCGAGGCCTCCTAGATGGGGTCGGAGTAGATGGGGTCGAAGGGTCGCGCCGCATCGCCGATGCATCGGCGATGCGGCTCGATGTGGAGCCCGTGTTTCCCCGCGCCGACGTCGCCGATGCATCGCTGACGTCGTCGATGATGCATCGCCGGCACATCGCCGATGCATCGCCGATGCATCGTCGATGTATCGGCGATGCGGCGAGATCCTCCGACCCCATCTACTCCGACCCCATCTAGGAGGCCTCTAGAGACGGGGGTCCACGCAGACGGGTGCCAGCCAAAGCGCCCGGTCTTGCAGGACCCTGCAGGGCCAGGGTCGCATCGACCCCGGTCTGGGTGCTGGATCTTGCAGGATCCTGCAGGATCCTCCGCACTGAACTGGGTTCGGGTGCAGGATCCTGCAGCGCCTGACTGACCCGAGTTTGCATTGACCCCAGTCAGTGCGTCCCCGAGGAGGGTGCGGTGATCCGCCCGCCGCGGAGAAGATCGGACTCACGAGAGCAGAGTTGGACTCCCCGCTTCCCCTCTCCTCGCGTCTCCACCGCGACCGGTGTCGACGTGGCGTGGGTGAGCACGATCTGCAAGAGCCAACAAGATGGTGTGGGAGGCTCCCATACGAGTTGCCACCGAAGCTTTGCCGGCTTTCGGCCCGGAGGCCATCAGAGAGAACTGCTCGTGGGCGGAGAGCCTGTCCCGGACAGGGGCGGAGTGGGCCCCTTGCAGTTGCCGGCTCCAGTCCTGGGCGCGAGCAGCGGTCCGCAAACGCTGCCGCCTGCGCGCGGTCGCCTCCTCGCGAGCGAGCGCAGAGATGCATCCCGAGGACCGCCGCACCTGCCGGTTTTTCTGCGTCCGACCCGTCGGTGAACTCACCACCCACCAAACCACCCCAACCCAACCCGAAGGCTCAGATTTACCCTCGATTTCCAGTGGGGGGGGGGTCGGGAAACATCGAAAAAACACATGTGGAACCCTTACTCCCCCCAACCCGAAATTCGGGTCTTCGGGTTGGGTTGGGGTGGTCTGGTAGGTAGTCATGAACAGCCAGCGGTGGTCACCGGGTGCGGAGGAAGAAGAGCAACAAATGCCAATCGGTTCCCGCTTTTCCTCCTCGCGCGTCGCTTCTTCGGGCCGTGCCCCTCTTGTCGGCGGCGAGCGCGGGGAAGGAGAGGGCCTCCTCAGAAGGCGGCGGGACGGCTCAGAGGCCCTCGCGCCTCCTGAGAACTGTTCTGCGTCTCCGGGGGAGGCGCAGAGCTCTTCTCAGAGGCTCTGGGGACTCTCGACCCAGACCCCCGACGTAATGATTTTTTCATTACGTCGACCCCCAGAGGTCCCGACCCCTTCCCCAGGACCGGTTTGTCATCCTGAGTCGTTTTTTGACGCGCCCGAGGCCCGGTGAGGGCCCCCAGAGGCCGAAAATGGCGAAAAACCTCCCGTCGTGATTTTTTCATTACTCGAGGGGGTCTGGGGAGCCCTCTGGGAGGGCCTTCTCCTCCTCGCTTCCCCCCCCCCCGGCTCGCCGCCGGCCTCGGAGGACAGGCGCGAGGTCGCCCTCACGTGCTGCGCGGCGGCGGCGAGGGAGCGCGCGGGGCCGGAGGCAGGCGGGCGAGCGCGAGCGCGCAGGCGGGAGGCCGCGGCCGGCGGGGCGAAGCCGGCGGGCGAGCGGCACCAACGAGTCGTCGTCGTCGTCGTCGTCGCCGTCGTCGTCGTCGTCGTCGTCGGCGTCGTCGTCGTGGTCGTCGTCGTCGTCGTCGTCGTCGTCGTGGTCGTCGTCGTCGTCGTCGTCGTCGTCGTCGTCGTCGTCGTCGTCGTCGTCGTCGTGGTGGGCACCCGAATGCCCGGAGGCCCGCGCGGAGGCCTCGGTTGGACCGCCGGCCCCGCCGCCCCTCCCCATATATGGCGGCGTCGGGCGCCGCTCCTCGGCGCCTCGGGGCCGGGGGGGGGGGGTCCAGCGCGGACCTCTCCACGAGGAGGATGAGGAGGAGGAGGAGGAGGAGGAGGAGGAGGAGGAGGAGGAGGAGGAGGAGGAGATAGCCCTCTCCACGAGTCAAGCAGTGGCGAAGCGTCCCGGCTCGCCCATAGCCCTACCAAATAGTGTTCTAAGAACTTGATGTGGTTTCCACGAACTGTTCTTAGAACATGTCTGGCGGAGCCTGTCTTGTTTTATCACATCGGGTTTATGTTCTAAGAACATTGTCTTTGTTTTCAGAACATTTTGGGGTTCTAAGAACACTTCGTGGTAGGAGTACAGGAATGCCGAGACGGTCGGTTCCTGCTCAAACGAGAGCCGCGCGGACCTCCACGATGTTGTGTCTGGAGCTTCCCCTTCTCTTGCGCGTCGGCTGCCCTGGGCGCAAATAGCGCCTTGAGCGTCGGGGCCCGCGGAGTTCCGCGGGACAGACAAGGATGCAGCAGGGCAAAGCGACGGGAGAGGGAGGTAGAAGCACCATGGGCACGTGACAAGACGTGCACAAGCAGGAAGAGAGAAAGGGGTTGAATTGCGGGGGAGGTCCCGCTTGGGGTGGCGCTCGGCTGCCACTCTCGCCACCAAGAGCTTTCCCTCCTCCTCATCGGCCGTCACTTCGTCTGCTCCTCCCCGCAGGGTGGCACACATCGCTCAAAGGCAGCCCCGCAGCCCCGCTCGATGATGAAGATGATGCTGATGATGCTGATGCTGATGCTGATGATGATGATGATGATGATGATGATGATGATGATGATGATGCTGGTGATGATGCTGATGCTGATGCTGATGCTGATGCTGATGATGATGCTGATGATGGTGCTGATGATGATAATGATGGTGATGACGATGGTGATGATAATGTTGATGTTGCTGATGCTGCTGATGATGATGCTGATGCTGATGATGATGCTGATGATGCTGGTGATGATGCTGATGATGGTGATGATAATGTTGATGTTGCTGATGCTACTGATGATGATGCTGATGCTGATGATGATGCTGATGATGCTGGTGATGATGCTGGTGATGATGCTGATGATGATGCTGATGATGGTGCTGATGATGATAATGATGGTGATGATGATGGTGATGCTGGTGATGATGCTGGTGATGATGCTGATGATGATGATTGTGATGACGATGATTGATTGATTGATTGAATGATTGATTGATTGATTGATGATGATGATGATGGTGAGGATGATAATGATGATGCTGCTGCTGCTGCTGCTGCTGATGATGATGATGATGATGATGATGATGATGATGATGATGATGATGGCGCTGCTGCTGCTGCTGCTGCTGCTGCTGCTGCTGCTGCTGCTGCTGCTGCTGCTTTCCTGTCTTCCCAGTGGGCGAAGGAGGGGTCCGCGAGTGTGCCCGCCGCCCAGCGGCCCGAGCGCCCGCGCGCGCGCCTCCCCTCCCCCGCCCGCCGGGGGGTGGCCGCGCGCCGGCCCCCCGAGGCCCGGCGGGGCCCCGGGGATCCCCTGGACGCCGCCCTCCGCCCGCGCCCCGCTCCTCGGCCGAGGTGGTCGTCCGCGCGCACGAGTCCCTTGCGCTCCTCCTCCTCCTCCTCCTCATCTCCTCCCTCCTCCTCCTCTCCTCCTCCTCCTCCTCCTCCTCCTCCTCCTCCTCCTGCACCCCCTCCTCCTCTTCCTCCTCCACCTCGTCGTCCTCCTCCTCCTCCTCCTCCTCTTCCTCCTCCTCCTCCTCCTCGTCCTCCTCCTCGGCCGAGATGGACAACTCCCCGCCCCGCATTCTCTCCTCTAGTCTTAATGGGGGGCCACATGCGAACCCTACCCCTGCCCCCCACGATTTCTGGGGGGGAGGGTGGGGTTCACTTCGCTTGGGGGCTCCCGAACGAAGTGACCCCCCCCCCCCTCAGAAATCGTTGGGGGTAGGGGTGGGGTTCGCATGTGGCCCCCCGGAGAAGATGACTTACCATAATAGCCAGGCCAAGAGCCTACCAACAATATCAAGATAGTGCACCAACTCGTGACGAATCGGCCAAGCGCTCCTGTGTAAGCGGAGCTGCTGACGTCGCGGGGCCCGGCCGAGATGGTCGCGATAAATTCCCGCTCCGCATTCTCGCCTCTAGTCTCAAGTCGGGCACGTCCCTCTACGGGCGGAGTACTCCAAAATAGCAACAAAAATAGTCTGGGGACGATGTTTCAACCAATCCTGAATATTTTTGCGCACTTTGGCGGGATTGTTCTAATGCTTCGTCAAACATTCGCCTGTAGGGGGACGCCCAACCTAACTCAAGTCCCGGCCGCCCACTCTCGCTCGTGAGCCCCTGCACTGCTGCACCTGCCCTGCCCCACCCCTCGGGTCCCATCGACGCCTGCGGTGTCGGACACCCCCGCTGGGGCTCCTCGGCTGCAGACGCCCTCCAACTCCTGAACCTCCGCCGATCTTCCAGAAGTCTGACCTGCAGGGGTCGTCGGAGGCAACGATAGGGGGGGGATAGGCATAGGGGGGGATGCATCGACCCCCAATCGCCCACTGATGGGGGCCCACTGCCCCACGCCGCCCAGGAACGTGCGGATTCACTCTCGGGGAACTATCGCCGAGCTATCGACGATGCATCGCCGATTCCAGGTCGATTTATCCCCCCTATGCCTATCCCCCCATATCGATGTCCCTCAACAGGGGGGTAGGTGGATGGTTCGGTAGCAAAGCATGGGAGCCTGGTATATACCCTCTTGATTCCTTTTTTAGCGTCGATCAGAGTCTGGGAGTCGGTGAGATAGCGCCGATTTAGCGTTGGTCAGTGTCGATTAGCGTCGATTTAGCGTCGATCAGCGTCGATTTAGCGTCGACTAGCGTCGATTCGCAAGAGACGACAAGATGATATGGGAGGCTCCAATAAGTTGCCACCGACCAAGGGGGTAGGGGGAGTGGGGAAGGCTTCTTAGGAGGAGGCTGCTTCTTAGAAGGCACGGAACCTATCTATAGATGAGAGGCCGGCGCCTTCTAAGAAGCAGTTTTTTTCTGAGAAGCAGTCTTCTTCTGAGAAGCCTTCCCGTTACCCCCTTGTGCGATGGGTTCAGGGGGGTAGGGCCGTTCGGTAGCAAGTCAGGGGATATTGCCGTGCCCCCGCGATTCCGTCCTTCGCGTCGATCAGCGTCTGGTAGTCGATTCGACCAGCGCCGATGTGGCGTCGATGGCGTCGATCAGCGTCGGTTCGCGAGATCCAGGGAGGAAAAACCACCCGGACCCGGCAGTTGGCGCTTCCTAGACGGCCTCGGGCGCTTACGAAACAGCCCTGCCCTGCTCGACACGGCTGCGCGGGTCGGGGTGCTGATTCTGAGGGTGAAGCTTCTGCTCTCCACGAGAGCCAACAAGATGGCATGGGAGGCTCCCATGGGCTACCACCGAAGGGTCCAGGAGGAGGAGGAGGAGGAGGAGGAGGAGGAGGAGGAGGAGGAAGGGAGGAGCAGGAGGAGCAGGAGGAGGAGGAGGAAGGGAGGAGCAGGAGGAGGAGGAGGACGAGGAGGAGGAGACACAGGGGAGGGAGGAGGAGGAGGAGGCTCACGGTTTGCCGGCGACCTCGTCGGCCCCCGGCGGTGGCTCTCCCGGGTCGACGGCGGGAGGCCACACGCACGGCGGGAGGCCCTCGCGGCAGGTGGCCCTCGCCGCCTCGGCTGCTGCCTCCGGAGGTCCCCGCGGAGGCCTCCAGAGTCTCTCCGCGAGGGCCTCCGCGTATTCCAGATTTCGTAACAAAAGGGAGGGGGTCTGGACCCTCCAAGACGAGCCACTTCAGACCTCCCCCCGTGGGAGAACCCTCCAAAACAGCGTCCCCAGACCCCCCCAGGCCCTCCAAGATGGCCCGGAAGGGACCCCCCCCCCGAAATTAGACCCCCCTCCCTTTATTACGAAATCTGGAGTACCCCTTGGGTCGAAGAGGGACAACGAAAACGCCGTGAACATACACTCTTGGCGCTCCGCGCGGATTTCTCGGATCCGCGCTGCCCCCCCCCCCCCGCGCTTGCGTCCGGCGCCGCCCCTGGCGCGCTCCGCGCGCCAGGGAGGGGGGGTCTAGCGCAGATCCAAGAAATCGGCGCGGAGCGCCAAAAGTTGATGTTCATGGCGTTTGTTATTTTTCTATCGAGGCCTCTGGAGGCATCCGAGGTCTTTGCCTTACACTTTGGCGCCCTTTACAGAACGCGCTGACAGAAGGGCCAATTTGGGCTCAGGAGGAATTCGGGTTTTCGGGGCCGTTGCTCAGGTCTAGGTCGGGGAACCTATTCTTGGACGAATCCCGCCGTGCCAGGAGAGACCCGTTTGTTCCGCATCTGGCATTCCTTCTGGCAGCGCCATGACTGTATGCCCTCCCTCGCCCTCCCTGACCCCCCCCCTTGACGCAACGCTCCCTCCGCCCCCCACCCCCCACCCCTATTTCCATTGCGTCCCAGGCAGTGCCGCAGGGCGTGTGGCACCACAGTCTGTAGCGCGGGACCCACACGGCCGGAGGGGGGGGGTGTTACAGTGCAGACCCATGCCAAGGAACACCCTGCTTGCCTCCAGGGTGCCTTTGGTTTCTTGGTTTTCGATGGTTTTGCTGTGGAATGCGTGACGTTCCCATACCAAAAAACCAATGGACGTCCTGGGGTCTCAGGTTTGGGTTTCTTGCGGATTGTTCCTTGCGGATTGGTCTCCACTGTACGTTCTGTTACGATAGGTTCGCGTTGTGTCGACCGGCGGCGACCCCGCCGCCGGCGTTCAACGTTGAACGCAGCCGGCGACCCAGAATCGGTCGATGTTGAACGATCTAACGTTTCGGAAACGGCCGATCCTTCACGGTTGAACGATCCAGCACGGTGTCAGAAACCAACACCAGGGTTGGAACGTGCGCTAGGTCATGGCCCCCCGCCCCCCGTCCCCCCATAACGCCCGCTATCGCCGCGAATTAATCATTGCCCTCATGGGACTCGAGGACGTCTCAGGAGGGGAAAAAACACAGACACAATCAATCGTCGATTTCCCAGAAAATATGGAAGATATGGGAAGTGGGGGGAAGACAGAAACCCTAAACATATGGGAAAATATGTGGAATCTGTTTATTTGTGTGTATTTATTTGTGTGTCCTGGGGCCCCTTCAACTTCGAGACCAAAGCTGGCAACAGGAGGTGCCACGTCGATCCGATCGGCCTGGTTCGACATCGATTCTGGCCAGCTCGATCCGATTCGTTGTCAATACTTCAACGATCAGGAGAAAAAAACACACAGACATAATTAATCTTGGATTCCCCAGAAAATATGGGAAAATTTGGGAAGTGGGGGGGAAGACAGAAACCCTAAAAATATAGGAAAATATGGGGAATCGGTTTGTTTGTGTGTATCCGTAAGGGCTTCGCCCCCTGCCGCCGGCCCCCTCTCTCGGAGAATGGGCCATGGAAGAGCTAAGTCATGAGGCCTTGGCGCTGTCGTGAAGCAGTATCGAAACTTCATGCGAAGCCGATTCGCAGTCAGCAAAACCAACTGATCACAAGAGGGGTTACCACACCTGGCGATTGGTAAGACGTGTATGGTTTACGGGCTTGGTTACCACACCTTGCGATTACAGGGCCGAGGGAGTTCTCGCAGTTTGGGTTACCACGCCTTGCGATGGATGTGCGTGAAGGGTGGCACCGAATTTCAGAAATGTGGCAAATCCCCTGTGTTTTTGGACCCTGACCCCGCGGATCTGCGTGAGGGGTGGCACCGAATTTCAGAAATGTGGCAAATCCCATGTGTTTTTGGACCCTGACCCCGCGGATCTGCGTGAGGGGTGGCACCGAATTTCAGAAATGTGGCAAATCCCCTGTGTTTTTGGACCCTGACCCCGCGGATCTGCGTGAGGGGTGGCACCGAATTTCAGAAATGTGGCAAATCCCCTGTGTTTTTGGACCCTGACCCCGCGGATCTGCGTGAGGGGTGGCACCGAATTTCAGAAATGTGGCAAATCCCCTGTGTTTTTGGACCCTGACCCCGCGGATCTGCGTGAGGGGTGTCGATTTCGAGCCCCCCCAGCAATTCAGACAACGCGCCCAGGAGACGCTAAAAATCTTGTTTGGGCCTCCCCCCCCCTCGCGCGGTCAATCAACTAGTTACAGTAACCAGCAAGAAGTCAACTAGTTACAGTAACCAGCAAGAAGCAGAACTGTAACACTGGAAACTACAACCTACGACTGGTACAGGAAACTGCGAATCACGGTCCTACAGCCTGGTGGCCCCACAAGGGGGCCGGCGGATTTATTTGTGTGTCCTGGGGCCCCTTCAGTGTCCTGATGCTTGCGTAGCGCTGTTGGGCATCTTGGCGCGGCCGATCCGATCCGATCTCGACTCAGTGCCGACGCGGCCGAATCCGATGCACGGTCCGACCCGATTCGACTCGCCGATCCGATGCCGTCTGATCTTGGGACAGCCCAGCGGAGGGAGGGAGCGCGGCGTGTCCGAAGCGGGGATCTGATGATCACCGCCGGTCGAGGTCGAGCTTCGGGGGCTCGGCGGGCGGCAGATATGGAAATGTCCAGGGGACCCAAATCCTCCTCCTCCTCCTCCTCCTCCTCCTCCACCCTCCTCCTCCACCCTCCTCCTCCTCCTCCTCCTCCTCCTCCTCCTCCTCCTCCACCCTCCTCCTCCTCCTCCTCCTCCGGCCCTGTGTGGCAAGCACAGAACTCGGCCATCGTGATCTTCTCACGTCGCTGATTCCGAGGCCTGGGCCCCTTCTGGGACTGGCGGTTCGTCCCAGGGCCTTTTTTGGACGGTCCGGGGGCCCGAAAAGTACTCGAGCGAATCCGTCCTGGTTTTTGTGTGACAGCGACCGGAGGTGCGGGACGGTGTGCCCACGTCCGCCGCCCGCCGAAGAGCACCCGGAGCTCGATCCCCCAGGCGGCGGTCATGGATGAGTCGGCGGCGCGCGCAAGGGGGCGGCGCGAGGAGGGGTAGCCATTCTGAGGCGACAGTTCTCTTATCCGTGGTTTTGCCGATCGGCGCGGGCCCTCGACCCCCCCGCCCTCCCCCCCCCCCTGCAGTGGATGTTGGTTGTTTTGCTCGGGTTGACCCAAAAGGGACTCCAGCGACAAGGGGGTGGTGCAATAGATTTGGTGCCATAGATTTGTGGGGTTGCAATACATTTGGGGCGTGCAATTCATTCCGGGGCGCAAATGTATTGCTGGATTGTCGCGTGCAATACATTAGTTGCAATACAATGCAATACAATTCTCCAGCGCAATACGTTTGCAATACAATTGTCCCAAATCTATTGCACCACTCCCTTGCAGCTGGACCCCCTTTTGGGTCGCTCAGATTTGTGGCGCCTCTCTCGAGCGGGTGGGGTCTCCCCCAGAGGGCGCACGGTTCCAAACAGCCGCACTAAGCAAAGGTCGGGAGCCAGACCCCCCCCTCCCCCCCCTCCCGCCTCCCCCCCCTTTCCGCCCAATGTCGAAACGCCGAATAAGAGAACCTTCACGAGAAGGAAAGGGGGATTCGTAGAGAGCAGTGGACTGCTCAGACGCGCCCAGGGGCTTCTAAGAAGCCTTCCTGGAGAAGCTTGCTGGGCGCTCTTGAGAAGGCCCCTGCCTTCTAAGAAGCCACCCTGCCTTCTTAGAAGGCTACCCCTCTCGCGCCACCCCCCTCCCCTGAGAGCCGACGTTGCAGAAAAGATGCGACATCGCGAGAAATCACGATCGGAGCCCTGGACCCCCTCTTTCTGCGCCACCTCTCGAGCCCGATCGATCTGCTAGGGCCCCAGGGCCCGAAACTGGGCAGACTCGCCCCGCTCGAGACAGGCGAGACGCCAGGGTCTGAGAGTGCCCGAAGGAGGTGCCAGAGGAGGACGGGGCGGAGGAGGACGAGGCAGGACGACAGGGACGCGGCAGCAAGAAGGGGTGCCGCAGGACGCCGGGTCGAGGGGGGCGACGGACCGTCAAGAAGAGGAAGAGGCGGCGGAGGAGGATGGGGAGGCGGAGGCTCCTTCGACAAGGCCTTCAACCCAGACCCCCTCGAGTAATGAAAAAATCACGACGGGAGGTTTTTCGCCATTTTCGGCCTCTGGGGGCCCTCACCGGGCCTCGGGCGCGTCAAAAAACGACTCAGGATGACAAACCGGTCCTGGGGAAGGGGTCGGGACCTCTGGGGGTCGACGTAATGAAAAAATCATTACGTCGGGGGTCTGGGAAGGGCGAGTTCTGGGGGCGTACGCACCGCTCGTGGGCCCAGCACAGGGCTTTGGCATCGCTCGGGCGCGAGCACGTGTTCCCGGCGAGGGCCATCGAGGAGCACCTGGGGGTCATCCTGCGAGCGAGAGAACGGCACCAAACCGAAGCAGATGCACGGGGAAGGGACGTCCGAGCAAGGGCAAGGGCCTTGGCCTGAGAGCTCTCTGATGGTCGGCCACGCGAAGAGGGGGGTTAGGGGGAGGGGGGATGACGTCTTAGATGCACCCCTGCCTCTTTGTAGGCCTCCGAGATGGGGTCGGAGTAGATGGGATCGGAGGATCGCGCCGCATCGCCGATGCATCGGCAATGCGGCCCGATGTGGAGCCCGACTTGCTCCACGTCGACGTTGCCGATGCATCGCCCACGTCGACGATACATCGCCGATGCATCGCCGATGCATCGCTGATGCATCGTCGATGCATCGCCGATGTATCGGCGATGTGGCGCGATCCTTCGACCCCATCTAGTCGGACCCCATCTAGGAGGCCTCTACTCTTGGAAGGCAAGGGCCTTGTCTGGAGATGTACGGCCCGCGCCTTCCAATAAGCAGCCTCCTTCTAAGAAGCCCTCCCCGCTCCCCCATAACACTCAACCCGCGTAGAAAGGTTGAGCGACCTTCCATGGTTACCCTTGCATCCTTCCCCTTCGGCCCACCCTTGGCCGATTTCGCTGGCCGCTCCCCCCGCTCGCAAAGTGTCGATATGGCCTTCCAGGCCCCTGCATTATTGTCGCGCATCCTTGCCACACGGGTCGACCGCAGTCCTCCTGGGGTGGTGCCGCGCCGCGCACTGAATGGCGCCATATTGCGATGCCGCCACCGCACCCGGGCGCCTCGAGTGGGACACGTCCAACGGACAACAGGCCGGTATTCGGCGGGGAGCCCAGGGTGGACATGAGACGGAGGAGGCCTTCTCAGAAGGCTCGGAAGCGGCCCAAACAGGCCGGTATTCGGCGGGGAGCCCAGGGTGGACATGAGACGGAGGAGGCCTTCTCAGAAGGCTCGGAAGCGGCCCACCCGCCCTCCGAGAGGTGTCCTGAGCCCCGCCCGACGACGGAGGCCTCTTCGCGGGAGGCCCATGGTGCCTGTGAGGAGTCCCGCCGCCTTCCGAGAAGGCCCTCTCCTCCTCGCTCCCTTCGTTAAAGGCTTAACGACTTCTGCCGTCCTTCGACTCGCGCTGGAGCGGCCGCGAAGTGCTCGAACTTTCCCTGGAGATCTCTGGATTTACCTGGATTTACCCATATGTATTTAGATTTACCTGGATTTACCTCGATTTATCTGCATTTACCTGGGTTTATCTGGCTCGATTCTCACAAGTCGATTGGCGAAAAGTCGACAAGCCCTAAGGGATCCCTCTCCCCCCGCTCGCCGCCGAGCTGCCTCCCTCTGCGCGCCGCCGGAGGGCTGTGGGCGACGACGACGACGACGACGACGACGACGACGACGACGACGACGACGACGACGACGACGACGACGTCGACGACGTCGACGTCGACGACGACGTCGACGTCGACGTCGACGTCGACGTCGACGTCGAGGTCGGGCGGCTCCGCGGGCGGGCGCGCGGTCCCGCCGCCCCGAGGGCCGGCCGCGGGCCGAGGGCGGCCCCTGCCCCGCCCTGCGGGGCGGGAGCGGGGGGGGGGGGCAGCCCCGGCCCTCCGCCCCGCGGGGAGGAGAGCGAGCAAGAGGAGGAGGAGGAGGGAGGAGGAGGAGGAGGAGGAGGAGGAGAGGAGGAGGAGGAGGAGGAGGAGGAGGAGGAGGAGGAGGGAGGAGGGAGGAGAGGAGGAGGAGGAGGAGGAGGAGGAGGAGGAGGAGGAGGAGGAGGAGGAGGAGGAGGAGGAGGAGGAGGAGGAGGAGGAGGAGGAGGAGGAGGAGGAGGAGGAGGAGGAGGAGGAGGAGGAGGAGGAGGAGGGAGGAGGGAGGAGGAGGAGGAGGAGGAGGAGGAGGAGGAGGAGGAGGAGGAGGAGGAGGAGGAGGAGGAGGAGGAGGAGGAGGAGGAGGAGAGGAGGAGAGGAGGAGGAGAGGAGGAGGCGGAGGAGGAGGAGGAGGAGGCGGAGGAGCCGGAGGAGGCGGAGGAGAAGGAGGAGAAGGAGGAGGAGGCGGAGGAGAACCGGCCGGCTGCGGTCATCGGGGGCGGAAAAGAGGGGGGTGATGACTAGGGGGGGGGCGGGATCTCATGGCGGGGGCCGTGGTATTTCCCCAGATTTCATGGCGCCTCTTCTTCTTTCGTTGCCTCCCTGGCCCCCCGCTGGGCCGCGCACATGCCGCCGGTCATGATTTGCACCCCCCCCTCTCGGCCGCTCCCGAGCTCAGGTCGGGCACGTCTTCCTACAGGCGGACCTCGGAGGAAAACTGAGCAGCAGAGCCCCAACCGATTCGACAGTCATCGAGAAGCCGTCCCCAGGCAAGTTTTTCATTGTCAGTGGGCATCCCTCCGGTAGAGGGACACACGCCCGACCTCACGGCAGGCGCGCATGGCCGTGGCGGCGGTGCTCGTGGCGGGGGCCCTGCCGGCCGCGGCCGCGGCGGCGCTGCAGCTGGCCAGCGAGGCCCCGGCGCGGCGGGCGGCCGCCTGGGCGGCTGGTCGTCTGCTCGCCGCTCGTCCGTCTTTCGGGCCTCCTGGATCGCGGCATCGCTCGGACGTGTGCATTTTTCCTTCGGCGAGGACCGTCGAGGAGCATCCTTGATCATTTGGCGAAAGAGCCACGCACGAAACCGAAAAAAACACAGGGAATGGACGTCCGAGCGATGGCGAGAGATGGGGTCGGAGGAAACGGGGTCGGAGGATCGCGCCGCATCGCCGATGCATCGGCAATGCGGCCCGATGTGGAGCCCGACTTGCTCCACGTCGGCGTCACCAATGCATCGCCGACGTCGACGATGCATCGCCGGTGCATCGCCGATGCATTGTCGATGCATCGTCGAAGCGGCGCGATCCTCCGACCCTACTCCGACCCCATCTAGGAGGTCTCTAGTCATGAGGTCCCTGTGTCGCATTGCTTTGCGAGCCGGGCGGTGTTCCGAGGCAGGACCAGCCAGCTTCGGTTTTCCCAGGCAGGACCAGCCAGCTTCGGTCTACACCAACATCACCTCCCTCCCCCCCCCTCCCCCCCCCCAGGAAAGAGGAGAGGGAGAGGAGGGTAGAGGAGGGAGGAGGAAGCGACGTGGTGGTTTGCATTCTCGGGGCCCGCAGAGTGGACTTGAGTGCAGGCCCACTGGGGTTCCCTGGTCGCCGAGCGCGGGCGGCAGCAGCGGCGTCCTGCGTGTTTGTGCTCGGGCCCCGCGGCCCCGGAATTCGGAGGGCACCAACTATACACCAACACCGATCCTGGCCAGGATCGGTGTTGGTGTATAGTTGGTGCCTTCCTAGGAATGCCGCGCACCTGAGACATTCTTCGTCCAAAATCCGGCTGTAGGAGGATCGGGGGTGGACAGGACCCCCACCAGTGACACGTCGATCCGTGAATTGTCAGTTTTCGGCTCTCGAGAGGGCGCCGCGGCCGTTCTTTTCCAGGCTTGCGCCCGCCAGGTTTGGGCCTCAGGTCGTTTTCACTAAACCACGTTTTTCTAAAGGGGGGTCTGCCCATCCCCGAGAGGACATGCCCGACCTGCGTGTAGGCGCCGCTCGTCCTGAGGTCCCGGCGTCGCATCTCTGTGAGCGAGCTGGGTCGTGCTTCGAGGCAGGGCCAGAGCCAGCTGCGAACCGAGTCGTCCCTGCCCGCCAGGGGTGGACGAGCCAAAGAGGCGATGGCGACGTCGGGGATGCGATCTCCGGAACGGAGGGGATCCTCGAGATCGGCATCGAGAGGAGGCGATGCCATTCATAGGGGCAGGGGTCTGTTCCTATTATTTGATCGCTTTGCTCATTCCGCCGGCCCATACAGTCTCATGTCTGCCGTTTGCCCGAGGGCCTGGTGTCAATGCGGCGCTTTGGGGGTTCCTGGGGCCGCTTGGGGGACTCCTGGGGCGCTCGGGGGGGCATTTGGGGGGCCTCCTGGGGCCGCTTGGGGGACTCTTGGGGGCCTCCTGAGGGCCTCGTGGGGGCCTCTTGGGGCCTCTTAGGGGCCTCTTGGGGCCTCGTAGGGGCTTCTTAGGGCCGAGGGCTCGAAATGTTGTTTCGTGTTCCCTCTCTGGGGCCCCTTTGGGGGCGTTCTTGGGGCCCTCTTGGACCGTCTTGGAGGCTTCTTGGGCCGTCTTCGAGCCCTCTTGGGCCATCTTGGGGCCCTCTTGGGGGCCTCTTGGGCCCTCTTGGGGCGATCTTGGGGGCCTCTTGGGCCGTCTTGGGGCGTCGGGAAGCCGAAAAGGTGGAAGCTCCAAAATCTCTCAAAAACCTAAGGAAAAACAATGAATTTTGCCTCCGGGGGCCCTCTTGGGAGTGCTCTTGGAGGCCTCTTGGGGCGTCTGGGGGCTATCTTGGGCGTCTTGGAGCGATCTTGTGGCATGTCGGACCCCTCGTGTACCATCTTGGGGGCCTCTTGGGGGCCTCTTGGCCTTTCTTGGGGCTCTCGGGGACGTCTCGGAGCCCTGTTGGTGCGCTCCTGGAGCGCTCTGGGGGAGTCTCCCGGGGATCGCCCGGGGGTCGGTCGGGGTACTTTTCGTCCGGGGACCCCCAGGGGCCGCCCCGCGCGCGCGAACTAGAGACTTGTTAACCAGTTGCCAGAGATCTTAGCACGCCTCTGGCCCGTTGGGCCGGCGAATTTATATATATATATATATATATAGAGAGAGAGAGAGAGAGAGAGAGAGAGAGAGAGAGAGACAGAGACACAATAGAGTGAGAGAAAGCGAGAGAGAGGGAGAGAGAGAGAGAGAAACAACAACAAGAGAGAGAGAGAGAGGGAGAAAGAGATACAGAGAGATAGAGAGAGACCGAAGTAAAGAAATTTTCTTCGGCAGCGGTGGCGCCCCTTGCCGGGCCACGTGGGACCTGCACGGGTCGATCCGGCTCGAGGGATGGCGCAGAGAGGCGGGGTCCGGGGCCCGGGCCGTGACGGCTCGCGATGCCGTGCTGTTTGCGCCACCGTTGGATCTCAGGGATTGGATCGGGCCGGACGAAAGGGGGGGATTGGGAAAGGGGGGGTTACGAAATCTGCTGCATGCAGCTGATTTCGGCCTCACCGAGGGGCCCAGTCCTCGATACATAGCTGCCTCTGGCGCTGGGAGGCGCCGGGAGAATCAGCTACGCGAGCTGATTCTCAAGCCCCCCCTTTGCTATCCCCCCCTTTCGCCCGACCCGAGTTGATGATCGTTTGCCGGGAGTCCGAAAACCGTGTGGTGACGGAACGAGCGGTGACCCCGAAATCTCACGAGACCTCCCCGCGCGGTCCGTCACCGCACGGTCTTGGGACCTTGGGCCCATCTAGCTCATCTGTTCGACTCTGGTTCGGCGCAAGTGCGTCTCTAGATCGACCTTACAGTCAACACGGATAGTAAGGATGAGCGGTGTTCCAAGGTTATTGCATCTTCCCCTTTCGGCCCATCCTTTGCCGCTTTCGCTGGCCGCGCCGCGCTTGAAAATTGTAGACATGGTCTTCCAAGGCCCTCGCATCCTTATCACGCATCATTGCTATACGCGGCGACTGTAGCTCGACTGGTGTTCGACAAATTCTCTACTCAAGTTTCCCTTAGGGCTTGTCGACTTTTCGCCAATCGACTTGTGAGAATCGAGCCAGATAAACCCAGGTAAATGCAGATAAATCGAGGTAAATCCAAGTAAATCTAAATAAATCTGGGTAAATCCAGGTAAATCCAGAGATCTCCAGGGAAAGTTCGAGCACTTCGCGGCCGCTCCAGCGCGAGTCGAAGGACGGCAGAAGTCGTTAAGCCTTTAACGAAAGTTGGACTCAAGTTCGACTCAAGGCGGCGAACGTTCGACGCAGAATTGGCGCTGAAGCTAGTGGCTCCAGGAAGGTACCCAAGAACGAGCACCGGACCCTTCTCCCCGGCCTGGAGCTGCTGCAGCCTCGCCCTCCTCTGGGGGAGGGAGGGTCGATCGAGGATCGAGGCTCTGAGCGCTTCTGGCCGCTTCTGGGCCTACTCGTCGCCGCGGCTGGAGGAGGGAGGGTTGCTCGAGGACCGAGGCTTTGAACGCTGCTGGCCGCTTCTGGGCCTGCTCGTCGCCGCGGCTGGATCCGTCTCGGAATTCTGGTCCAAGCGCATTCCAGTCGGGGGAGCGTAAGACCCGGGTTTGCCAGGACTCGGGTTCGCCATCGTTTTTTGACGACCGCGACTCGGATTTTGACGAGGAGGAGTTTCGTGGGATGTCTGCAGCGGGAGGCCTCGTCAAAATGCAGGCTCGGCCTCGTCATTTTGTTTGACGACCTCGTCGGGGATTTCCGAGTCCCCCGTACCCGGGTCTTACGTCTCCCCGATCCAGGATGGGCCCAGGAGTCAATGGTTGACCCCGGACGCAGACCTTGTCTCGTCACGAGGTAGTGGCAACGGAAGATTGTGGTACGAATTCGGCCTCTGGCGCCATCCCAGGAGAAGGAGTCCAGACCCCTGGCCCTTGGGGGTCTCGCTGCGACAATACTGCAACGTCGCAGTTACGTTTCTTGCCGTGAGGGGAGCGTCACCCGAGGCTTTTTGGCGTGTCAGGCCTCCCGGGTCTTGAAACAGCAACAGTCGGGAGGGGAAGAACCACACAGACATAATTCATCGTCGATCCCCAGGAAGATATGGGAAAATCTGGGAAGTGGTGGGGAAGACAAAAACTCAGAAAACATGGGAACATATGGGGAATATGTTTGTTTGTGTGTATTTTGTTGTGTGTGTCTGTGGGCCTCTTCAAACAGCATAAACAAAGACCGTCGGAACTCCTCGGGGACTGATGGGATCGGCGCAGGGCCCCCTTGAAGGCGGCGCCTCTGGCGCGCCGCCCCTTCGGCGCTCCGCGCGCCAGGCAGGGGGGTCCAGCGCTTGGCGTCGCTCGGACGTGTGCGTTTTGCCCTCGGCGAGGACCATCGAGGAGCATCCTTGATCATTTGGCGAAAAAACCACGCACGAAACCGAAAAAAACACATGGAATGGACGTCCGAGCGATCCGCGCGGGCCCCCAACAGTCTATGTTTATGCCGTTGCTTCCATTGAGGAAGGGAGGGAGGGAAGGCGGAACTCGACAGAAGCAGCGCGTCAATACCGATCTGACGCGCAACCAGGTCACAGGAGGCCCCCTGTACAAGCCAAAAGGGGGGTCCGGCGTCGATCCGAGAAGTCCGCGCGGATCTCCAAGAAGTCATGCTTATTCAAGCACTGTTCCTCCGAGCTGACTCACGGGGCCCCGCTGCCAAAGGCCCAGGCCTCCCACTAGGTGGCCACATGCGAACCCTCCCCCTCACGAAATCGCTGGGGGGTAGGGGTAGGGTTCGCAAGAGGCCCCCTATCCCACAGATGTGGGGCTCGCCCAGATGGGGTCGGGGGATCGCGCCGAATCGCCGATGCATCGGAGGTGCGGCTCGTTGGGCAGCCCGCCGGCGTGTAGCCGACGTCGACGATCCATTGGCGATGCAGCGTGATCCTCTGACCCCAATTCTGAGCGACGTAATTAGTAATACGAGGTCGTCTCCACTGACGCTGGCGCCCGATGTTATCCTCGTCGTGGCTTCGCCTCAGTGTTCCTGTCAGGGTTCGGCGATAGCCCGGGGTATCGGGTCCGCCCCCCCCCCTCCCCATGCCCATCCCCGGCTAACCTCTCCCCATCCCCATCCCCGGCTAACCTCTCTCTGTCGAGTCCACAGGTCCGAAGGGGCACGCAATATCGGTGCGTACAAGCATGCGCGGAGTTGTTGCCCAAGGCGAAAAAAGGTTCGGTCATCGACCGGCACCTCCCCCCCCCCGGGGGATACTCCAGGTCAACCTCTAAAGGTCATTAGTTGTAGACCCTCCCCTGTTCTCTCCTAAAACTCCTCGTCCTAAAACTTCCTCGTCCTCCCGGCGGTGAATGGGACTGGTCCTAAAACCTCCCCGTCGCGGCGGAATCATTTTCCCTGCATTGCCGGGCGGGCTGGATGATGTTGGGGGGGGGTCTTTCTCCCAGAGATCAGTGCTCTCGGGGCAACCCTGCACGACCGAGGATTTGTTTCGAACACGTTCGCAACAGGATTACAATCTGTAGATCGACATATTCTTCGCAGAGGGCGTTGCTCGCCATCTCCTCCTTCATCTCGTCGTGTGTGTGGGAGGATGGGCTCTTCGTGACCTCGCTCCCCCGCCTCCGCCCTCCTGCCCTCGCTCCCCAGCCTTGGCCCACTGCAGTGGCCCCCCCGCCTGAGCCCGCTCTCCTCTTGCACCTCGGCATCGCTCGGACGTGTGCATTTTCCCTTCGGCGAGGACCATCGAGGAGTATCCTTGATCATTTGGTGAAAAAATCGCATACGAAACCGAAAAAGCACAGGGAATGGACGTCCGAGCGATGGCCAGGCACCTCCACGCCGTCATCGCCCCGCTTGCGCTCGTGCGGAGGTCCTCCCCCCCCCCGTCGGAGGAGGAAAATGCACCCGCACCGCTGCCGCTGCCCTTCCCCGTGGCGTCGCCCGGAGCTCGGGCGTGCGCGTTTGCTCGATGCGAGGGCCATCGAGGAGCATCTTGGATCACCTGGCCAACAAAATCACGCACGAAGCCGAAACACGCACTGGGAATGGCCGTCCCAGCGATGGCGAGCTCCCGCGTTTGGTTTGATGGGCGTACGCCACATCCGCCGACCCCTAAATCAACTGCTGCGACGCCAGGCCTGCATTTCACGAGGCTTGTCCGAATCATGGCACGGCGCTCGTCATCGTTCCTGTTGCTTCGTTGCTGTTATCGTACCTCTTGGTACTCTTTTGTGCCCTTTTGGTGGCATCTTGGCCTATCTGCAGGCCATATCCGGCCCGCCTCGAAGCATCTTGGGCCATTTTGGTTGCTTTGGTTGCTTGCCTGGGCTGTCTTGGAAGCTCGGGACGAGGACGCACAAACTTCCAGCGAGGGATCGTGGCCTCGGGAGCGCTGCTCCCACGTTGACAAATTGCGAGGGCTTGTGGCCTCGGGGACAGGGGGCATGCATGGGCTAATCTGGTAGCAGAGGTGGGGGGGGGGTCCGAACGAGGACGCGCTACATCAGCGACGAACAGGAGAGTCAACACTTCACGAGGACAAGTAAAGTCGCACGCGCAGATTGCATTGCCGACGGGGTTATGGAGCGCAGCTGGCAAAGCTATCGGTGCAGCGGCACGTGCCAGAAAACATTGCCGAAGTCGGCCTTCTCCGTGGACAGTAGCCATGTTGCGCGCGACACAAAAAAAACACCCTGAAATGCAAGGCGTGCGCCCGTGTCACGATCCGTAGACCAGATAGGGTGAGAACGAGAGGAAGCCGATGAGGAACGCCAAAAAAGAGAAAGCAGAGGAGGAGGTGAGGTGGGGGAGGATGGGGGAGAGGCGGAGGAGGGTCAACGGAAGAGGAGGAGGAAAAGGAGGGGTGACGATCTGGTTTAGAGGCCTGTACTCCGTTGTCTGGTGGCCTTTTCTTTTTTTTTTCGGGAGGATGTCCGACACTTCGGACTGCATGCGTGTCACCCTGGATCTCGAGACCCTGTGCAGGTGTCTGGGCCGTGCAGTTTGTCATGGCCGTCGGTCCGAACCAGTTTGGTAAAAGGGGGTCAGAATCTCAGGGGTGCTTCGTGGGGTCTTTTCGGAACGCTCTGGAGGCGGGGGCAATGTCAGAACATGGATGCATACTTACTCGGTCACTGTAATGTCCGTGGCCGGCTTTCGAACTGTTCGCCGTGCAAGCATAAGGAAATACATGCGAACACCCGCGTTCATAGTGGCCGTTTGTTTGGCCTCCAGGCAAGCCTTCGTCGCCACCGCTGAATCCTGGCCAGGACGCGCCGAGAGAGAGGTCAGGGGAGTACTTAATTATATCGGTTCTGATTTTCCCAGCCCTCTCTTTGTCTCTCACGCCATCTCTTTCTCCAGGAAGAAGAAGTGCGCGAATAGTAATAATATTCAGAAGAAGAACAGGTAATACTTATAATTAAACTAGTCATAATACTAGTAATACTAATCATCATAATGATAGTAATACTTATAATCGTAATAATAATAATAATACGAATAATAATAATAAACTACTATTAATAATAGTAATAATAATAATCATAGTAGCACTTAATAATATCAATAACAGCACTAAGACAAAACAAGGCTAATCATATTGATATTAATAACGATAATCAGAAGATGAAGAACCGATGATCCTCAGAGCGCGTTTCTGCGCCAACGTATTCTTGCCCACCGAAGCCCTTCAATACGACGCAGCCGATGCCACGAGGGCCGAACGGGGCAAACGCACATCCGACTTACACATGTCCTGAGGATCGCCGGCCAGAACGCCTAAACGCTGACTTTTGGACACTTGGGCGGTCGGCGGCTGGCGCCGCACGGCCGCTGCGCCAGCGCCGCGGCGCCATCCATGCCGACACCGCCGATGCATCTGCGGGGCGGCACGATCCGCCGGCCGCGTCAACCCGAAGACCAATTGTGCAGTGGGGGGCCCATGCCAAGAACCACCCTGCTTGCCTCCTGGGTGCCCTGGGCTTCTCAGGTTTCGATGGGCTTGCTCTGGAGAGCGCGACCCTCCCACACCAGAAATCAGTGGACGCCCTGGGATCTCTCAGGGCTGGCTCTATCGTGGGAGGTCTCTTGTGGACTGGCGTCCATGGTGTGTGCATTGTGCGGGGTCCGCGCGGATTTTCTTGGATCGGCAACGCGGCGCCGTCCACCAACCGCATGTGCCGCAGAAGCCGAGCTGGCATGACCCTGCGTCGTCGGAAGTCCGCACGGCCTTGTTGCAGGGGATCAGCGCTGGACCCCCGCCTGGCGGCGCGTCCGTTGCCGCCCCTGGGGAGCTCCTCGCGCCGGAGAGGGGGGGTCAAGCTCCGATCCAAGAACCAGGAGGGAACAAAAACACACAGACACAATTAACGTCGATTCCCCAGAACATCTGGGAAAACATAGGACGTGTGGGGGGGAGACGAGAACCCAGAAAACGTGGGAAAGCATAGGGGATGTTGTTATTTGTGTCTAAATATTTTTGTGTTTCCCAGGGCCCCGATCCAAGAAATCTGGGCGAACCTCCGAGAGTTGGTGCGTTTTTGCTGTAGCTCCTCCTCTTTGGCTCAAGCCACGCCTCCTATCGCCAGAACGCTGGCCGTCGGGCCGCAGTGTCAACGTCGATCCGACCGATCCGATGCGATGTCGGTTTTTCTGCTGGCCCGGACCGATCTCGTTTCGAGATTCCGACGGTGTGGTGTGGCCTTGATGCTCTGCGTGACGCTCTCTCTTGTTTCCTGGCGCAGCCGATGCGATTTGTTTGATCTTGGGCCGTCGCATTCGGGCACAGCGTCTCCTCTCCCTCTCCTCTGTCTGTCTATCTGCGTCTCTCGTTGCCCCCCCCATTTTCCCCCCCCTCCCCCCCCCTCCCCTCAGTTCCCCACCCCTGAGGGCCCCGACGTTACCTGATGTTTGCATAGCGCTGTCGTGCATCCTGGCGTGGCCGATTCGGTTCAATTCCAGCTTTGTGCCGATGCGGCCCCATTTGGTGCACATTCCGATCAGTCTTGTCTTGTCGATTCGATGTTGGTTTTCCCCAGAAACTAGAGGCGCAGAGGATATACATGAAAGAGTGGCCCCTATAGGCAAGAGTTGATTCAAATCCACTGCGCCTCGGCCTTTTGGCGCCCCTTCCCGAAAAGTCGAAGACGCAGTAGATATGTATACAAGTCTTGCCCGCATCCCTTCATCTCTCTCTCTCTCTCTCTCTATCTGCCTCTCGCTCTCCACCTCTACTGGCGGAGTCGTCGTCGTCGTCGTCGTCGGTGTCGTTGTCGTCGGCGTCGTCGGTGTCGTCATCGGGGGTGGCGGCGGCGGCGGCGGCGGCGTCGTCGTCGTCATCATTATCTTCTTTTACCACCTTCTCGATGAAGCTGCATACTCCTCGATCCAGCTCGGTGCTCCCCGATGCCCCTCTATCCGCGTCGATCCTCCTTTTTCTCTTCCTCTTCAATCATCCTCGAAACCTCCCCAGACATGCGACGCGTCGATTCTTTCAATATGCGGTTCCCGGAAGAACCGACCTTTCCCCCAGTGTTGGCTTTGCATCTCGAGCAGTTTTTCGACGGTCGTGTGGCCCAGCGAAGGCCCCCGGAGGCCACCTTCGGCCGAGAAGCTTGCCGCTGTGACTCGCTTACGACGCGAGCACGTCTGGGCTTCGATCCTTCTCGAAGCCTGCCTCGATCTCCCGACCCCGCCTCTTGGTAGCAACTCATGGGGGCCTTGCATGTCCTCTCGGGGGTGGACAGAACCCCCAACAGTGACACGTAGATTAGTGAATTGTCCGTTTCCGGTTCTCGAGAGGGCGCCGTGGCCGTTGTTTTCCAGGCTCGCGCCCGCCAGGTTTGGGCCTCAAGTCGTTTTCATTAAACCACGTTTTACTAAAGGGGGGTCTGTCCATCCCCGATCCTCGGACTTTCGTCCCTGGGGTGCCTCCGCCTGCTCCAGCGTCTGGCGATCTATGAGCAGGCGCCGGTTTGGTGCCGAGTGCCGCGCACCGTCGATTCGGCGTCGACGAGCGTCGATTGGCGTCGATCCGCAAGAGCCAGCAAGCTTCTAGGCCTCCTACGTGGTGTCTGAGCAGATGGGGTCGAACGATCGCTCCGCACCGCCGATGCATCGGCGATGCGGTTCGATGTGGAGCCTGATCTTCTCCACGCCGACGTCGTCGAGGCATCGCCGACGTGCCGATGTATGGCCGATGCATCGCCGATGCTTCGGCGATGTATTGGCACTTCGGCGCGATCCTCCGACCCCATCTGCTCGGACCCCATCTGGGATTAAGTCGGGCCTGTCCCTCTACAGGAGGAGTATTCAAAAATAGTCAAAGAATAGTCTGGGGACGAATGTTTGACTATTGTTGTTCATTTTGGAGTACTTTTGGTGAATGTTTAATCTTCCGTTCAAAATCTCTCGTAGGGGGCAGGCCCGACTTAAATCTAGGAGGCCTCTGAAGATGGCATGGACGGCTCCCGTGAGCTGCCACACAACCCGCCAGCACACGCGCCCCAAGGCCAGAGGCCGGCAGGAGCGCTGGGAGCGGAAGGTCGCCAGAGCACCCGGCACCCGGCGCGGGCGGCTGTCCGGCGGCGGCTTCCGCGGCGGGCGCCGATGGGGCAGGGTCGGACGGGGTTAGGGCGGATTCGGCAGCAAATCATGGGAGCTTGGTGT
The DNA here is from genome assembly GCA_963575745.1 of Prorocentrum cordatum. Classification (NCBI taxonomy): domain Eukaryota; class Dinophyceae; order Prorocentrales; family Prorocentraceae; genus Prorocentrum; species Prorocentrum cordatum. Next base: position 140,326 of record CAUYUJ010017760.1, read on the forward strand.
ACCCTGTTAATTCCGTGTTTAGCGTCGACTAGCGTCGATTAGCGTCTGGAAGTGGATGAGATGCGCCGATGTGTGCGTCGATGAGCGTTGATTCAGCGTCGATTAGCGTCGAATATCGATTAGCGTCGATTTAGCGTCGATCAGCGTCGATTGGCAAGAGCCAACAAGATGTTATGGGAGGCTCCCATGGGTGGCCACCGAAGGGTCGGATGGGGCCAGAACGAGAATCAATCCGTTCCAGAGCGTCCAGGAACGCTCTCAGTGCGTTCTGGAACGCTCTGAGGAGTCCGCGGCGCCTGAGACGTCCTCCAGAGCCACGGGATCAGAGATTTTCGATGTATTCCCACCCGATGTTTTCCTCGTCCTGGTTTCGTCTTACTGGGCGGGGCTGGGAGCCCATCGGGCAAGGCTCGTTCCGATTCCTCGGGAGTGTTTTTGTACCTTCTGGGCCAAGACGCGCGTTATGCCCCACTCCTCCTCCTCCTCCTCTTCTTCCTCCTCTTCCTCCTCCTTTTTCTCCTACAGCTCCTCCTCCTCCTTTTCCTCCTCCTCCTCCTCCTCCTCCTCCTCCTCCTCCTCCCCCTCCCCCCTAATTAGCGTAATGCGCTCCACCCCCCAGTGCAGAGGAGCCTATCGGGCAGGGCTCATTTCTACTCCTCGAGAGTGTTTTATTACCATCTGGGCCAAACCGCGCGTTCTGCCCCTCATCATCATCATCATCCTCCTCATCCTCCTCTTCCTCCCCCTCCTACTCCTCCTCCTCCTCCTTATCCTCCTCCTCCTCTTCCTCCTCCTCCTCCACCTCCTCCTCCTCCTCACTCGGATAGAAGTACGGGCGCGCACCCGCCGCCATTCTGGCTCACAGCGCGCGCGCTAGTCTAGTGGTAAACAAAAGGGCCGCTACTCCACCCTTGTTATTGCCGCCTTGTTTTCTCTCTCTTCCACCACTGCCATCCGCAAGTCTAGTCGGTAGCGTAGCTGGGAGGAGTCCCAGCTCGCGATGCACGGAGCTGCGCACAATGCGATGTGGATGCACATTCGCATTTTCCCCAATCTCTTCATTGGATCCCCCCCCGTTCCCCAAACTGTTTGTGCTTATGGCTGCTCTGCAAGCCGAGTGGAAATTCGCCCGGGCCGCTCGCAGGCTACGATGAGGAAAATGCCGGACCGTGCGAAGCGTGCGATAGCCCAGTTGCGCAGGGCGTCATCAACTGCCCATGGGACCGCCACAACGTTTCCCGACCCATCGCACCCCACATTGGCCGCAGCGCCGCGTCGGGCATGACTGCGAGGCTCCTCCATGGGCCAGTGCCGCGCCCCGTGATGTCTGCGAGCGCGTCGCACCACTCGAATGGACCATTGAACGTTAGTGCACTTAAAGGGCAGCAGCGTTACCAACGCAGCCACCTGCTTCAACATGGTGTTCGTCCCTGCGCAGGCCCGAACCCCAAGACACTCTCGCGTCTCATGTCGTGGTGGAGTCTCACCGAGGAGGATATCCATCTTGGCGCTCGGGGGTAGCAGGTCACTCATCACTAACCTGATGTTGCCGATGCGCGTTGGCATTCGTAGGCGTCGTGCCACGTGCGCAGGGGCATGGTTCGTGCCCGGCCGGCGATGCCAGCGCACGCGCCGTGCTATGCCCCCGCGTTGCTTCGCGCCGCGCAGCGCACGCTTGGCATCGGCATGCTCGGCTGTGCGCTGGAGCGTGCGCAATGGCAGAGGCATGCCATGCTGGGGCCAAAAAGCGCGCCGAGCCACGCAAGCTGGGGCGCCGATGTGCCCAGCTTTGCGCCAGCGCACGCGCGGGAGTGCGCACCGAGCGCGTCTGCGCCTGACCGAGCTCGTCTCCAACCACCGTAGAGTGCCCGCCGGCACCGATGCAGGTTTCTCTCAGCCGCACTCAGGCTCCAATGGGCTATGTCACACGGGATGCAGCTCACAGGGACTTGCGGGCCGGGTCAGCCGGCATGCGACTTCAGCCCGTGCGTTCGCTTACCAGATTGGTAGGCATTTCTCCGGATCTCCACCTCAATCCTTTTATTCAGCCACATCGCCACCTCAGTGACTACCCGCCACCCGGAGCGATCTATCTCGAGCGTGCAACCTGCTGCGCATCTGGCACTTGACTCGCTCAGCACGTCGTCGGCTGCTGGGCTGT
>CAUYUJ010017760.1:147486-159986 GCA_963575745.1 Prorocentrum cordatum
TAGTGAACTTTCCGTTTTCGGTTCTCGAGAGGGCGCCGTGGCCGTCATTTTCCAGGCTTGCGCCCGCCAGGTTTGGACCTCAGGTCGTTTTCACTAAACCACGGTTTGCTAAAGGGGGGTCTGTCCATCCTCGGTTGCACTGGCCCAGGCTTGGGTGCAGGATCCTGCATGAGCTTGCGGGATGCCCGTGAAGCCTGACCCGGGTATGGCTGTACCTGGGTCGGTAGATCCACGAAGATGAGGTTTCCTTTGATTTCTCCGATCCGATTCGATTCGGTTTCGACGGTTTCCGATTCCGGTTCTATTTGACTTCGGATTCCGATTTGGCCTTCGATTTCTCAGTGGAGGCCTGCCAACCTGCCGACTTCTGCCGATTCGACTCCTCCCAATTGGGCTGCCGATTTCGGCGCCGATCCGACTCATTTCGATCGCCGATCCAACTTACCGATTCGAGTCTGGGCTCTCCTGCTTTGATTATCTGGTTCGGTACGATCAACATGTGTGCTGAAACCAGGTAATTACTATGACAGAAATCCCTGTCCATTTTGAACAGGATTTGTTGTTGGCGTCGCCGCGGATGTTGCCTATTTGAGGCAGAAGGTCGCCGGGCCAACAGCGGCCGCTGTCGGACTTGGAACACGTTTGTTGTTGAGCATTGTGCTCTCTTGTACCGTGCACATTTTGGGCGTTTAAACCAGTGGGGCTTGGTATCTCAGCCCCACCATTTTGCCATCCCCAGATTGGGATAGGCTGTTCGACACCCAGAGGGACCAGCCTGGGTTTCGAGGGGAGTCGGTTTAGGGCAGGAAGTCGGTTTAGGGGAGCGTTCGACCATGGATCTGTTCTGTTCAACGCAAGCATTCAGCTTTAACGCCGGCCGAAGACTACGGCGCACCGCCGAAGACCGCCGAAAGACAGCCCGAGGCAGATGGGTCACAGGGGCCCATGGTCGAACACGTAAGGATGCGGGGCAAGTCGGCCACTGGGGCCCAGGCCACGCCAAGGGGGATGCACTCGAGGCTCGGAAGAAGACGAGGACCACTCTGGGCTCAGGAGGGGCTCCGGTTTGCCAGGGCCTCCTCCTCCTCCTCCTCCTCCTCCCCCTCCCCCTCCTCCTCCTCCTCGCCTCCTCCTCCCCCTCCGCCCGCCGTGGCCAAAGAGAGCCCCTTCGTTCCCTGCTTCGCGTTCCTTCTGGCAGCGCGTCGACTGGCGGGGGCAGGGATCGATTACAGTGGGGGCGCGTGCCAAGAAACCAGTTAGATGTTGCCAGGGTGCCCTGGATTTCTTGGATTTTGATGGGCTCCCAATCAGATCATGACGATTTTCGATCGACACCTGTGGATTTTCATGGATCAAATCGCGCATTTCAGGGTTGGGCTTCTTGCGGAGGTTTCTTGTGGCCGAGTCCCCACTGTAAGTGATGCTCAGGCGGGGCGGGCCGCGGGCGGCGGCTGCCGCGGCGACGCCGCGGAGGGGCCAGGCCGAGGCCGATGGGCCGCCCTCGGGGCTCAAGAGACGGGGGTCAATGCAAGCGGGGGTCAGCCAGGGCCCCAGATCCCGCAGGATCCTGCGAGGACCCCTTCTGGCTGACCCGGGTCAGCGAGCCGCTCGGGGCCGCGAGGCGGCCGCGCCTATTGGCTGACCCGGGTTTGCGAAGACCTGCGTTGCAGTCTTTTTGTTTCCTGCATTGCAGTTTTTTGGTTTCCTGCTGACCCGCGTCTGAAATGACCCGGGTCAGAAGATCCCCGACGCCCCATGTCGGCGGGGGGAGAGAGGTCGAGCAGTGGCAGAGCGTCTCGAATCGCCTATAGACCCGCCAGCGAGGAGCATTCTGAGAACCTTTTGCGGTGTGCATGTGTGGTTGATATTGTTTTGTCGCAGCACATCGGCTTTACGTTCTCAGATTGTCGTTGATGATGTTGTGTTGTTGTTGCTGCTACTGTTGCTTTTGCTGCTGTTGTTGCTGCTGCTATTGCTGTTGCTGTTGCTGTTGTTGATGTTGTTGTTGTCGGACCTTCTTTTTGTTATGAGGAAATCTCGTGGTAGGCCAATGGGAGTATCGGGGCGGTCGGTCCCTGCGCAAGGCACGCGGCCCGTGGCAGAAGCATCCCTGCGTCACGTGCCCGCGAAGCGCTCCAGCCGCGGCTGCACCACCTGAGCAGATCACGAACTAACAAACTCGGCGAGGGCACGTATCAATTGCACGCCGCCCTTGGGATCGGTACGATCGAGATGGGTACTCCGAGTTTCTTAATAAGCGTCGGGGGGGCGTCACCCCTGCCGACAGCCCCACATCGACCCCCGTCGCGGGCAGCCACCGCGCGCCGAAGGCGCTCCGACCCCCGTCGCGGCGCGACGACGAGGCGAGGTTGATTCCCGTCGGGGGGTACCACCCCACGCTTATCAAGAAACCCAGAGTTCGAACGCCAACAGCATTTCCTGTCCATGTTAATCAGAACTCGCTGTCCTTACCGCCGCGGACGTTGTCCGCTTGAGACCGGGCACCGCCTCCCCAACAGCGGCCGCCGTCGGTTTTGGACAACATTTTTTGTTGGGCATCGTACCCATGTTTCCGTAGCATGTTCGGGCATCCAAAAGGGAATGTGTCAGCGGGTTGTTTGTTTCGTCCGAAGTTTTGGCGTTCGTTCAACAGTTGCACGGTGATGTTCTTTTTGCTCCCCCACAATACGTAGAGGATGACGTTGAGGAGAAGGCATCAGCATAAATTTTCGTGGTGAAGCGTCCTGACATGCCTATAGACCCACCCGAGGATGGTGTAATAACCGTTCTGTGGTCTGTGCGACATGTTCTTGACACATGTCTGGCTGATCCAGTAGTGTTTCAAGACGGTTGCGCAATGTCCTTGTAATGTTGCACGAATCTTGCTTTTGCATATTCAACATTATTGGGAAGGCCTATTGGCCGGTGCCGCCGCGACGACGCCGGCAGCGGCGGCGGCAGCGGCGACGACGACGACGCTGACGCTGGAGCTTTTCTTGGGGCTCTCTTGGGGGCCTGTTGGGCCGCGGCTGGGGCCAGGGCCGAGGCCGAGGCTGGGGCCACGGCCGGGGCTGGGGCCAGGAGCCGGGGTCCACCCGGGCCAGGGCGCCGGGGCCGGGACCCGGGCTGCGGCCCCCGCGGGGCTGGGCCGTGTGCCCAGGTCCAGGGCCGGCCCGGGGCCGGGGCCGTGTCCGGGTCCAGGGCCGGGGCCGGAGCCCGGGGGCCGGTGCCGGGGCCGGAGCGGGGGCCGGGGCGCGGGGGGAAAACGTGTTTGGGTGATGACCCCCCCTTCTTGGCGCTGGGAAGAGGTCAAACGGTAGGTAGGGGCTTCCCTTCGAATCCACTCCGATGTTGTTCAATTTTGCTTTGGACGGTGCGTATGAGGAAGAGGTCCCAGGCAAATCGAACAGAGGAGGACGGGGACGACGACTCCAACGGAAAAGCCCGACTCGTTGGAAAAGCCCCTCACACACGCCGACAGGGTCGGCGGATTTGTTCTAGGAGAATGTCGTGGTAGGCCTAGAGGCACTCTGGGGCGGTCGGTCCTGGCCAATGTTGAGGAAGACTCATCGGCATAACATACAGGGTCAATTCTCTTGGGTTTCTTAATAAGCATGGGGGGGTACTCCCCCGACGGGGGTCAACCTCGCCTCGTCGTCGCGCCGCGACGGGGGTCGGAGCGCCTTCGGCGCGCGGTGGCTGCCCGCGACTGGGGTCGATGTGGGGCTGTCGGCGGGGGTGACGCCCCCCCGACGCTTATTAATCGGGGAAACGCAAGACCCGAGTAAGCCGGAACTCGGGTTTGCCGACGTTTTTTTGACGAGCGCGTCCTGGATTTTGACGGTCCAGTTTTCGTGGGATGTCTGCAGCGGGAGCTCGCGTCAAATTTCAGATTGGGCCTCGTCATTTTTATGATGGCCCCGTCGGGCCAACCCGAGTCCCCCGTACCCGAGTCTTACGTCTCCCCGAATTAAGAAACTCGGCATGCTTACGTCAGATCGGTCCTTCGACATCGGTCAGGGCCGGCCGGGTCCGATTCGTCGACGCTCCGATGCGGCCGAGGCTTGCGCGGCACTGATGGAGCACCTGGGCTTGGCCGAGCCGGTCCGGCCTCGGCCCCGTGCCGGTGCGGCCCGATGCAGATTTCGCTTCGGCGCGATTTCCCGAGTCGTGTTTTGCAGGGTACTCTCTAACATTGTCCTAGAACCTTCCTCAGAAAGGTTTTTCTGAAGGTTTTTTGAGCAACCCTCTACTAAAAAAAAACATTCCAAGCACGTTCTTGGAGGATTCCTGCTAAAAGCCTTCCTAAAACCTTCCTCGGGAAGTCTGGGACATGAATTCTTACCGTCAGAAGCATCCCACCCATGGGGCAAATCAGCTCTCCCAGCGTACTCCCTCCAGGCTGGGGCTGGGCGCCACGAAAAACTCGAAAGCGACGGCGTCCATGCCCACTTAAAGGGGTAGGTCGACCAGCAGGGCCAAACTGTTTCCCAAGTGGGGGAGGGAGTTTCTGCGGCGTGCAAGGCGGGCAAATGAGAAGAAGGCCTTCTCAGAAGGCGGTGCAACTTTCAGGCGATCGCAAACATGGATCAAGGAGAAGTGGATCAGCGACGGGTCCCGCTTCCATTGGAAACCGCGGATCTTCGCCGCCGAGCGAGGCGGCACCGGCCGCATTTTGGGGAGGGCACCTCCCCCGATCCATGGATTTGGCGACCGCGCGCCAGATCCATGGATCGCTAATCCGTGGTTGCGCGCCCCCGAGAGAAGGAGAGGAGGAGGGAGGTCTTCGCTCAGCGGCCTCACCCCTTCCAGGGAGGAGGGGGCATCGGCATTGGGCACGATGTTTGTTGTGATTCTCCAGAACGGGAGGAGGAGAAGGAGGAGGAGGACGGACAGGAGGAGGAGGATCAGGACGGAGAAGGCCTTCTCAGAAGGCGGCGCAACCTCTCAGAAGCCCTCGGGTCTTCCGAGGAGTGCGCCTCTGCGTCTTCGGGGAAGGCCCATAAGCCCGAGCAAGCCGGCCGCCACTTGTCGCATATCGCACGCAGCGCATCGGCAGGCCGAGCAGCTTAGGTCGTTCCTGGCCCAGGGCGACTGCTCTGGTCGCCGTTGTGGACATCGTCGTCGTCCTCGTCGTCGTCGAGCTCTGAAGGTCGAGGTTCGAGGATCAACGGGGTCGAGGCCCGAGTTTTTCGAGGATCGAAGGCCGACGATACAGAGCCGAGTATCGAAGATCGGCTGGAGGGCCCCCGAAAAAATGGCGCTGGCCCCAGACGACGACAGATGACAACAGACGACTACGACGTCCGACGACGACGGAAGACGACGATGACGACGACGGATGACAACGGACGATGGCAGACGACGGACGACGACGAACCACGACAAACGTCGACGACGACGACGACATGCGCATTGACATTTTGAGCTCGAGGTTCGAGGATCGAGCATCGACACCTCGGTCTCTGCGCGATGTTCGAGGACCGACGTTGCCCCAGATCGGCGAGGCTCGAGGCCGCGCCTCTCGTGGTTTTCTCGAGGCTCACTCGAGGCTCGCTCGAGGCTCTCTCGAGGCTCTCCCGAGGCCCTCTCGAGGCTCTCTCGAGGCTCGCGAGGCTCTCTCGAGGCTCTCTCGAGGCTCTCTCGAGGCTCTCTCGAGGCTCTCTCGAGGCCCTCTCGAGGTTTTTTCGAGGCTCTGGGGGGCCCCAGGCTCGAGGCGTCCAGGAGCGAGGGACGGCTCCACCGGGGCCGCCTCCTCCGGCCCCCGCGCGGCAAGAGCCGGGGGGGGGGGCCTGGGAGACATGTCTCTGTACAGTCGGGGCGTTGACCCAAGGAACCCTAGATAAGGAACGATCGGGGGAGGACAGAACCCCCAATAGTGACACTTCGATTAGTGAATTGTCCGTTTTCGGTTTTCGAGAGGGCGCCGTGGCCGTTATTTTCCAGGCTTGCGTCTGCCAGGTTTGGGCCCAAGGGCGTTTTCACTAAACCACGTTTTACTAAAGGGAGGTCTGTCCATCCCCGAAACGAGGCCTCTTTTTTCCATAAGTTAACCTTCGATGTCCTGTCGAAGACGTAAGGAAAGCCTGAGGCAAGCTGTGAAACAATGAAGGAACACGGAGCCCCTCCCCAACGAAAAGGGTTCCTTCTTCAGCGCACCGACTGTACACGCTGCCCTGACCTTCCAGGAGGGCAAAAAAATAGCACGCGACTTAAAAACCTATCCCAGAGCTATTATATGTCTTGGTTTTACGCTGTTTCGTTTAGTTTTTTTTGGTTTTTAGCCCTCCCGTGCTAAAACAGAGCTCTCTGGCAGGTCAGGGTGTACACGCGGAACGTATCACGTGCGCGTCAATTTCTGGGGGCTGCGGCCCACTCCGCCCATCCCCCCAGGGACGCGCTCCTGCGCGACGGTGGCGGTTCCTTCGTCCGTTCGCTCCCCCCCCCTCCTCGCGGCAAGAGACGAGAGGCGCCCCGCCGCGGCGCCGCCCGCCGCGGCCGTCCTCGCCCAGCAGGCGCGCGGGCGTGTCCGCCGCGCTGGCGGCGCTGGTGCCGCCGCTGGCCGCGGCGCTGGCGCCTCCCGGCGCCGCGCCGCCGTCGGCTGCGTCGACGTTGTCGTCGTCGTCGTCGGCCCCAGGCCTCCACTGAAGTCGAAGAAGAGCAGATCCAAAACATCCGCGCGGAGCGCCAACAGTTTATGTTTATGACGTTTTTTCTTCTTTTATGAAGTCGGATAGCCCCTCTACAGGAGGAGTACCCAAGGAGAGTAGACAAGCAGTCTTGGGGCGACGTTTCCACTACGTTGGTCCATTTTGAGGCATGTGTCGATATTTCTTGATTTTTCTTTCAAGATCCGCCTGTAGGAGGGCATGCCCGACCTAAACCTCCACGGTAGGGCGGACCGGGGGTACAAGATCGAGGTCGGTTCGGGGAGGGTGCCGTTGCGTTCTTCGTGATTGTTGGCTGTTCTTGTGCATCCCGGGGGGAGGGTGCCCTCGAGTGTTCTCAGTTTGGTTGCGGAGGGTATCAGTTTCTTAAAAGATGTTCTTCTGTCTTAGGTCCAGCCGTATTGGGAAATTAAGTGCGTATGTCTTTCGCCGTTTTCGGCCTCCTGGGGGGCATCCGCCGCGGCCCGGGAGCGTCAGGAACCAAGCGAGCAGAACATTTAGGGGGCCACGTGCGAACCCTACCCCTACCCCCCACGATTTCTGAGGGGGAGGGTGGGGTTCACTTCGCTCGTGACCTCCCGAAAGAAGTGAACCCCACCCTCCCCCTCAGAAATCGTGGGGGGTAGGGGTAGGGTTCGCACGTGGCCCCCTAACATTGTCCGTGAGGGCTTCGCCCTCCGTCGCCGGCCCCCTCTCTCGGAGAATGGGAGATACAACAGCTGAATCATGAGGTCTGGGCGCCGCCGCGAAGCAGTGTCAGGGACCTGTTTGTGTTTCGACCCTGACCCTACGGATCTGCGTCACGGGTGCCGCCGAGTTTCAGAAGTGTCGCAAGTGCCATGTGGTTTTGGACCCTGACCTTGCGGATCTGAGTGAGGGGTGCCGCCGAATTTCAGAAATGTGGCAAGTCCCCTCTTGTTTTTGGACCCTGACCCCGCCGATCTGCGTGAGGGGTGCCGCCGGATTTCAGAAATGTGGCAAATCCCTTTTTGTTTTTGGACCCTGACCCCGCCGGTCTGCGTGAGGGGTGCCGCCGAGTTTCAGAAATGTTGCAAATCCCTTGTGGTTTTGGACCCTGACCCAGCGGATCTGCATGAGGGGTGCCGCCGAATGTCAGAAATGTGGCAAGTCCCCTTTGTTTTTGGACCCTGACCCCACCGATCTGCGTGCGGGGTGCTGCCGAATTTCAGAAATGTTGCCAATCCCTTGTGGTTTTGGACCCTGACCCTGCGGATCTGCATGAGGGGTGCCGCCGAATTTCAGAAATGTGGCAAATCCCCTTGTTTTTGGACCCTGACCCCGCCGATCTGCGTGCGGGGTGCCGCCGAATTTCAGAAATGTTGCCAATCCCTTGTGGTTTTGGACCCTGACCCTGCGGATCTGCATGAGGGGTGCCGCCGAATTTCAGAAATGTGGCAAATCCCCTTTTGTTTTTGGACCCTGACCCCGCCGATCTGCGTGAGGGGTGCCACCGAATGTCAGAAAGGTAACAAATCCCATGTGTTTTTGGACCCTGACCCCGCCGATCTGCGTGCGGGGTGCCGCCGAATTTCAGAAATGTTGCCAATCCCTTGTGGTTTTGGACCCTGACCCTGCGGATCTGCATGAGGGGTGCCGCCGAATTTCAGAAATGTGGCAAATCCCCTTTTGTTTTTGGACCCTGACCCCGCCGATCTGCGTGCGGGGTGCCGCCGAATTTCAGAAATGTTGCAAATCCTTTGTGGTTTTGGACCCTGACCCTGCGGATCTGCATGAGGGGTGCTACCGAATTACAGACATGTAGCAAACCCCATGTGTGTTTTGGACTCTGACCCCGCCGATCTGCATGAGGGGTGCCACCGAATGTCAGAAATGTGGCAAATCCGGTGTGTTTTTGGACCCTGACCCCGCCGATCTGTGTGAGGGGTGCCACCGAATTTCAGAAATGTTGCAATTCCCCCCCACCCACACACACACACACACACACACACATGGACCCTGACCCCGCCGGATCTGCGTCACGGGTGCCACCGAGTTTCAGAAATGTGGCAAACCCAATGTGTTTTTGGACCTTGACCCCGCCGATCTGCGTGAGGGGTGCCACCGAATGTCAGAAAGGTAACAAATCCCATGTGTTTTTGGACCCTGACCCCGCCGATCTGCGTGAGGGGTGCCACCGAATCTCAGAAATGTGGCAAACCCCATGTGTTTTTGGACCCTGTCCCCGCCGATCTGCGTGAGGGGATGTCAATTTTCACCCCCCCAGAATTTCTGAGAACCTTCCCAGGGCGTGGTAAAAATGCTTGTTTTGGGCCTCCCCCCCTCGCGCGGTCCATCAACAAGGAACAGTAAGCAGCAAGAAGTCAACAAGGAACAGTAAGCAGCAAGAAGCAGAATTGTAACAGTGGAAACTGGAAGCTGCGACTGGTACAGGAAACTGCGAACCTCAGCCCTACAGCTTGGTGGCCCCACAAGGGGGCCAGCGGATTCAGGATGAATGCCACGGGGGGGCATTGTATGGAACAGTGACAAGACGTCGCATGAGTGGGACTTCGTCGGCATCGTCGTCTTCGCCCAAAATGTACCAACAATGCTCCCATTGCATCGTGTTCGCCTTCTTGGGCTTCCTGCGAGACCACAGTCGCCACGGCTGGAGCAGCTGTATTCGCATCTCTTGTTAGGTCGGGCATGTCCTCCTACAGGCGGATTTTGGAAGAAAGATGACACATAGCAAAGCAAACATTCAAACAGAGTCAAACAGTAGTCGAAACATCGTCCCCATATTATGTTGTGACTAGTTTGGAATGTTCCTTCTGTAGAGGGACACGCCCGGCTTAAATCGTGTGGCTTCCCCAGTCCTTTTCGCCGTCGTCATAGCTGTTTTGTGGCGTTATTTCTATCTTCGTCGTCTTTTCGTTCGTGTCCTTGTCTGCGTCGTCGTCCCGAGCTTCCTTCGGCGACCCAGACCTCCACAACAAAGTTTTTTTTTTTTTTTTTTGTTCCATTGGCGTTTTTCAGCGATTTCGGGACCATGGGGGCCCATGCCTAGAAACACCCTGCCGACGTCTACCTACCTACCGCGGTGGCGCAATGGCACGGCGGCCGCCTGGGACCCTGTCGTACCGTCAGGGTCTCGCGCCGATCTCCTCGCCGCGCCGGCCGCTTCGTCAAGCGCGGCGACGGAGCGGCACGAGGCGTTCAAAAGGCAGCACCAAGACACCGCGCGGCTGTGCGCGGCACAGGGCCTCACCTTCATCCCCGTGGTGGTGGAAGCCCACGGCGGCGGGTAGGGCCGCCAGGCACGCAGGGCCTTCGGGGCCCTCGCCAAGCGGGTGGCTGACGCCACGGGGGAAGCCGCCGCACCGGTTGCGGACCGACACGCCCAGCGCTTTTCCGTCTCCTTGCGCAGGGAAAACGCGCGGGCAGCGCTGCGGCACCCCCAGTCGCAGTCTGGAGGGGCGGGGATGGCAGCGGCCCGCCTGGCCGCGGCCACGGCTGCCTCCACGGCGGACGCCGTGCGAGGTGCCCCTGGCGCTGCTTAGCGCCCCCCGCCCACCCTTCCACCTTTGTTGGGCAGCACAGGCGCCCCCGGCGCCATTTCGCCAGCGTCGCGACGGCGACCCTCGCGGGCGCCGCCCGGCCCTTCCTCGGCGGGTCAGTGAATGGATTCCGCAGAGGGCAAACCCCACCAAGCCGCGGCGCGCAGGGCGCGGTCGGCCACCCCGCCCAGGCCGCCGTAGGGTCCGTAGCCGCGTCGCGGATGGCTCAGCGCTCCCGGCCCCTGGCCCGCCTGTATGCTTGCGGTTGTTTTCCCTCCCCTCCTCCTCGTCCTCCCCTTCCCTCCTCTTCTGCTCGTTGGTTCCCTCCGTTTTCTTTCTTCCTGCTCCCTACCTGCTGTCTCAGCCTGGCCCCCCTCCTGCCTGCCCGCCTGCCCCGCCAGCCCTGGCCTCCCGTCTGGGCGTTCGTCGTCGTCTGCCTGCTTCTCCCCTCCGCGTCCCCTTCCGCCGGACAGCACAGCCTGCCCGGGACCAGCGTGTCAGCATGTAGGGTTTCGGCAGGAGGGCCTGTAGAGATCTTCCGGAGTTTCAGGGGCAACCCTTTCGGTTACGACGTTGCGAGGTTTGCCCAGACCAAGCAGAAGAACATTCTGCTTGCCTCCAGGGTGCCCTGTTTTTTTTCTGGCTTTCGATGGTTTTGCGATACACAGCGCGACGTTCCCACGCCAAAAATCCATGGTCCATGGACGTCCTAGTGTCTCAGGGTTAGGTTTCTCGTGGTCGGTTTCTTTTGGACTGGCCCCCAATGTATACAAGGGCCGCCAGCGAACCTCAGGACCATTAGGAATGGATCCTGGACGGGCTGGGGAAACGGTCCGGAATTCTGGGGCCGTGGATCGAACAAATCAGATCGGCAGATGTCTGGGCTGGCGCCGTCGAGTTTGGCAGCGTCGTCGTCTTTATCGTCGTTGTCGCCTTTGGCGTCGGCGTCGCGGACCGACGTCATCGCTTGCGTCGTCGGTTTCGTCGTCGGCGGCGCCCGTTGCTTGGGTTGTCGCCGTCGTTGTCGCCGTCGTCGATTCCGTCGTCGAATATTCATGTTAAGAGAACCAGTATGACTGATGCTTGGAAGCGGCTCCAGGCTCCTCGCTTCGACAAGAGCGGCAGCTTTTTGAAAGCGAGTATCCCGCTCGAGCGCGGGTTTGAGACTATATTTTGGTAGTTGAAGCCTCTACCGACGACAACGGCGCCCCTTCGATAGGTACTCAGACTCGCTCCGAGATGCCCTGGCCAGAGAGCCCCCCCCGAACTCAAGAACGGCGCTCTCGCCGTCAGCATTCAATCGGTGATGTCAACCAAACTCAATCGCATGTCGATCATATTCGTGATTCCAATCGCATCAACCATGTAGGTGATGTCAAGCATTCATTCAACTGCTCCTTCGAATTCCAATCAGATTGGTGACGGCCCCGCGACTACGTCAACGGCCCCTTCGACACTTACCCGCAACTTACTCCGAGCCGGAGGGGCCGCCAAAATCATCCACGGCGGTCTCGCTTGAGACTTCCTCGCAGTTCAGCCACGCTGGTAACGGCCTAGCTGCGACGACAATGTCTCCCGCTCGGTTTTTCCTCACCAGCTATTTTGAGATGCTCCTGGCCAGAGAGGCCCCCGCTTTCAGGAACGGGGATATCGCTCGTTACTTGCAGGTCGCTCAAAAACGTTTAGCTTCCCGCGGGTACGCTAGTTCGCAAGACGGCCATGCCGGCGTGGTGTGCATACTCAATGCACTGCCGAGTGGTTCTCAGGAGCATGGGGTATCTTCATTGACCTAGCGGGACACGAGGGAGAGGGAGAAACAATGGAAGGTCAAAGCAGTTTGTGGGATCACATGTTCGCCAACTGTTGTTGTTGTTGCTGTTGCTGTTGTGGTGGCGGTGGTGAATTTTTGATAATTGCTAAGAATAATTATTGTTGATCCCCCCTTCTGGAGCACATTGCGTTTTTCAATTGAAGTGCCCTTCCTGGGACTCGCGCCTTGATTTTTGATCAAGGAACGTTCTGGGTCTCAGAATGGTGTTGTTGGCCCCGGTTGTACAACAGCGGCGGCTCCCGCCTGCTACTTCCCCTCAACATATTATCACATCGCACTCTCGCGCGGGAGGTCCTCATGATGTTTGCAGGAACCGCGCTCTCGTGTGGGACTTCCTTCATCTTGTCTTCAGACGCCGCGCCCTCGACACTCGGGAACCACGCCCTCGATTCGCAGTCCCTAGCGGCTTCTTTTTGGGGAATCGCGCAGCGCTCGAGACCTCCTCGCGATTCGTGCAGGACGCGCGTTCCAGCAGCCCGCCTG
>CAUYUJ010017760.1:162486-172486 GCA_963575745.1 Prorocentrum cordatum
GAACAACAACGACAACAGCAACGACAGAAACCAGTTTAACTATGGTCGCTCTTATCTGTTCGAGCGTCATCCAACGTGTACGTCCCAAACCCTCGGTGCCCGCCCTCTTCGTTTTCGATCGGGCCCTTTTTTATGTGGGGGGTGTTTTTTCTTCTCTGCGCGTCGGGCCCCGGCAAGCGGCAGTGCGGCCGCTGACCGTCGGCTCGGCCAGCGGCAGCGCTGATCTGCGGCAAACCGACCCCAAGAGGGACGGACAGGGGACCGAACACGACGACGACGACGACGACGACGACTGCGACGAGCGAGCGCGAGAGCGACAGCGACAACGGGGCCACGAAGGGCAGGAGGGGGCCAACGAAGGGCGACAGCGGGGCCGCGAAGGGCACGCGCATGGGGCCAGGAAGGGCGCGAACGAGCGGGGGCCACGAAGGGCCGAGACTGGGGGGTCACAGAGGGTAACGACGGAGCCAATGAGGATAGCAACAGGGCCGCGTAGGACAGCGAGGCAGCGAGGGGGCCAGAACGGGCGACAGCGGGGCCACGAAAGGCATGCGCATGGGGCCGCGACGGGCGCGAACGAGCGGGGGCCACGAAGGGCGCGCGTATATCCCGCCGCAGAGGGGCGAGGACGGGGCCACCGAGGGCGGCGACGGGGCCACGAAGGGCAGCGAAGGGGGCCGCGAAGGGCGACGGGGGGGCCGCGAAGCGCATGCATTCGGGGCCACGACGGGCGCGAACGAGCGGGACCTGCGGAAGGCGTGCGTATATGGGGCCACGGAGGACTGCGACGGGGCCACGAAGGGCAGCCAGGGGGCCACGAGGGGCTGCAACGAAGGGCGGCGAGGGGGCCGCGAAGGGCCGCAACGGGGCCGCGCAGGGCAGCGAGGGGGACGCAAAAGGGGTGCAACGGGGCCACGAATGGCAGCGAGGGGGCCACCAAGGGCCGCAACGGGGCCGCGAAGGGCAGCGAGGGGGACACGAAGGGCTGCAACGGGGCCACGAACGGCAGCGAGGGGGCCACGAAAGGCTGCCACGGGGCCACGAAGGGCAGCGAGGGGGCCGCGGAGGGCTGCAACGCAGCCACGAAGGGCAGCGAGACATCGATTCTTAGGTAAGCTGTGAGGGAGTCCAAAGCGTGAGCACGAGTCCTGGGTGCCTGAGTGTCGGGGGCGCGGCGCTTGAGTAAATTGCCGGGAATTCCAGCGCAAGAGCGCGATTCTTGAGTACATTGCAAGCAAGTCTCCAGCGAGAGAGCGACCCCAGAGCGGCTCCGGAGTAAAATGCGAGGAAGTCAGGCGGGAGCGGGGGTCCTGGCTAAATTCTGAGGAACTCTTAGGAAGGAGCCGTTGTTGTTGTAAGCCCGAGACCACCAACTCAGTTTGCGCTTGGTGACTTTCCTTGATTAACAAAAAACATGGGGCGAACCTTGAGGAACGTCCGAAGGGATTCCTTATGATTCCTAAGGATCATTCGGGATTCCTCTGTACTCCAAGGCATCACTCAGGATTCCTTTGGATTCCGAATGATTTCAAAGGATTCCCAAATGATTCCGATGGATTCCTACGGATTGCGAAGGGTTGCGATGGATTCTCAAGGGTTCCTATGACATCCAGAAGCGTATTCAAAAGGCTTCTTAAGAAATCCACGTGATCCCAAAATATCCGTAAGGATTCCGAGGGATTTCTGAGGGCTCATGGGTTCCAAAGGGTTCCTGAGGATCCGTAGGAGTTCCAGAGGCTTCACAGGGGTCGCCTTTTTGGAGGGGCCTCGGGGAAGGCCCTTGCTGCCACGGCCGTTGTCGCTTCGAGATTCCCATGAGAGCGCACCCTGGCGGAGGTCTGGGGAGTGTCGGTTTCTTTTCATCAAGGACGAAGGGACCCCCGACCCTAGTAACATAGTGAAGACGTGGCCTCACTTGGGCCCCCGTCCGTGCATGACGGATCCTAGATCTGGGCATACGGTGTGTTTTAAAATTGCAGAAAATATTCCCCATCCCTATTGTTTCCTCTCCTAACGTAGGTCCCCTGCCAGAGGGTTAGGGGTACTTCTGTTGCTTATCATCCTCGGGCTTCCCTAGCAGAAGAGGGGTTCGCCGAAGGTGAGGTCAGGGAACGAAACCAGCTTGAGGCTGATCTTTTTCTATTCTTGACGCTCGTCCAGGGGCCGTCCAAAGCGATCTGCCTCTAACACAATGTGTGGCCCACCCATCTAAGACGTTCCGACTTTCTTTAGCCTTGATACCAGAAAGACCAGAAAGACAACCGGGCACCAGCAAGGTACCCGAATTGGAGGATTGTCACGTGTGTCGGTCTTTGGGAGGCCATACTTGTTCGACATTTCGCTAGCGTGTCGGGCAGACATTTGATAGTTCTCTGGGTGCTCGAAATTTGTTTTGGGATGTGGTCCTTAGGGACGATGGAAAATCATAACCCTTCCCACCTTCACGCCCACATGCAGGAGTCCCCGACGAGGGCCCACATACAGTAAGCCCGCATAGTGAGGATGAGCGCTTTGCCAAGGTTACCCTTGCATGCTTGCCCTTCGGCCCATCCTTGGCCGCTTTCGCCGGCCAGCCCCACTCGAAGACCGTCAACATGGCCTTCCAAGGCCTGTGCATCCTTACCGCGCATCCTTGCGAAATACGGGCTGACTGCAGTCCACGAACTTCAATCGTTGATCTTCGAAGCCCGATCTTCGACGGGAATGACGACGACGACATCGACATCATCGGCGACGGGAACGACGACGACATCGACGACGACGACGACGACCACAAGGACGACGACGACGACGACGACGACGACGACGACGACGACGACGACGACGACGACGACGACGACGACGACGACGACGACGACGACGACGACTACTACGACTACGACGGCGATGACGGCGGGCCCAAGGCGCATTTGCCGAGGCCGCGCCCACGGGCGCCGAGGTGGACGAGTTCCTGGCGGCGGTCGACGTCTTCCTGGTGACTGACCGCACCGGCGCCCCCGTGCTGGAGCAGGATCGGGCGCCGCAAATGACACGGGGCCCATTTCGCTCCGATCGATGCGACTGAATCTCGGTTTCGATTTGCCCATTCGATTTGATGTTGATTTCGACCCGATCGACTGGATTTCGATTCGTTCCAATTCGATGTCGGTTTCCGCGGGTTCGCTCCGATCCGATGTTGATGCTTCCAGCCGTTGGGTGCCACCCGAGGCTCGCGTGGCGTTGTTCTGCATCCGCTATCGAACGCTACCACGCTGCCCGTGCGGGTCCAGTCGACGCTGGGGTCATCCGACGCCCCCGGCTGAGATTCACTTGGTCACAGACCCCTTCAAGTTCTGAACCCCAGTCATTTGTTCAGAAGTCTGACTTGCAGAGTGCGTCCTCGGCGGCATGAGCGATCCGATCTGGGCTCCGTGCGGATGCGGCCTGATCGAGGGAGGGAGGGAGGGAGGAGGAGGGAGGGAGGGAGGGAGGGAGGGAGGAGGAGGGAGGAGGGAGGGAGGGAGGGGGAGGAGGAGGAGGGAGGAGGAGGAGGGAGGAGGAGGAGAGGAGGAGGGAGGAGGAGGAAGAAGAGGAGGAGGAGGAGGAGGGGAGGGGAGGAGGGAGGAGGGAGGAGGGGGGAGGGGGGAGGAGGGAGTGTGAGGACAGCGCAGCCCGCCCCCACCCCCTGCCAGGGCTCCCACCCCCGACCTGGTGATCCAGGGGGGGGCCCTGAGCTGGACTTGGCATCGCTCGGACGTGTGCATTTTTCCTTCGGCGAGGACCCTCTAGGATCGGGTGTGGACAGAGCCCCCAACAGTGACAAGTCGATTAGTGAATTGTCCGTTTTCGGTTCTCGAGAGGGCGCCGTGGCCGTTATTTTCCAGGCTTGCGCCCGCCAGGTTTGGGCCTCAGGTCGTTTTCACTGAACCACGTTTTACTAAAGGGGGGTCTGTCCATCCCCGATAGGAACACCCTTGATCGTTTGGCGAGGAAGCCACGCGCGGAACCGAAAAAGAGAGAGAGACAGGGAGGGGGCGTCCGAGCGATGGCCAGCGGAGGGGCGTGTGCAGTCCGGCCCCCCCGAGAGCCCCTCCGCGCTCCCCCCCCCTCGCCCCGAGCCAGGAGGACCCCCGGGAGCGCCAGGCCAGGAGCGGTGCCCTGGCGATGGCGGGGCCTCCTCCTCCTCCTCCTCCTCCTCCTCCTCCTCCTCCTCCTCCTCCTCCTCCTCCTCCTCCTCCTCACGGGGAGCGCTGCGCCGTCCTCGCGCTCGGGCCGCACGGCGTCCCCACGGGGACGCCTCGCTGCTCCGCGGCAGCGCTGCCTGCGGCATGCGGGCCTCCCCCGTGGTGCGCGCTCCGCGCACCGCGGGGCCGTCCCCCGCGCTGGAGGGATGCGGAGAGCCGCCCCTCGGCCGCTCGCTCGGCTCCCCGAGCGTGTTCCCTCTCTGGGTGGAGGGCAGAGCTTCGATGTTAACGGGCGACGAACGGTATAACATAAACTTTTTCGCCGTCGGGGACACCTAATTAGGCGACCGGGTCTGGCACCCACCGGTTTCTCTCAAAGCGCAAAAGCACGAGACCCAAAGTGAGGGGGCGGAGACGGGGACCATGGCTATGATCTAGCGCGGAAGCGTCGTGCTGTTTTTGGTCACCGTCGATGTCGGTCATTGGGATCTCGCGGATCTTCCTCACGAGTCGACGACGGCTGAAGTGGACCATGACGGAGATCGGCACCGACAGGATCCCACGACGGCTGGGTCATGGCCTCCGTGCTTCTTCCCTCGACCCACGGCAAAGCCTAGTGGTGGACCTGGCATCGCTGTGTGCATTTTTCCTTCGGCGAGGACCATCGAGGAGCATCCTTGATCATTTGGCGAAAAAAACACGCACGAAACCGAAAAAAAACACAGGACATGGACGTCCGAGCGATGGCGAGTGGAACACAGCAAACAAGGCCTTGCTTCTGCGGCCCATCCCCAACAGCGTTCAGGCTTCAGCTTGGACGTCGGGGGCACCCTGCATCCCTGCCGCGCCTCCCTGCGATCCGGCCGCAGTGCACCACCTCGTCAGCACACAGGCGCCGTGAAAGAAACCCACATGTGCGACCCGAGTAAACGGGCTCGATTGCGTCAATCTTCTCGCGCAAGCTGCTCTCATAAGGTCATAAGGTCGCGCGCAAGCGCCCTCGTTTCCAAGTGCAGCGTGCCACGCTGGCGGCCCTTGTAAGCTACCGCGTGAGGTCGCTATGCGTCATCTCGCGTAAGACCCGCTATTGATCGTCGCTCATATCTGCAACCTGGGGTGTATTCAATCCTGGCGTTTTCCTCGATCAGGCATGGATCGGAGACGAGAACACCCTGGGTCGGCAGTTCTTGGGCCTTGCGTGGAAGAAAAGCGCAATGTCGGACGCTTGGGAAGGAGTCCTGAGGGCAGCGGGTTCCGAGGCCATTGCTTTCGGGCTTCCTGGGCCTTCCAATGGCCTTGGGACACTCCAAGGGCGATACAGGACGAAGAGCTGGTCCCATGGAAAGCCCCAGGGTCTAGTGCAGGGTCCCTTTCTTTCATGTCAGCATAGGAACGCAATTCCCTGTCTGAGACGCCCAGGACCTGCTGCAGCGACCTCCCAGAAGACCTGAAGTCGTCCAATCTTCGGTCGACAACGCCGACGAAGGTTGTTGCAATATCGGCTCCTTTTGGGGTGGGTCCATCCTGCGGATTTTTCCCGAGGTCCATCCTGCGAAGTGTCGATGGAATCAAGCGAAAATGCACGCGACCGATCTATTATGTGACCGAGCGTGTGCCCAAACATGTAACCGATATCGAAAAACCCAGTGGATCCGGACCAAACAGTGAGGTCACACTCGGGCATGTTCGAGCAAAGAATCAGAAGCCGGAGTCGGTCGCACTCGGCCAGCTGTGACGGTCTCAGTCGTTATACCTTCTGATAGAGACGAGGCCACCCAGGGAAACGCAAGACTCGAGTGCGCCAGAGCTCGGATTTGCCGACGCTTTTTGGACGAGCCCGTCCTGGAGTTTGACAGTATGGTTTTCGTAGGATGTTTGCAGCGGCAGCTCGCGTCAGATTTCGACATGGGTCTCGTAATTCTTCTGACGGCCCCGTCACGCCAACCCGAGTCCCCCGAACCCGAGTCTTGCGTCTCCCCGAAGAGAAGGGACAGGTACCCATACAGCTACCCTTCCCTCGTTTTCCCCCTTCTGGGGCGTCCTGGGAGGCCCTCGTCGCCACCGCTGGATTCTCCTCGAGATCTTGGTCAGAACGCACCCCTGGAGAGGTCCTGGAGTAGCGGTATCGGTACCTTGTGGCTTCCCCAGTTGCGTTTGTTTCGTGGAATTTTGGTTCTCAGTCTTCGCAGGCTGCTGTTCTCCCCCAACCCCCGAGCTTCGCCCGAAAAGTGTGGCCGCCCAGAAAAACGAGGGAACCTTGGGATACACCCTGGGCTAGTCGGACGCACCCCTCTCGAGGATGGACGCCCCAACGTCGTATGTCCCAGGGTCTGGCTTCCCATTTTTCCGTCCACTCGAAAACCCCCCGAGGCCTGTGACGGGGGTCGACATAGGACATATCCCCTGTGAAAGTCTTCCGTCCCCCCGACAGGAGAAGGGCAGGGAGGGGCTGGTCGGGCGGGCCTACTTCGACAGGCAGGGCGGCGACGCCGCGCTCGGGAGGCTGAGCCAGCAGGACCTGGGGCTCGGCCCGCTGGAGGCCTCGGCGGGCCGCCCCTCCCGGCGCCGCCTCTTGTCCTCCGCCTCCTCCCCCCCTGTCGTTGGCTGGCATACACCTCAGGCGATGCTTAAGAAAACTTAAATTTTCGGCCAGAGTCTCGATTATTCTTAACCTTTCAATGTAAATCCTAAGCTTTGAATGGAAATTTTGGGTTTTTATTCAAGTTCTGAGACTATGAATTTCTTAACCCATGATTTCTTAAGCATTTCGCAGGGTGTATTTCCCCGGCGAGGACCATCGAGGAGCCTCGCGGGTCGTCTTGCGAGAAAATACGCGCGCGGTGCCGGAGCATGCACGGGGAGCGTCCGAGCGATGGCGAAGCCAGCAACGTCCCCCACGGCATGGAGCGAAGCTGGACTGGCGGCAGCGGCTGCCGCGCTGGCGGCAGCCGCTGCTTCGGCCAGCGGCCTACGACCTGGCATCCGGGGCGCTGCGTCCTCGTTGGCGGCCGCGCCGCCCGTGGCAGCTGATGGGCGTGCCGTTCGCCGACAGCCAGACGGGCCGCCGCTGGCTCGCTACGCGCTGCCCGACCCGCCGTCGGCACTCAGTGCGGACACAAGGAGTTCGCAGTCCTTCGAACCAACCTGCCGCTCCAAAGACACACAGAGCACGGGCTGATCTCACGCCTAATGAAGTGGATGACCTGTGGCCAGCAGAACCACCATCCGTTGCCGCCGCATCAGAGGCATCCGCTATACTGCGGCGAACCAACGCCGTGATGCACAGAGAGTACGACGTTGCAGAAGCTGGCGAATGGGGCATCCCTTTTCATTACCCGATGGGACATGGTAACCATTATGTGCACAACATGATTTAGAGGAGGTGGCAGTTCTGGAACAGCATGGACTACAACAACTATTTCCTTTCAAAAACAAAGGGGACAGGACATTGGTGAACACAGAGGAGGAGACGGTGCTGATTCCACCGGTGCCGAACACCTACTTGCTGTAAAAATCAAAACAAAGTTTCCGATCGCGAATTTTCGCATCTACATGTGATTCAGTGCATTGTTGATGTATGGGATACGTCAGTCCACTTCGGCCCTATTCATGATCTCCTGTGCGCAATTGTTTTTGAGGTTGACGCCAGGGGTGGCCAAAGTGCTTGGGGGTAGCACGAAACCGATCAGCTCCGAAGCGAGCTGAAACTATGCATACGTATCCCGCCGTCTCTGTACCGACGTCGCCCCATCGTTGCCGCTGCCGATGGTGAATTTATCCGACTGCAGCTTTGTGCATCTTCGAGCATGCGCTGCGGGCCTGCAGCAGCATTGGAAGAAAGGGGTGCGCGTGCCGGGTCGTCGCCGTGTCGTCGTCTCCCCTTTCCCTTGCGTGTAGCACATACAGTACAGTCTGACGGACAATTGCCATGTCGATGCGTGCTTCCCAGAGAACTGCAATATTCCACCACTTCATACCGCACTTTCGCGGGGGACAGAGTTCACCTGTCAAATGATTACTCAGCCCGCACAGGAATACGTGATTCAGATCCATGAATTGTATGGGCCAACGTAGCGTGATATATATACATATTTTTATATATATTCATATATAGATATATATGTATATATACATACATCTACATGTATATTTATATATGTACATATGTGTGTATATGTATGCATATATGGGCTTGTGATTATTCGTGATTATACATTTGCGCGCACATAAAATCACACACGCACATGCGTGAACACGTAGATAATTACGAGCATCGCTAGATGCGCGTATCTAATCGTACTTCGTGCGTATATACAAGTCACCGGCATTTACATATATGATATATCTGTACTTACATGGATGTACACTTGTGTAGAACACATGCATGTATACACGACTGTGACGGTATGGGTATGTAGTTTGTGTTCTGTGGTATGCACAGGCACACCAGCGCACATGTCGATTCAGTTCTGTGTAATGTAATATTCACCATCAACACATGTGGATGTGGTATCGCGCGTATATGTATGTGAATATACACGTGTGCGTGTGTATACATCTGCATATACATACATCTACACAGGTATATGTACGTGTGTACGTGGCCGCATCGTGCATAACGTGTACTAACCAAGTGCCAGCGACAATGCTTGCACATGTGTGTGACTTTTCTGCGTTCGCACACATCTCCATTTTTCTGTACATACACGCACACACGTGTATGCATAATTATGTATGCGTACATGTGTGAATACATACATAACCATAACGAAACACATTGGAGACATTCCTAATCGTGTCCCAGCCTAAAGGGGTTCGAAGACGCTCTACCAGGGTCCCAAGATGGCGCCCCCCGTTTGGACGCCCGCGGTGGGCGCGCCGCCACGCGGGGTAATCGGAAACGTGGCGACACGTTCGAAATATCCGAAGGTATCCCGTTGCGTGCTCCACATCGTTGCCCCCGCTTATCCCACATCGGAGATGGGCTGGCGTTTGCGGGAATTTTCCAACCCCCAGGTGGTTTCCACCAGTTGTGCCGCGCCGAGAATTTCCAACAGTGTATGTGGTTGCTGTTTTTTTTCTTTTTGCGCGCCAAGATTCGAGCATGGAGTTTCAAATTCTTGTTTCTCGAAAATTTTATATGCCGCCGTGTATTACACCCCCGCGAAACAAGTCTTTGAAACGAAAATGGCACAGGGATGGAAGCCGAACACATGGTGAATCTGACTAGGCGGGGCCCGTCGCATCAAATGGCACCCGCCCGCCAGTGTTACGGAAAAGCGTCTCGTTTGCATCGCGCGTTGCATGTTAGCCGTCCGGCTGGTGGTGAAAAAACGCAGGGCAGAACGTGGAACCGCCCGCGCCAGCGGCCCAGTGAAGGATGAATTTGCAAGAGCACCCGGGCATCAAGTGGCGTCCGCCTCCCAATGTTGCCACTGGGCGCGCAAGCCAAAGTGTGGCATGTCAATGACCTGGCCCATGGTGCTCGGTTGCGCACGGTGCCAACATTGAAAGGCGAATCTCACATAATGATCCTTTGTGGGCGTTGCCGTTTGCTGGTCGTTCATAATGATCTCATCGTTGATTTTGTTATAATTGTTTCCCGGCTGTGTGGATGTCGAACCTGTTCGGGCGTGATCCGATCGTTTTGGCGGCAATTGCCGTATGGCGTCGGCAATTTGTGCCGCTCGGGCAGGTCGAATGGGAAGCGCGCGGCCCCTGATACATGTAGCGGCACCCAGACGGCCGCCGTGGTCGGTTGTGGCTACCCTGGGAGACTAGGGGGGAGAACCCAAGGGAAAATAAGATGAAAAGGCGAAAAAGGAGGGAATCCGGAA
>CAUYUJ010017760.1:177486-182152 GCA_963575745.1 Prorocentrum cordatum
CGCCACCTGTTGGGTCCGGCGGCTGCGGCATGCAGGGTTCGACTACACGTGAGAGTGACCCTTCGCCGGAGTGACTTTTGTCAAGGGAAGGAAAACCACCCAGACCAGACAATTGGCGTTTGCGAAACGGCCTTGGGCGTTTACTAAACAGCCCTGCCCCGTTTGATTCCTTCTTTGGGCGCGTTTGCTAAACGGCTTCGCGTGTCGGGGTGGTTCTTATCGGGGTGGATGTTCTGCCCTCTACTTTGGTGCGGGCCCACTGGGGTCCCCCGATCGCCGAGCGCGAGACTGCAGTGGCATCTTGCGCTCTCGTGTTTGGCCCCCCCGCGGCCCCCCCAAGAAGCCGCGCGCCAATGGTCACTCTTGCCCAGGGTCAGTCTCTCTTGCGTGTGGCCGAAGGGTGTGCGAGGCGGGTTGCGAGATTGTCTCTTCAAAAGAAGCAGCCCTAGCTTGTCGGGTGGGGGATGAATCAAGGGGCCCAGGGACACAAATAAATCCACACAAATCCCAGGGTTCCTCATATTTTCCAATATTTCCTGGATTTTTGCTTCTCCTGTATTTTCTGGGGAATCGACGATTAATTGTGTCTGTGTGTTTGTTCCCCTCCTGAATCACCTTTTCGAAGGCCCGCGCGGAGTTCTGGGATCTCCGCGTGGCCTTCCTGGCGGGGCTTCCTGTAAACCCGCGCAGACCGTCGAAAGTTTGTGCTCGTTCCGTTTTCTGAGGGATGGGTTTCGAAAGTTTGTGTTTAATTACGTAGTTCTCGACCCCCACGTCGCCTGGTCGCCACCCTGAGCCACCCTCAGCCTGTCGGGTGGGGACCGAATCGGGGTCGTTGCGCTGCGTTGTTGTCGTCGTCCTAGACTCAGGAGGAAAACAAAAACACAGACACAAATCATCGCCGATCCCCAGGAACGAAGTGTAACTTTGGGCAGTAAAGAAGAAGACAAAGCTCCAGGAAAGATGCAAAAAAGATTGGGAATCCTAGGATGAGTGTTTCTCAGTTGTGTGTCCCTGGGCCCACTCCATTGTCGCCGTCCTAGACAGGGCGATCCGAAGCAGCTCGGGGGCGAGATCCGGCTGCAGCCCCTCGAGCGTGAGGTGCGCAACGTCCGGCAGATCCTCGCCGTGCAGGGCGGCTCGTGGCAGGAGCCGCCCGACGCCGTGCCGCTGTTCGTGTGCACGGAGCTGACGATGCAGGCGGGGGGGCATCGTCGGACGGGGCCCGGACGAGGACCAGGCCGAGGACGAGCACGATGATGATGGTGATGATGATGGCGATGACGATGAAGGTGATGATGATGATGCTGATGATGATGATGATGATGATGATGTCGATGGCGACGGCGACGATGATGATGTTGATGATCATGATCATGATGATGACGATGATGATGATGATGATGATGATGATGATGTTGCTGACGATGACGATGGCGATGGCGATGATGCTGATGATGATGATGATGATGATGATGATGATGATGATGATGGCCATGATGATGCTGATTATGATGATGGCGATGACGATGATGATGCTGATGATGATGATGATGCTGACGATGATGAGGACGATGGCGATGGTGGCGATGATGCTGATGATGATAACGACGATTACGATGATGATGCTGATGATGATGCTGATGATGACGATGACGACGGCGATGACGATAGCGATGACGATGAAGATGATGATGATGATGATGATGATGGTGGTGATGGTGATGATGATGATGATGATGATGATGATGATGGTGGTGATGGTGATGGTCATGGTGATGGTGATGCTGATGCTGATGCTGATGCTGATGCTGATGCTGATGATGATGATGATGATTTTGATGATGATGATGATGATGATGATGATGATGATGATGATGATGATGCTGATGATGATGCTGATGATGCTGATGATGATGACGATGATGATGATGATGATGATGATGATGATGATGATGATGATGATGATGATGATGATGATGATGATGATGATGACGGTGACGATGACGGTGACGATGACGGTGCCGATGACGGTAATGATGCAGTAGGGGAGTTATCATCGGACGGGGCTAGGAAGAGAATCATTGCGTTCCAGAACCTTCCCGAACGCGCCCTCAGAGAGTTCCGGGACGCTCTGGGAAGGATGTTGCGCCGGATACATCCTCCAGAGCCGCGGGATCGCAGAGGTTCTCGGCTTACCTTCAGCCGAGCTCATCGTCGCCCCGGCTTCGTCCTTGGGGGAGACACCAGGGGCAACGATCGGGGGAGGAGGAGGAGGAGGAGGAGGAGGAGGAGGAGAAGGAGGAGGAGGAGGAGGATGGAGGAGGAGGAGGAGGAGGAGGAGGAGGAGGAGGAGGAGGAGGAGGAGGAGGAGGAGGAGGAGGAGGAGGAGATGGGCCCCCGGGGGGGAGGGGACGCGACGGCCCCCAAGGGCCCACCGATCCTCTAGAGGGGGCCCGGCAGCCCACCCCGCCCAGGAGCGTGCGGGCTCGCCCTCGGGGGCCCGTCGCTGACCTGTCGGCGACGTGTCGCCCTAAAACGACGCGAAGATCGCCCTAAAACGACGCGATAACTCGAAATCTCTGAGAATCCGCAGGTTTGGAGGATGTATTGGGCGCCGCGGCCGCTCCAGAGCGTTCCGGAACGCTCTGAGAGCGCTCGTTGGAGAGGGGCTCGGCGTTCCTTGATCGTTCTGCAGTGTACCTTCAGTTTCCCTTAGGTTTCCCATGGGAAATCGGAGTTTAACTTATGAGAAAAAGGGGCCTCGTTCCTTATTTAGGGTTCCTTAGGTCAACGCCCCGACCGTACTCCAGGTCGATGTTTCCGTACTCCGTCGCTGACCTGTCGGCGACGTGTCGCCCTAAAACGACGCGAAGATCGGGACAACATCGGATCGGGATAACTCGAAATCTCTGAGAATCGGCGGGTTTGGAGGATGTATTGGGCGCCGCGGCCGCTCCAGAGCGTTCCGGAACGCTCTGAGAGCGCTCCGGAACGCTCTGGAGCGATTTATCCCGATCCTAGCCCTGTTTTACCTTTCTCTTGAGCCAGTCCACCCCTGTCGTTGCCCCTCAGGGGCGGGGGGAAGGTATCGATACCGCTACACTGAAGTCGAGCGTGTCCCTCTTCAGGAGGAGGATCGAAAGATAGCAAAACACAGCCTGGGGACGATGCTTTGACCATGCTTGATATCTTCAGCTATGTTGTATGTGTCCTCCAAACTCCCCCCTGTAGGAGGACATGCCCGACCTAACGCTACACTTTCCTCGTCGCCAGTGCTGGATTCGCCCCGA
This sequence comes from Prorocentrum cordatum, assembly GCA_963575745.1. NCBI lineage: Eukaryota > Dinophyceae > Prorocentrales > Prorocentraceae > Prorocentrum > Prorocentrum cordatum. Next base: position 180,780 of record CAUYUJ010017760.1, read on the forward strand.
AGTTCTGGTCTGAACGCGCCACAGGAGAGGTCTATGGAGTAGCTGTGTGGGCACCTTTCTGTTTCCCGCCCTTTGTGGGGGCCCGTGTGGGCCCTGTTGGCCTCGGGCCTGCTCCCGGGACCCCTCCTCCTCCCCCTCCCCCTCCTCCCCCTCCCCCTCCTCCCCCTCCTCCTCCTCCTCCTCCTCCTCCTCCTCCTCCTCCTCCTCCTCCTCCTCCTCCTCCTCCTCCTCCTGCTGCCACCCCCAGCAATCCCCTGCTGGGGACATCCCCCCCCTGGCGGGGAAGGGATCGAGGGCCTTCTCTTCGACCGATCGGTGCTCTCCCTCCTGCGGCTCCGTGGGGCTCTTGGGCCGTCCCGGTCGGAGAAGACAGGAGGGGTCACGACCCCCGAGAGCCCCCACGGGCCCACGGAGGATGGGTCGGCGGCGGGGCGGCAGCGACCCCCCCCCCCCCTTGGTCGCTCCCTGGGAGCCCCCCCCCCGCCCAGCGCGGGGCAGGGAGCAAAGGAGAGAGGCGTCCCTCCGACTCGATGACGGCGTCGTTCGATGTTCGTCTGGCTGGGTCGCTCGACAAGGAGGGCCCAGGGAAAGGGGAGAGTGGCGACGGCGACCCACAGTGCGAAAACGTCTCACACACACACGCCGACGCGGGTGGCGGATTTCTCCCCCGCCGTGCAGCAATCTTACCCTCTATATCCATAGCAGACGACTCCTATGGGACGAGGCAGCGTCCTGGAGGCGGAGGCGGAGGCGGAGCAAAAGGAGGAGGAGGAGGAGGAGGAGGAGGAGGAGGAGGGGGAGGAGGAGGAGGAGGAGGGTGGGAGAAGGAGGAGAAGGAGGAACAGTAATAGTGGAGAGGCAGAGTCAGCTTGGTGGACGGAGCGTAGGCCCAACCATGTGCTATGCGTCCTGACCTGCCTATAGGCCTACGAAAGACTGGTCGAAGAACCCTGTGAGGTTTGAGCGTGCTGCTCTCAGGACATGTCTGACAGAGGCAATCTTGGCTTCAGGCATCGGTCATATGCCAAAAGGTCGTTGGCTTGATATCAGCTCATTCGCCCGCTCGAAGAACCTCTCTTGGCAGGTCAAGAGGGATGCAGTGCGGGGCGGCTCCTGGCATCTGGCCTTCCCCTCTCACCTTCAAGGGGAGGATGACGGACGAGGCAAGAGGACGAGGTGAATGACGACGAGGGCGAGGAGGCGAGGGAGGAGAGGTGGTCGCCAGACTGGAGAAGGGCGGAGGAGGGACGCAGGAGGACAGGGGGGAGGGAGTAGGAATTGGCACGCAAAAGAGAGGGGGAGGAGGGAGGAGGAGGAGGAGGAGGAGGAGGAGGAGGAGGAGGAGGAAGAGGAGGAGGAGGAGGAGGAGGAGG
>CAUYUJ010017760.1:182252-208229 GCA_963575745.1 Prorocentrum cordatum
TCCTCCTCCTCCCCCTTCTCTGCAGAGGCGCCGATGCAGCTCACGACTCTGCAGAGCATCACGGAGAAGATCAGCAGGGGGTACCCGGCCGGGGTCCCGAAGTTCCGTCTTCTCTCCAATCAGGACAACGTCCGGGACACGACCAAGAAATGAGACGGGATGCCGTTGCGGCTTGGCAGCGGTGTTGTGATCGCGCGTCGTGGCGGGTTTTTTGTTGCCGGAAAGGGCTGGGGTCAGGGCCCTCTTTTAGTTTTGTTGCCCCCCGTTTCGATTCGAAGGAGGCCAGCGAATTGATTTTGCGACAATTCACGGAAGCCAAAGTTGAGGATGTCCCGAGCCAGCCGCTGGGTTTTGAAACTCCCACCGGTGAAACATATGGTGGAGTGCATGTCTTCGTCTGATGCGGAAGTCTCGAGGGGCACGCTTGTGTTGCAGAATGTCTTGAGGATGTCTCGAGGGAAACGCTTGTTGTGTGTTAGAGATTGTTCGTGTCCTGGGGGCCAGAATTCAAAGGATGTCTCAGGTGAAATGCTTGCTGTCACGTGCCCAGGTCTTGAGGTTGTCTCGTGAGAGGCGCCTGGGTTCACGCGTCCAGGTTGCCCAGGCAGATGTCTAGCGGATTTGTTGAGAATGTCTCGAGCGAGACGCTTGTCTTCACGTGTCCAGGTCGCCCAGACAGATGTCGAGTATGAGGATTTGTTGAGGATGTCTCGAGCGATACGCTCGGTGTCACGTGTCCAGGTCGCCCAGGCAGATGTCTAGCATGACGATGTGTTGAGACCGTCTCGAGCGAAACGCTTGTTTTCACTTGCCCAGGTCGCCCTGGCGAATGTCTAACATGAAGATGTATTGAGGATGTCTCGAGCGAACCGCTTGTTTTCACTTGTCCAGGTCGCCCAGGCGGATGTCTGGCATGAGGATGTGTCGAGGAGGTGTTTAGCGAAGCGCTTGTTTTCACGTGGCCAGGTCGCGGACAGGTAACATGAAGGTGTGTTGAGGATGTCTTGAGCGAAACGCTTGTTTTCACGCGTCCAGGTCGCCCAGGCAGATGTCTAGCATGAGGATGTGTTGAGGAGGTGTTTAGCGAAACGCTTGTTTTCACGTGACCAGGTCACCCAGGCGGATGTGTAACATGAGGATTTGTTGAGGATGCCTCGAGCGAAGCGCTTGCTTTCATGCGTCCAGGGTGCCCAGGCAGATGTCTAGCATGAGGAGGTGTCGAGAACGTCTCGAGCGAGACGCTTGATGTCACTTGCCCAGGTCACCCAGGCAGGTGTCGAGCATGAGGATTCGTTGAGGATGTCTCGAGCGAGATGCTTGTTTTCACGTGTCTAGGTCGCCCAGGCGGATGCTTAACATGCGGATGTGTTGATGATGTCTCGAGCGAAACGCTTGTCGCAGTAGAGCGCCTCGCAGTCGCGCTGGCGCGTCTCCTGGCGCGTCCCTTGCGACGTTCTGGCGTGACATGCCTTGGCACGTCCCCTAGCACGCCACTCGGCGTGGCACGTTCCCTGGCTCGTCCTCTGTCGCGTTTCCCGGCTCGTCCCCAGGCGTTTCCCCTGCCCGTGCCGTGGCGCGCCATTTGCAGCGTCCTTTGGCATGACCGCTTCTGGCCGCCCCCCGGCACGCGTCTTGGCATGTCCCATGGCAGGTCCCTGACACGTCCAGGGCACGTCCCCTGCAGCATCCCTTGCCCCTGGAACATCCTGTGGCGCGTCCGTGAGCCCTATGCCCCGTGTCGAGTCGTTCCTTCTCGGAACCGGGTCGGATTTTGACGTCGAGTTGCTGGGACGTCCCGCACGTTTCCACTTCAGTTATCTCTGGGGCAGCTACTATGTGCTCGGGCAGCTCGAGCTTAAGACCCAGATCAGTTCGGTCAGGACTCGGATGCACAAGAGGACTCGACCCACAACGCTATAGAGCACAATTGCGGCATGGCACATCGCAGTTCGGCGCAGCGCAGCACAACACAGCCCTTGGCACGGCACATCAAGATCGATACATTCAGCATTGCAATTGCCTGTCGCCCAATCAGATGTCTTGAAAACGATGCCATGCCTCACATGTCTATAGTTGGGTTTACATTGAGTTGGGCTTTTGGCACGCCAGTCGCCAGCGATCCGACGGCGCAGTCTCCGACGGCTTGCCATCGGGCGCCTCGACTTCCCGAGTGGCGGTGGGGTCCTGGAGGATGGTCGAGGGTCACGTCGAAGAGGCAGTAGCCAAACTAAAAGCAAGCAGGAGTGCATTCGAGGGGCGGAAAGGAGGAGGGGCATGGGAACTTGGCCATTGCGTTTTTAGTTCAATCTTCCGCAGTTCGCTGCGGTTTAGAAGTCGTTGGCGACTCTCCCTGCTCTGGATGGGGTATGTATCGAGGGGTGGGCGACTAACCTTCCGGCGGAGCTTGCCCATCCCCCCCCCTCCTCCACTTGCTCCTCCTCCTCCTCCCCCTCCTCCACCTTCTCCTCCTCCTCCTCCTCCTCCTCTCACTCCCCTCCACCCGTTCCGACAGCACGTGCCCAACCCGGGGGGTACCACCCCGACGGGAGGGTCAACCTCGCCTCGTCGTCGCGCCGCGACGGGAGTCGGAACGCCTTCGGCGCGCGGTGGCTGCCCGCGACGGAGGGTCGATGTGGGGCTGTCGGCGGGTGTGATGCCTCCCCGACGCTTATTAAGAAATTCGCCTGTTTTCCATATTTTGTCTCGGCCTCCTTGGAGGCCCTCGTCGCCACCGCTGGATTCGCCTCGAAATTCTGGTCCGAACGCACCCCGGGACAGGTCCAAGGAGTACCGGTATCGGCAATGCCGGCTTGTGATTAACAAATGATTGCCGACCCCCCCCGCTGATGAATAGACTCCGCGGGGCGCGAAACAATTTTTTGAATCACGCACGCCAGGGGGTCGTCGTTGGCGCCGCCGAGGGAACGGTGCACCCCTCCTATACGGCAGCCTCAGAACGATTGCTTGTCGTATAGAAGTTGTTATAGGGATCGTACATATCCGAGGCGCAGATGTTCCCCCTCTCAGGCTGGTGTGCCGCAGTCGTCGTCGTCGTCGTCGTCGTCGTCGTCGTCGTCGTCGTTGTCAGTCCACTGCAAAGGACCTGCATCCCCCCACCGGGCATCCGCAGTGCGTCGTCGTCGTCGTACTCGTCGTCGTCGTCGTCGTCGACCACGCGGGCATGCGCAGCACCCAGCACCCCCCTCCCCCCATCGGGCATCCGCAGTGCGTCGTCGTCGCCGCCGCCGCCGCCGTCGCCGTCGCGTCGTCGTCGTCGTCGTCGTCGTCGTCGTCGTCGTCGTCGTCGTCAACTTCGTCGTCGTCGTCGTCGTTGTCGCCGTCGTCCCGCCCCCCCCCGCATGGAGCATCCGCAGTGCGTCGTCGTCCGCCGCCGCCGTCGCCGCCGTCGTCGTAGAACGTTGTATTGGAGGGGAGGGGGAGGTGAGGGAGAAAGAAAGGAAGCGACCTTTCCGCCTGCCTCTGCCGCTCCCGTTCCTTGCCTATGGCCATGTCTGCACCGCCCGCCAGCTGAGGCGCCTGTTTCTGCCAGCGCCTCCGCACCCTGAGCAATTCGGCTGAACGCTGAGACTTCGGCAGGTATCTCTCTAGGAAGCTCTCTTAGAAGCCCACATCTTCTGAAGGCCCCACCGGCCCTTCTTGGAGTGCCGCCCCTTGTGCGCGCCCCTGAGAGCCGGGCAGCAGAAAGAGTATCCATGACACGCCGCCGAGGCGAACCCATCAGCGTGCTATTGTCGAACAAACACCAGGCATTCGGACAAGAACAGAAAGGGGTAGACCACACTGACGGGCGACCATCGGCAGCGTGACGTTGCTACTCCCTCTCCCTCCCGAGAGATTGGTGCCGCCAGGCGGGACCTCCTGGTTCCGTCCTCCCCTGACCTCCTCGCGGGGGCGCCGCCAGGAGGGTCCAGCGCCGATCCACGAGATTCATGCGGATCTCCGAAACCTCAGGCTTGTGCTGGTTTCTCTCCTTCGATCCTCCTCCTCCTCCTCCTCCTCCTCCTCCTCCTCCTCCTCCTCCTCCTCCTCCTCCTCCTCCTCCTCCTCCTCCTGCGCCCGACGAGCGCCCGAAGCCGGGGAGGCGGCCCGCCCACGCACGGGCGGCGGTCTGGTCGCAGATCGTCGGAGCTCCGCAGGTCTTCGCGACTCCGTTCTTTGGTCGGAGGGAGGAGAAGCGACACCAGCACCACCAGGGGGCCCACCTCCAGCGAGGAGGTCCACGATGCCTCCCCAAGCTGGAGTCTGGGGATGTCTTGAGCGAGAGGGGGGACCACACCACCAGGGAGAGCCCCCTTGCCTCCTCGCATCTCCTCGCCCTGGTGGTGTTGGTGTCGCCTTTCCTTGTTCCTGGTTGGAGTGTGTTAGCGTGCGCTAGCGTCTGGCAATCGAGGAGGAAGCGCCGACTCAGCGTCGATGCGCTTCGGTGTGGCGCCGACCAGCGCCGACTCGGCGTCGATATCGTCGTCGGCTTGCGCCGGTTCGTAAGAGCCAGCAGGATGGCACGGGAGGTTCCCAGGAGGCGCTTCGGAATCCAGACCGCGAGGGCATGGATGTGGACATGTTCGTCGCTCGTGAATCTAGTCCGCATGTCCGCTCCCTTCGCGCGGCGATGCTCCGACGTAAGTCCGACGTGAATAGCCTCCATCCGAAGAGAGCGCCCCAGACGCGGGGGCCGACCCGGCAAGGCTCCTCAGGAGGTGGGGGCCGACGATTGGGCTGGACGAAAGGGTCGGATACGTAGGGCAAGGGGGGATACCCCGAATCCTTTATTAATCGACCCCCCCTAAAATACCGGACCCCCCTCCAAGTGCGACCTATTATTCCTGACCCCCCCCTTCGACGGGGCGCCTTAATATATTGGACCCCCTAAGCTCCAATCCAAAGAAAGCGCCCTAATGAATCCCCCCCCCAGTTACAAAAAAGGCACCTTAGAAAACCGGACCCGGGGGACGATCAATAAGTGATTTGGGGTACGACATTTGCTGCGTGCAGCTGTTTCGGCCCCGCCGCCGGGCCCATTTCGCGATACCATATGGGCGCCTTCCTGGCGCTGGGAGGCGCCGTGAGGACCAGCCACATGAGTTGATTGTCTACTCTGCCCGTTGCTATTCTACCCTTTCGGGACAGTGTTAGGACGAGGATTGATCCGTTCCAGAGCTTTCCTGAACGCTCTCAGAGCGTTCCGGAACGTTTTGAGAAGGCCGCGGCGCCCGAGACGTCTTCCAGAGCCGACGGAACGCAGAGATTCCTTAGTTGTCCTCACCCGATTTCATCTTCGCCCTGGCTTCGTCTTGAAGGGAGGCTCCCGTGAGCTGCCACAGAACAGGGCCGCCTACGATCCGATTCGATGCGATTCGGTTCGCTGGCTGGGGCCGCGATTCCACTTCGATGCCGGACGCGGGGCGCGGCGATTCGGTGGCCATCTGATTCGGGACGATCCGCTGGCGATTCGATCCGCTTTTCGATCCGATCCGATTTCGCGATCCGATGATCCAGCGTACAGTGCCGTTTTGAATACATGCTCCGCGTGCGGATCATGTATTAAAAATGCAGGGATCAGTGTCAAAAACAACGATGAGTTCGTGCATAAATTTATTCCTAAAATTGATCACGTATGACAAATCCGATATGTTTAAACATCCCATGTATTAAAAACTGCCCTGCAGACCTGCAGTATCCTCCACCCGCCGAGCTCCCCATGGCGCGGGGGCCGACCGCCCACGCCCGGCGCCGGCCCCCCGCGAGCGCGCGGCAGGCGCTACTACTCGGCAGCGGCGCCCGCCGGTGCCGCCCACGCGCCCGCGGCGCCGGCGGCCCCGAGGCGCGGCTCCTCCGCGCGGGCAGGGGTGCCGGACTCGGGAGGGGAAAATCAGCCACGCGCAGATCGGGGGCGGAAAAGAGGGGGGTCCCTCTACAGGAGGAACATTCAAAAACAGTCAAGACACATAGTCTGGGCACGATTTTTGGATTCTCTTTGACTGACCATCTTCGAGCATTTTTGGACCATCTTTCACTTTTCCGTCAAAATCCCGCTGTGGGAGGACATGCCCGGCCTGACCCCATCGGGGGCGGCAAAGAGGGGGGTGATGATTACGGGGGGGTGGATATCATGGCGGGGGCCATGATATTTCCCCAGATATCATGGCGCCCCTTCTTATTTCATGACGTCCCTGGCCCCCCCGCGGGGGCGCACATGCCGCCGGTCACGATTTGCACCCCCCCCCCCTCTTGGACACCCCCCTCTTGGCCGCTCCCGAGCAGAGGGGGGTGAGGCGAGGGCAGGGGTCCCGGACTCGGGAGGGGAAAATCAGCCACGCGCAGAGGGTCACCACCCACCAAACCACCCCAACCCAAGCCGAAGGCTCAGATTTACCCTCGATTTCCAGTGGGGGGGGGTCGGGAAACATCGAGAACACACATGTGGAACCCTTACCCCCCCCCCAACCCGAAATTCGGGTCTTCGGGTTGGGTTGGGGTGGTCTGGTAGGTAGTCAGAGGGGGGTGAGGGGAGGGGGGAGGGCTTCTTAGAGAAGCGCCCCTGCTTCTTAGAAGGCGCGGGCCTTATCTATAGATGTGAGGCCGGCGCCTTCTAAGAAGCAGCCTCCTTCTAAGAAGCCCTCCCCCCTCCCTCCACCCCCTTGTGCGCGCCGCCAAGAAAAAACACAGACACAATGAATCGTCGATTCCCAAGAATATAGGAACATATGGGAAGTGGGGCGGAAGGCAAGAACTCAGAGAATATGGGAAAGTATGAAGATTCATGTTGTTTGTTTCTATTTATTTGTGTGTCCCAGGGCCCCTTCACAGACGCCGACGCTGGCATGTTTTTTTTAATTTTCTGCCTCCGGGGGCCCTCGCCGGGCCTCGGGACTGTCAAAAAACAATTCAGGATGAAGAACGGGTCCCGGGGAATGGGCAGAGTTTTTTGGGGTTCGATGTTGTGAAAAATCATGACGTCTGGGGTCTTGGGTCGGGTGTTACTAGAATCTAGAATTGCCCCTGGCCCAAGGTTCGAGCAGTGGCGAAGCGCCCTCCTGGATTGCGCATCGTCGAAGAAGAAAACACGACATAATCTCTTGGATCCGCGCTGGAGGCGCCGCCAGGGGGGGGCCAAGCGCAGATCCAAGAGATCGACGCGGAGCGCAACATGTTTATGATACTCGCGTTTTTCTTATTATAGAAGTGCCCTTGGCCCAAGATTTAAGCAGTGGCGAAGCGCCCTGCGTTGCCTATAAGGCCGCCCCAAAAAGTCTTTGAGAACCTTTTCTGTGAGTTGCATGACATGTTCTCAGAACACGTTTGTCTGAAACCGTACTGTTTTACCACATCGGCTTTCTGTTATAAGAGCATTGTTGATACTAGAACTTCCTCTTGTTCTGAGAGCGTGCCGTGGTAGTGACTACAGGAATGTCGGGGCAGTCGGTCCCTTCTCAAAAGGTGCCCCCAGGATTCCCGTGGTGGCACCCACAGCGTCCCCAGCACCACTCTCGAGGTCCAAGGGGCCCCAGGGGCTCCAAGATGAGCGAAAAGGTGGGGGCACCTTGGGCCAGGGAGGGCGGGCAGGTTCGAGGCGCTGGGGTCGGGAAGGTGCTTGCTTGCTGCGGCTTCCAGCGGCTGTGTTCGGGCTGCGGGGAAGTCAAACACGAATCCAGGGTGAAACACCTTTTGGCCGATCTTCTAGGGTCCCAACCAGCTCAGGGCCCCCGACCGCCTCCAAAGCACCTCTCCTCCCTCCCTCCTCTCTCTCTCTCTCGCTCTTTCTCTTTCTCTCTCTCTTTCTCTCTCTCTCTCTCTCTCCATCTCTCTTTCTCTCCCTCTCTCTCCCTGTCTAGGCAGGCCAGGCCTGGCTCCCCTGTGTTGCATTGTTTGTTATCATGTTTCTGTTCGGTCTGATGTTCACTCACGCATCCCACCTCTCTCTCCTACGTGCCCCTCGTGCGAAGAAGAGGGAGAGGCTGAGCAGCAGGTCCGCGCGGATATCTTGGATCTGCGCTGGAAGCTCCCTGTGGCGCTGCCGGCGCCGCCCCTGGCGCCGGCAGCGCGCCAGGGGAGGGCGAGAGCAGCGCAGATCCAAGACACCTGTGCGGGCTGTCGAGGCTACACGTCGATGCGGCTTGTGCTTCCTTTCCTTTCGGGTGAAGGAGGAGCGACGCCACCACAACCACGACCAGGGGGGGCACCTCCAGCGAGGAGGTCCACGATCCCCCCCCCCCCCCCGAGCTGGGCGCGGGGGCTCTCTCGAACGAGAGGGGGTCGGGGCACACCGCGAGGGGGACTCCTGGGGCTTCTCCCGCTCGTGGTCCCTGGCGGTGGCGGTGGTGTCGCGTTTCTTTGTTCCCACCTTGCCTATGTCAGAGCGTGAATTACCTACCCCGCTTTCGCTTCCAGGCAGAGACAGGCCATACCACGCGCCTCCTCGTCAAGCGGCCTGACCAGTACAGGCTGCAATTTGGCATCGTTTGGTATCTCTTGGAAGCGAGGGTGGTCAAAAGCGAGGTAGGTTTGTTTTCCCCCTACTATGATCGCCCCTATCCTTCAGCAGCGGAGCGAAGGTCCGCACCGTGGAAGGGGGAGATGAGAGGCGGGAGCGTCGGTTCGGGCGGCCCAGCAGTTGTGTCTTGTTTTCTGGAGCGTCAGGGCGTTTTCGGGAGTCTCCAACGCCAGGGGCGGCTTCGATCAGCTGCGCCTAGCCGAGGGCGCCCCGGGGGTGCCAGAGTCGTCTCGAACGGCTGTCGGGGGAGCCGAGTTACGCCGCGAAAGCCAGGGGCCCCCAAACGGTGTGACCACGCCGCGTGGTGGGTCGGTGGGGATTCGGGGTCACCGTACGTTTTTTGCACTCGGGTCGTTCTCCGAAGACGTCTTGGGCGACTGAGGATCCGAGGTCTCAAAACCGTACGGGTGACGGACTGCGCGGTGAGATCGCTGGGGACTCCGAGGTCACCGCGCGGTCCGTCACCACACGGTTTGGGGGCCTTGGAGGGATGTCGCTACCGAGGGGCAATGCGGGGGGGATTGGCCAATGGGTAGGTGGTTCGAGGGTTTCGAACGTGAACGAAATCATGACGGACGGTGTTCCTTAGGTCTCAGGGACCTTCACCGGCCCCGGGACCGTTAAAACAAGTCTGGAAGACATAAATGTCCCAGGGAAGGGGTCCAGACCTTAAGGGGATGTAAACAAATAGCGAGAGGAGTTTCTCTGATCATCTTGCGAAAAAGCAATCGCACGAAACCGAATAGACGTCCGACTTATGGCAAGAGCATGCCGCCCCTTCGTGACTGGTTTGGGAAGGGTCTAAAACTGCTCGTCTGCGAGGGCTCCGAACCCACCTTCTCTCATGAACTCGTGGGGGGCGAGAGCGGCAGCAAATCTTCTGTTCCGCCGTTGGGGACGCCTACCCGAGGGCGGTTGGGAAGCTTAAGCCCTTACGCGGTGGCACGTCGGGGTATACGTTTTTGTCCGTCCTCTCCCTGGGGAAGGCGCCCCCCGACGGCTGAACACTTGTATCATACTCGGCCACGTCAGAGGGGGGCGTGGGGAGGGGGAAGGCTTCTCAGCAACACCCTGCTCCTGAGAAGCCGCGGGCCTCCTAGATGCAGGGCCCGCGCCTTCTGAGAAGCATGCTCCCTCGAAGAAGCATCCCCCCTCCCCCCATATTTACCTCGTGCGCGTCGCCAACCTTGAGATCCGACCTTGCGAGAAAATGCGACGTCGTGAAGAACCATGACCGGAGCCTCGGACCCCCCATCTGTCTGCGTCAGTGTTCGGGCCAGATCGATTTGTGAGGGCCCCAGGGCCCGACGTCGGGCGAGGACGCTCAGGGCGAAAAAGGTTGCAGCACCAGGATCTCAGGGAGTAGAGCGTCCCTTGGCATCGCTCGGACGTGTGCACTTTTCCCTCGGCGAGGGCCATCGAGGAGCATCCTTGATCCTTTGGCGGAAAAAACCACGCACGAAGCCTAAAACACACACACACACACAGGGAATGGAGAGGAGGAGGAGGAGGAGAAGGAGGAGGAGGAGGAGCAGGAGGAGGAGGAGCAGGAGCAGGAGGAGGAGGAGGAGGAGGAGGAGGAGCAGGAGCAGGAGCAGGAGCAGGAGCAGGAGGAGGAGCAGGAGGAGGAGCAGGAGCAGGAGGAGGAGGAGGAGGAGGAGGAGGAGGAGGGCAGGGCCCCCCAAAGCTCCGAGGATATATCACGGACATCTCCTGTTTGGAGGGGGCGAACTGGGCCATCCAGGGGGTGGATGAACAAGTGGGCCGTTCATCGGGTGGATGGAAGCGCGGTGGTGCGAGAAATCACAGCTGGGATTGCGGATGGCTCGGCCGTCCACTTTCACCTCGTCCCTCAACCATCTTTGAATCAGCTCCTGCCAGCTAGACAGCCCTGGGCCCTCTCGACTGTCTCCACTTCTCTTGCGTATTTAATGGTCCCACTGGCTTTCGATCTCTTCTCCCTTCATGTTTTCTCAGTGTCCTCCACACCTGTACTGCTGCCCTTCTAGACGCGGTGCACTCGCCTCGACGTTGGGTTGTCAAAAAAAGGGGGAGGAGGAGGGGAGGAGGAGGAGAAGGAGGAGAAGGAGGAGGAGGGAGAGGTGATAATGGGATGAATGAGGGAGGAGGAGGAAAAGGAGGTTCATAAGGATGAGCATGGAGGACGATGAGGGAGGAGGGCGGGAGCAGGATTGCGGAGGATGATGGAGGAGGAAGGAGGGGGGGCGGAAGGATGAGGACATGTGAGGAGGAGGAGGAGGAGGAGGAGGAGGACGACGACGACGCGGGGCGAAAAGGGAGAAAAGGGACGACGAGGTGCGGGGCGAGAGGGCAGGAATGCTGGCGGGAGGGAGGGATGGAGGGAGGCATGGGAGCAGGAGAAGGGGAGGGAGAGGCGGGGTGGTTTGGGATCGGTGCAAGGGCGCCCTGGGTCGCGGGAGCCAAGGCGGCCAGGCGCGCGAGTACCCTTCCCCCGAGGCGCGGAACGCCTTTCCGAGGGAGCTCTGGGAAGGGGTTCCATGAGCCGGGTGGATGGCCCACTTGGGGCCTCGGAGCATCAGCCGGACGGATGGCCCACTTGGGGCCCTGGACCAGTGCAGGGGTACTGGGTGCCCCGGTGTGATGTTCCATGAGCCGGGTGGATGGCCCACTTGGGGCCTGGGGGCGGCGAGGGGGTTGCGCGCAGGGCGTGCGAGGGTCGGGGGCGTGCATGAGCCGGATGGATGGCCCACTTGGGGCCTCGGGGGGGGCGGCCTCCAGGAGCCGGGTGGATGGCCCACTTGGGGCCTCGGAGCATCAGCCGGACGGATGGCCCACTTGGGGCCTGCATTCGGCCTCCGCGGAACAGCGTTCGGGAAGGGCTGCGCGCCTTCCCGGAACAGCGTTCGGGAAGGGCTGGCGGCGGAGGGAATGGGGAGGGGTGGGAGCGGGAGAGCACGAGGTTGGAAGAAAGGGGCAAATGGAGGGAGGGAAGGGGAAGGGGACGGGGGAAGGCGAAATAGGACAGGGGAGCTGGGGGAAGGGAGGGGGAGGGGGGGGGGAGGGATGAGGGAGGCAGAGTGCGAGAGAAAATGGGCGCGGTTGGCAGATGTAAGTAGCGGGCTAGCATCAGTGAGGCGCTGAACGACACTGGTGTGGGACGCGGGGCGACGACGACGACGACGACGACGACGACGACGACGCGGGGCGAAAAGGGGAGTGAAGGGAGAAAAGGGGAGGTGGCGGCGGAGGGGGCAAGGGGCTGCGCGGTGGGCGGAGGCAGGGGGAGGGCCAGCACGGGAGCGTGCACGGGGCAGACCAGGCGAAGTGGCCACTTCGGCGCCACAGAAAGGGCGCGGCGGTCGACGGGCACACCTAGGACGAGAAGGAGAGAGGGTGGCAGAACAGCAATTCCAAGGCTGCCCCTCGCAGACAATTTGGCTTCACTCGTGCGGCCTGATCCCGCTTCGAGGTGTCTCCATGTCGACGCGGTAGCGGGCCGTGGGCCGAGGCGACCGAACTGCTCCGAACGCTGGGCGGAAAGGCGTTCCAGAAATCTTGGAACGCCTCCCCGAAAGCCGTTCCATGCACCCTTTCGACGGCCCACCTTCTGGATGGCCCTGTTCGCCCCGCCTAACCTGTGCAGTCCGGCGATTTTTCTCCTGGATTTTTCGGCCTCTGCGGGGCCCGTTCTCCGGCCTCCTGGGCACCACCAGTCAGGAGGGGAAAAAACACACAGACACAATTCTAATCGTCGATCCCCAGGAAGATATGGGAAAATATGGGCAGTGGGGGGGAAGACGAAGACCCAGAAGATATGGGAAGATATGGGGAATATGTTTATTTGTGTGTGTATTCATTTGTGTGTCCTTGGGCCCCTTCAATCAGAGACGGATCCGGGGCGAAAAACCACCCCCAGGGAAGGGGGCGATTTTTCTGGGGCCGCAGCTTGAAAAAATCATCTCGACGGATGTCTGGGTCTTCGCCTTAAGTCGGGCATGGCCCTCGTCAGGAGGAATACTCCAAACTGGTAAAAAACATAGTCAGGGGACGATTTGTCGCAGATGTGCTGGCTAGGTTTGAACCTTTTCGTTACCGATGCTCCACGTTTCCTCTAAAACCCGCCCGTAGGAGAACATGCCCGACGTCACCTCCGCCCCCCTAAGAACCTCTCGAGCCGGACGAAAGGGGGGGATTGGGAAAGGGGGGTACGAAATTTGCTGCATGCAGCCGGTTTCGGCCTCACCTAGGGGCCCATTCCTCGATACGTCGCCGCCTCCGGCGCCGGGAGGCGCCGGGAAAATCAGCTGCGTGAGCTGATTCTCAAACCCCCCCTTTGCTATGCCCCCCTTTCGCCCGACCCGAACCTCCAGCAGACAGCTTCGCCCGGCCCGAGGCCCCTGGCGCGCCCGCCGAGGGGTGCCGGGCAGACCCCGGCCGCCGCTGGGCGGCCAGCGGAGCGGGGCGGCGCGTGCGGCGAGGAGGCCTTGGCGTCGTCGTCGTCGTCGTCGTCGTCGTCGTCGTCGTCGTCGTCGTCCGTCGTCGTCGTCGTCGTCGTTCGTCGTCGTCGTCGTCGATCTTCGTCGTCGTCGTTCTTCGTCGCCCGTTCGTTCGTTCGTCGTCGTCGTCGTCGTCGTCGACGTCGTCGTCGTCGTCGTTCTTCGTCGTCGTCGTCGTTCTTCACCGCAGCCCGCAGCCTCTCCTCCAGTCCGAGTGGATAGGACGGAGGATCGCGCCACATCGCCGATGCATCGCCGATGCGGCTCGATGTGGATCTCGGTTTTCTCCACGCCGGCGTCGCCGATGCACTGCCGACGTCGCCGATGCATCGCCGATGCATCGCCGATGCGGCGCGATCCTTCGACCCCGTTTACTCGGACCCCATCTAGGAGGCTTCTATCTTCGGTAGTGTTGCGAGACGTCCTCCTTCTGGCGATACGTCGTCCTACCCCAGACCCCCTCGAGTCATGAACAAAATCTCGACGGCAAGGTTTTCCGTCATATTCTGCCTCTGGGGGCCCTCGCCGGGCTTTGGGACCGTCAAAAAACGACTCAGGATGAAAAACCAGTCCCGGGGAGTGGGCCGAGTTTTTTGGGGGTCGACGTTATGAAAAAATCATGACGTCTAGGGTCTGGGTCCGGCGATTCGTCCTACATTGCTCTTCCCATCCTCCTGCCGATGCGTCCTCCTTCTGGCGATACGTCCTCCATTGCTCTTCCCATCCTCCTCCTGACGATAGGTCCTCTTTCTGACGATACATCCTCTATTGCTCTTCCCGTCCTCCTCCTGGCGATGCGTTCGCGTATCGGCACATTTGCTGGGCCTCTAGGCTGATCATTTCCACGAGTGGGGAAACTGTCGTTGATTGCGCATCCCCGTTGCCCCCTCCTTTCCCACAAGACCGCGGTTTCCCAACAGACCGTTGTGGAAAAACAACACACAGCAGTATTGCGAAAGCCATGCGGCCAGTGCTACCGACCCTGAAGGGGAACGACGACGACGGCGACGACGACGACGACGACGACAACGACTCTGGCGCTCAGGAACCGACAGCTTCTCCCAGGGAGGGGTGCTCCCTGGGACCCCCACCCCTTGGGGGCCCCCCAGGACTCCCCTCAGGACTCCGCCCAGACCGCCTGGGCGGGCATCCTGTTGGTTTTTGAGCAGTACTGGGACAGTCTTGCAGCGTATGTGTCTGCCCAAGGACCCGATGTGCATTAGAAGGGGGGATGACTAGGGGGATCATGGCTGCGGCCATGGTATCTTCCCTGATTTCATGGTGCCTCTGTTCGTTTCAATACGCCCCTTTGGACCCCATTGGTCCGCACACATTTCTCGGGTCATGATTTGCGAGCCCCCCTCCTGGACGCCCCCCTTATTCAGGCGATTGCAAACATGGATCAGGGGGGCGTGGATTGGCGACGGGTCCCGTTTCCACGGGAAATCGCGGACTTCCGCCGCCGAGCGAGGCGGCACCGGCCACATTTTGGTGAGGGCACCTCCCCCGATCCACTTGGCATCGCTCGGACGTGTGCTTTTTTCCTTCGGCGAAGACCATCGAGGAGCATCCTTGATCATTTGGCGGAAAAACCGCGCACGAGGCCGAAAAAACGAAACAAACACGCACGAGACCGAAAAAAGCTCAGGGAGTGGACGTCCGAGCGATGGCGAGTCCATGGATTCGGCGGCCGCGCGCCACATCCCGGGATCGCTCATCCATCTGCGCGCGCCCCCGATCCTGGACGCCCTCGGGTGCACCCCACGTTGAAGTCGGGCCTGCCCCTCTGCAGGAGGACTACTCCAGATTTCGTAAGTAAGGGAGGGGGGTCTCATTTCGGGAGGGGGTCTCTCCCAGGCCATCTTGGAGGGCCTGGGGGGTCTGGGGACGATGTTTTGGAGGGTTCTCCCACAGGGGAGGTCTGAAATGGCTTGTCTTGGAGGGTCCAGACCCCCTCCCTTTTGTTACGAAATCTGGAGTACCCCAAAAAAGTCAAGACATCGTCTGGGGACGATCTTCGTTCTTTTTACCATTCCTGATGTTTTGTTTTGAGCATGTGTGGCATATCTTTCTTTGTTCGCCCAGAATCCCCCTGCAGGGATCTGGACGCCCGAAAGGGGTACGGAAGAAATGGGTACAGTGCCCAACAGCAGTTCTTGTTCATTCTGAACAGGACTCGCCGTCCGCGCCGCCGCGGCCTGCGTCCATTCGAGACAGGAGGCCGCCTGCCCAACAGCGGCCGCTGTTGGTCTGGGACAACATTTGCTGTTGGGCATTGTGCCCACTCTTTCCGTATAGTCGAGGCCCTAAAGAAGGAACCCTCTTCGTTGAGGAGGGGCTCCGCGTTCCTTAAGTGTTTCGCAGCTTGCCTCAGGTCTTCCTTAGGCTTTCGATGGGAAATCGAAGTTTAACTCATGGAAAAAAGGGGCCTCGTTCCTTGTCTAGGGTTCCTTAGGTCAACGCCCCGACTGTACCCAGTCCTTCGGTACCCATCTCGGGTGCCGAAAGCGCGGGCCTCACGGGTCGCAGCCTCCGGGAGTGGAGAGCGGCGACGGCCTCCGGCGGGGCGACGCGGGGGCGCGGAGGCGGCGCAGCCGCGCGCGCCGCGCGGCTCGGAGGCGCGGAGGCGCGCAGCGGGGTGGCTGTACAGCAGGCCCCCGAGCGCCTGCGCAGAGCAGCGGGGCCCGCTGCGCCGATACGTTCGCGCGAGGGCCGCCCGCGCAGGGTCGCGCGCGAAGCGCCCGCGCTTCGAGGCGGGGGTCTGTCCAGATCCCCCCCTCCTCCTCCTCCTCCTCCTCCCCTCCTCCTCCTCCCCCTCCTCCTCCTCCTCCTCCTCCTCCTCCTCCTCCGCCTCCCCAGCGGGCGGTGGATGTGGGTATATGTTTCGGCCCCCGGGGGCCCGAATGTATCCACATCCACCGCCTGCGAGGTCCCCGAGGATCGATCCTCCAGGCGGTGGTCCTGTGTGAGTTCCCGCCTCGGGCTCGCCTCGTTCCCGCGTGGCGCGCCGCGCCGGCGGCCCGCGCCTGCCGCGGCGCAGCTGCCCGCTGCGCCGCCCTGGGCGAGGCCCGCTGCGCTTCGCCGCTCCCCCCCAGAGGAGGCCCCCCCCCCCCCCTGGAGGATTTCTCCGAAGGGCTTCGGCGACCCGTCCTCCTCTCTCCTCCCTCCTCCACCTCCTCCACCCCTTCTCGCCTCTCTCCTCTCTCGTCTCTCGTCCTCCTCCTCCTCCTCCTCCACCTCCACCTCCACCTCCTCCTCCTCCTCCGTCACCATTCTGGCTCATGCCTGCGCGCGCGCTGGTTCAAGGGTCGTCCTTTGGCGAACGCCAGCTGGCCGACCCTTCGCTTCGCGCGCGCCGCATGGCTGCGGAGGGCGGCCCCTCGCAGTGGCGGGCCTCCGCCGTGCCCTCGGCCAGGGCGACGCCGGCGCAGCCCCGGGGTCGTGGCGGGACAGGGAGCTCGCCTCGCGGCCTGCGCTGCGAGCGGCAGCCGCGGGCAAGCGCGCCCCCGGTGCGGCCCGCGCTCGCCGGAACGCCGCACGCGGCACGCGGCCGAGGCCCCGTCGGACGGCCTCGCGCGGGCGTCGGCCTGCGCGCCTCGCGGGAGGCCGCCGCTGGGCCTCGGCTGGGCGCCTTCTCTGGAGCGGCTTGCCCCCGCCCCCGCCGCGCGGGCGAGTGCTGCCTCCCTCGACGGGCCCGAGGCAGGCATACGCCCGGGCGGCGACCTTGCGGGCGCCACGCGCATCCAGTTTGCGGTCGACGCCACGGGCGGCACCGTCGGCGGTTACGACGGCGGCATCCTCGCCGGCGGGCTCGGCGCCGTGCACGGCGCCTCTCCGGAGGGGCAGCCGTTCCTCGCGGGCCGGCTCCTCGAGGGCCTCGGTGTGCAGCTCGGCCTGCTGCAGGGCCACGTGCCCGACGCGCGGTCCGACGCCGAGGCCTGCGCCGCGAGGAGCCCCGGCGCGGGGCCCGCGCGGGCCCGCGGCCCGCGCGGCCCCCCGCGCAGCGCCGGCCTGTTGGCCGCGCCGGCCTGCTGGCCGCGACGCGTCGGTCATCCCTCTCCTCGAGAAGCGTCCCCTCTCCTCGAGGGGTCGCCCCCGTCTCCTCGAGAAGCGCCCCTCTCCTCGGGAGGCGCCCCCGTCGTGGCCGACGTTGCGGAGATCTGCCCTCCGTCTGACGGCTCTCTCCGGGAGGCCGACGGCGCCGATGCCGAGCCGCTCGTGGATTCCATCGTCACCGCCGCGCATTCTTCCGAGGCCGACGTCGAAGGCGACGACTCGGGCTGCGACAGCGTCGGCCCCTACCAGAACGTCACCACCCACCAAACCACCCCAACCCAACCCGAAGGCCCCAATTTGCCCTCCATTTCCAGTTGGGGGGGGGTCGGGGAACGTCGAGAAAACACATGAAGCCCGTACCCCCCCAAACCCGAAATTCGGGTCTTCGGGTTGGGTTGGGGTGGTTTGGTAGGTAGACAGAACGTGGCCGCTGGCGGCTTCAGGTTTCTCACCGTGGGGTCCCACCCCCCCTCGGTGAACGGCCCTGTGGGTGGGGCTGGACCTGCGTTTGCCGACTTCGACGACGATCTGCTGACCGACCGTGAACATGTCAGCAGGCGGCAACCCTCCCCACAGCGGCTCGGCAGCCGCAAGCGGCGCGTTCTGGCCCGTGGCTCGTCGTCAACTTTCAGCGCAGGTACCAGTTCCAGAGATCACCACCCAGAAGTGCCCGAGGCGGATTGAAGCAGATGCGACGGTTTCCTGCTCCTCCCGTTCGTGCAGTTCGTGATCATATTGCTCTACCACTTCCAGGAGGGCAGGACGTGGGTGTTCATCCGCGGTTGATGTTGGAATCATCCTCCTCCCCCTGCCCCTCCTCCTCCTCCCCCTCCCCCTCCTCCTCCCCCTCCCCCTCCCTCTCCTCCCAATCCCTCCTCCTCCTCCTCCTCCTCCTCCTCCTCCTCTTCCTCGGGTCGCCTGCGGCCCCGGGGCAAACCGTGCCCCCCCCCCCTCCGCCCGGAGAAGGCTGGGCTTTTTGTTGGTTTGCGCGCCTGGTGGAGTCCCCAGAGGGTCTGGCCGTGCGCTCCTATGGGGTCACCATTGCCTGTAGCCGACGGAGGCCGCTGCGATGGCAGGGAAGGACGCCTGCACCGCCTGGGCGGGGCTGCAGGGTCGTTCCTTCGGCAGCACGCCTTAGGAGCCCTGCGTCGAAAAGAGAAAGAGAGCGGCACAAGCGTGAGTTTCCGACAGTCCGCGCGGATTGCTTGGACCTGCGCTGGGCCTCGTATAACGTATAACAAATAGATACAGAAGCATAACCTTTCTAGAGCTGCGTGCGTATTTCTTGGCACGACGCTGGACCCCTCTTTTCTGGCGCCCTCCGCGCGCCAGGAAGGTCTAGTGCCGACCCAAGAAAACAACGCGGACCTCCGAAAGAGTTTGTTCATGCAGTTGTTTCGTCGGTGACCTCCCTCGGCAACACATTATGCGAGCCCTGTGTGTCTTCCCGTCTCTGGAGTGCAATCGCGCTATGATTCGGTGGCGCATCATGGTAGCCTTGTATGTGTACCCTCGTCACTCCCTTTCTTGAGTGCCCTAGCGTTGAGTAGCGTCTGCTAACCGATGGGGTAGCGTCGGCGAGCGTCGATCCGCAAGAGCCAACAAGATCGTATGGGAGGCTCCCATGAGTTACCACCGAACACCAGCGCTAAGAGGAGGATCCCGGAGGCCCCGCGCGGCGCGCAATAGTTGCTTCATCTGGTCCACACGCCCGCTCCGCAAGATGCTGGTCGACGTTCGCGTGGCGATGCTCCGACGTAAGTCAGGAGGGAAAGAAACACACAGACACAATGAATCGTCGATCCCCAGATAATATAAGAAAATATGGGAAGTGGGGGGAAGACGAATACCCCCCAAATAGTGGAAAAGATTGGGAATATTTTGATGTGTGTGTAATTATTTGTGTGCCCCAGGGCCCCTTCAGTAAGTCCGACGTAGCTCCAACTCAATTCCGACGCAAATCCGACATGAATCCGACGTGGAACCGATGTACATTGGGCCTCAAGTTGCCGCGCAAGGCTTACCATCATTTCCTCATAATTAGAGCGTGCTCTAGCGTCTGGTAACCAATGAGACAGCGCCAATCCAGAGTCGATCAGCGTCGGTCTAGCGTCGGTTAGCGTCGTGTCGTGTCGATCCGCAACCGCCAGCAGGTTGACATGGGAGGCTCCCGTGAGTTGTCACTGCAGCATCCACCTCTCCACATTTCACCTCAGGCGATGCTTAAGAAAACTTAAGTTTTCGGCCAGAGTCTCGATAATTCTTAACGTTTCAATGTAAATCTTAAGATTTTGATAGAAATCTTGGGTTTTTGTTCAAGTTCTGAGACTATGAATTTCTTAACCCATGATTTCTTAAGCATTTCGCAGGGTGTAGGCCTCCCAGGTGGGATCCGAGTGGATGGGGTCGGAGGACCGCGCCGCATCGGCGATGCATCGACGATGCGGCCCGATGTGGAGCCCGACTTCCTCCACGCCGACGGCGCCGATGCCTCGCCCAAGCCGCCGACGCATCGCCGAGGCATCGGCGGTCTTCCGGCCTCGTCGATTCGGACCCCGCCGACGCAGTCGGGGGCGGAAAAGAGGGGGGTGATGACTAGGGGGGGTGGATATCATGGCGGGGGCCATGATATTTCCCCAGATTTCACGGCGCCTCCTCTTGTTTCCTCACGTCCCTGGCCCCCCCGCTGGGCCGCGCACGCGCCGCCGGCCATGGTTTGCACCCCCCCCCTCTTGGACACCCCCCTCTTGGCCGCTCCCGACGCAGGAGGCCGCGATCCACGGCCACCCCTCCGCGTGGCCGGGAGGTCCGGCCTCGTCCGCCCGCGGCGTCTGACCGCCCCCGCCCGGCGGCGGCGGCGGCGGCCCCCCCCAGCCAGGAGCCTTCGCCGCTGGCGCAGAGGCTCCGCCGCCTGTCGAGCAGCACAGTCGGCGAGGAGCCGCCCCCCCTTCCTGATGGTGATGATGATGCTGATGCTGATAATGATGATGGTGGTGGTGATGATGGTGATGGTGATAGTGCTGGTAATGGTGATGAGGATGAGGATGAGGATGAGGATGATGATGATGCTGATGCTGATGCTGATGCTGATGCTGATGCTGCTGATGATGATGATGATGATGATGATGATGATGATGATGATGACGACGGTAATGATTGATGAGCGACGCACAGAATCCGCCGTGCGCTCTGCCAAGGAGCCCCCCCCTCTGGCCGGCCCGCCCGCCGCGCCAGCCGGTGGCGGCGCGGGGCTGTTGAGGCCGCGACGCGCCGCCGCCCCGAGCACGGCGACGACGTCGACGACGGCGACGACGACGACAACGACGACGACGATCTCGAGGACGACGACGACGACGACGACGACGACTAGGCCGCCGACGACGACTAGGCCGACGACGACGACGACGACGACTAGGCCGACGACGACGACTAGGCCGACGACGACGATTAGGCCGACGACGACATCTAGGCCGACGACGACGATGACGGCGACCACCACGACGACGACGACGACGACGACGACTAAGCCGACGACGACGACGACTAGGCTTTCGACGACGACAACGATTTTGAGGAGGACGACGACGGCGACGACGAGGACGACGACGACGACGACGGCAGCGGCGACGACGACGACGACGACGAGGACGAGGCCGACGACGTCGATGACGACTAGGCCGACGACGACGACGACGACGACGGCGACGAAGACGACGACTAGGCTGACGACGACGACGACGACGACGACGACGACGACGACGACGACGACGACGACGACGACGACGACTAGGCCGACGACGACGACGACGACGACGACTACGACGACGACGACGACGACGACGACGACGACGACGACGGCGACTAGGCCGACGACGACGACGACGACGACGACGACGTCGGCGACGCGCGACGACGACGACTACGCCGACGACGACGAGGACGACGACGATGCCGACGACGACGACCCAGGCCGACGATTACGACGACGACGACGACGACGACGACAACGACGTAGGCGACGACGACTAGGCCGACGACGACGGCGTCATCGACGACGACGACGACGACGACGACGACGACGACGACGACGACTAGGACGATGACGACGTTGACGACGACGCCGACGACGACGACGCCGAGGACGACGACGACGGCGACGACAACGACGACGACGAGGACGACGACGATGACGACTACGACGGCGACAACTAGGCCGACGACGACGACGACTAGGCTGACGACGACGACGACGACGACGACGACGACGACGACGACGACGACTAGGCCGACGACGACGACGACGACGGCGACGGCGACGACGACGACGACGACGATGATTTTGAGGACGACGACGACGACGACGCCGACGATGACGACTAGGCCGACGACCACGACGACGACGACGACGGCGACTAGGCCGACGACGACGACGACGCCGACGACGACTACGCCGACGACGACGAGGACGACGACGCCGACGACGACGACGACCTAGGCCGACGATGACGACGACGACGACGACGACGACGACGACGACGACGACGACTAGGCCGACGACGACGACGATGTCATTGACGACGACGACGACTAGGACGATGACGACGTTGACGACGACGGCGACGCCGACGATGACGCCGAGGACGACAACGACGGCGACGCCGACGACTAGGCTGACGACGACGTTGACGACGTTGGCGACGCCGACGATGACGCCGAGGGCGACGACGACGGCGACGACGACGACGACGACGACGCCATCGACGACGACGACGACGCCGACGACTACGACGGCGGCGACGACGACGACAGCGGCGACGACGACGACTCCATCGACGACGACGACGACCACGACGACGACGTTGACGACGTCGACGACGATGACGACGATGGACGACGAGGACGACGACGACGACCAGGCTGGCGACGACGACCAGGCCGATGATGATGACGACGAGGACGAAAACGACGACGACGACGACGCTGAGTTCGACGACGCACCCGGAACTATTGGCCGTGGGCCCCTAAAGGAACAGTGGCAGTATTGAGTGCAGGGGGCTCGTAGAGACTTGACCACTCCGTGCCTCGGTTGTACGGTGGCGGACGCAGTCAAAACGCATAGTCAGGACGCGCGGATATCCCCAGGGTGCCTTTGAGTCCCTGCCTCTGCGGCCCGTCTTTCGCAGTTTTCACTGACCAGTCTTTCAGGGTGTTGGCAGTCCGCCGCCCAAAAAGTGCCAGCGTCAGCGGCCAAGGCCCTTGCGTCCTTGGCGCCCGTCATTACTGTAGATTTCGACTGTACGAATGAGCAGCAGAAAGTTCTACAGACACGAGACAATCGCAAATCGAGAGTGGTGCCCCTCCCTTCCCACACCTTGCTTACTTGTGAGCATCCTGGCGGAGGGCCCAACCTGATGCAGCTGCGGGCATCGCGAGGCAGGCGAGGCGAAGAACGGGGGAGGACGACACGTGTGAGGGGTGTCAAGCAGTGGGTGCGGTGCCAGCATGCTGACGCTGCCACTGGGGCATTCGGCGGAGATCTCTATGGGGCCACGAAGCGTGGGAGGGGTGTAAAGAGATGGGCGCGGTGCCGCCATGCAGACGCGGCCACTGGGGCCTTCGGCGGAGCTCTCTATGGGGCCACGAAGCGAATAGGGGTGTAAAGAGATGGGTGCGTAGCTGCATGCATTCGCCGCCACTGGGGCCTTGAACGGAGCCCCCCTGTGGGGCCACGGAATGTTTAAGGTTGTGTCGACATGGGTGAAGAACCGCATGAGAATCTTTAGAAACCTTCCTCCTGTGGCTTTCGGTGGAGGTCCCTGTGGGGCCACGACCCGCGTGAGGGGTGTGGAGAAACACATGCGAAACCCCCGTTGGGGGGGTTAGGTGGAGCTCCCGATGGGGCCACGAAACGTGTGAGGGGTGTGGAGAACGACATGCGCAATCCCTTGCTGGGGGCTTCGGTGGAGCGCCCTATGGGGCGACGAAGCGTGTGAGGGGGGTGGAGAACTACACGCAAAACCCCCTTACGGAGCGACGAAGCGTGTGAGGAGGGTGGAGAGCCACATCTACAACCCCTTCCTGAAGGCTTCGGTGGAGGATCCCATGGGGCCACGAAACGTGTGAGGGGCGTTGAGAACCACATGCAAAACCCCCTTCTGAGGGCTTCGGTGGTGGAGCTCACTACGGGGCCAAGAAACGTGTGAGGGGTGTGAAGAAGGACATGCAACACCCTCTTCGTGGGGCTTCGGTGGAGCACTCGATGGGTCCACGAAGCGTGCGAGCGGCGTTGAGAACCACATGCGACACCCCCTCCTGCGTGTGTGGATAACCACACGATAGGGCCACGGGATGTGTGAGGGAAGTGGAGAACCACGTGCAAAAACCGTTCTTGGGGGCCTCGGTGGAGCTCCATTTGAGGCCACGACACGTATGAGGGGTGTGCCAACATGTGCATGCGGAGGGCAGGGCCAGGGATGGGAGGAGGGAGGGAGGAGAAGAGGAGATAAGAGGGGGAGACGCGGGGCGCTGCTGATTCAACACGAAGACTCAGTTCTGCAGGATGGTTGGGAGGTATCGCCCTCCTTGCCACCCGAAGAGTGTGCTTGCAGGTGGCATAGTATCAACGGTTGTCTCAACCACATGTTATTTTTCTGCGTTCTCGGGTAGGTGCGCCATCTCACGCAGGGACTGCCTGGAGGGAGGACTGTGCTCATGACACCATCGAAGGGGGGCAGTCACTGGCCCCCCGTGCGCAGTCCATGGCCCTGTTTGCGAATGCCCCCCAGTGCCCAGCCAGTTGCATGCTTTCGCTGGCGGATATTGAGTTCAGATGCTTGTGTGTATATATGTCGAGGTATCTCTGCGGCGATGCTGGCGCTTTGATCTTTTGAGAGTGAGGCGCGAGCACAATGTCGGGAACCCCGCCACCCGCACCTCGCCGCCTCACTCCCTCCCTCCGTCCCCCTTCCGGTGGTATTTTTGTGAAGCCCTAAGCGGGGTGTTGCTCCAGCGCCCCATTACTCTCAAGCTACGTCGCTCAAGCAGCCCATGCCGACAACACGGATGCGCTCCAGCATTGCGCCCTGACCGAATAATCAGACCACGGTTTGTTTTCCAGCGTTCCCTTGAGTTACCGAGCGAGAGCGCTCCAGCAGTCCACGGCGTACCCTCCAGCGTTAACATTCTTACCCAGCGAGCGTTCCAGCATCCTGAGGATAGCGCTTCAACATGTCTTGCACCAGGGAAGCGCGACCGAGCAGCCCATGAAGTGCGTTACAACATTACTTTTTCACTGAAACGAAGCGTTCCGGCATTTCGGGCAGACAACAATGGTGGTGACGCTAGCGTCGCCGCCGTTTTCGTCGCCGTCACCGCTCTCGCCTTCGCCGCCATTGTCGTGGCCGTCGCCACGCTCGTCGCAGTCGCCTTCGCAGGCGCGTGTGCCATCATCACTGTCGCCATCGTCGCCTTCGCTGCAGTCGTCGTCGTCGGCGCCTTCGCGGGCGCCGTTGTCGTCGCCGCTGGAGTCGCTGTCGGTGCCTTCGCTAGCCCCGTCGTCGTCGACGTCGCCGCCGTCGGCACCGCCGCCGTCGTTGTCGTTGTCGCAGCTGACGTCGCCGCCGCCGCCCTCGCCGTCGCCGTCGCCGTCGCCATGGTCTGGCCATCCGCTCCCCCCTGGCAACATGCTCCACCGACTGTAGGCAGTGATCCACAGCGCAGGCACGGTGCCTCCTCCAAGCCGCGACGACGAGCGCAGGGTTCCGAGGCAATCTCTGTAGGGCGCCCAGGGCTGTTCGAGGTGTGGAGCAAGGGCGTCCGATGTATCCGTCACGGCTTATACATATAACGGCGCACCAGGACCCACGCCCCCGGTGCCGCGACCTCTACCACAAATGTGTGTGTGTTTCTGTGTGTGAATGTGAATGTGTGAATGTGTGAATGTGTGAATGTGTGTGTGAATGTGTCTGTGAATGTGTGTGTGTGTGTGTGTGTGTGTTGAATGTTTGTGTGTGAATGTGTGTGTGTGTGTGTGTGAATGTGTGTGTGAATGTGTGTGTGAATGTGTGTGCGTGTGCGTGTGCGTGTGTGTGTACGTGTGTGTGTGTGCGTGTGCGTGTGTGTGTGTGTACGTGTGTGTGTGCGTGTGCGTGCGTGTGTGTGTGCGTGTGTGCGTGTGTGTGTGCGTGTCTGTGTGTGTGTGTGCGTGTGCGTGTGCGTGCGCATGCGTGTGCGTGCGTGTCCGTGCGTGTGCGTGTGCGCGTGTGAGTGTGTGCGTGTGTGCGTGCGTGCGTGCGTGCGTGCGTGCGTGCGTGTGTGAGTGCGTGCGTGCGTGAGTGTGTGTGTTGTCGTGTGTGTGGTGTGTGTGTGTGTGTGTGCGTGCGGTGCGTGCAGTGCGTGCCCGCGTGCGTGTGGCGTGGTGTTGGTGTGTGGCGTGTGTGCGTGGTGTGCGTTGTGAGTTGTGTTACGTGTGTGCGGTTGCGTATGTGTGTGTGCGCGTGTGCGTGTGGGTGTGTATATGCGTGTGCGTGTGCGTGTGCGTGTGCGCGCGTGCGTGCGTGTGTGTGTGTGTGTGGGTGCGTGCGTGTGTGCGTGTGCGTGTGCGTGTGCGTGTGCGTGTGCGTGTGCGTGTGCGCGCGTGCGTGCGCGTGTGTGTGTGTGTGTGTGTGTGTGTGTGTGTGTGTGTGTGTGTGTGTGTGTGTGTGTGTGTGTGTGTGTGTGTGTGTGTGTGTGTGTGTGAGTGTGTGAGTGTGTGCGTGCGTGCGTGCGTGCGTGCGTGCGTGCGTGCGTGCGTGCGTGCGTGCGTGCGTGCGTGCGTGCGTGAGTGTGTGTGTGTGTGTGTGTGTGTGTGTGTGTGTGTGTGTGTGTGTGTGTGTGTGTGTGTGTGTGTGTGTGTGTGTGTGTCTGTGTGTGTCTGTGTGTGTGTGCGTGTGT
>CAUYUJ010017760.1:208329-226907 GCA_963575745.1 Prorocentrum cordatum
CGTGCGTGCGTGAGTGTGTGTGTGTGTGTGCGTTTGTGTGTGTGCGTTCGTGCGTGCGTGCGTGCTTGTGTGCGTGTGTGCGTGTGTGCGTGTGTGCGTGTGTGCGTGTGTGCGTATGCGCGCGTGCGTGTGTGCGTGTGTGTGTATGTGAGTGGTTGTGTGCGTGCGTGCGTGCGTGCGTGCGTGCGTGCGCGCGTGCGTGCGTGCGTGCGTGCGTGTGTGTGTGTGGTGTGTGTCGTGAATGTGGTGTGTATGTCTGAGTGCGTGTGTGCGTGTGTGCGTGTGCGCGTGTGCGTGTGTGCGTGTGTGCGTGCGTGTGTGCGTGTGTGCGTGTGTGCGTGTGTGGTGTGTGTGTGTGTATGTGTGTGCGTGTGTGTGTATGTGTGTATGTGTGTATGTGTTTGTGGGTATGTGTGTATGTGTTGATTAGTGAATATGTGTGTGTGCGCTCTTAACCGGAAGAGGCTCGCTCTCGATCCGCAGACCAAAACATGTGTGTATGCGTGTGTATATGTGTATGTGTGTATGTGTGTATGTGTGTATGTGTGTATGTGTGTATGTGTGTATGTGTGTGTTGCATGTGTTGCATGTGTTGCATGTGTTGCATGTGTTGCATGTGTGAATGTGTGCATGTGTGCATGTGTGCATGTGTACATGTGTGCATGTGTGCATGTGTGCATGTGTGCATGTGTGCATGTGTGCATGTGTGCATGCGCGCGCGTGCGCGTGCGTGCGTGCGTGCGTGCGTGCGTGCGTGCGCGCGTGCGTGCGTGCGTGCGTGCGTGTGTGTGGTGTGTGTCGTGTGTGTGGTGTGTATGTGTGTGTGTGTATGCAGGGGCCCCGGGCCCGCCTCAGGGAGGCCCAAAGTCGCCCCGGGGAGCCCTCAGACAGCGATCCCGGCGGCCCCAGACGGTCTCGAGACAACCCCAAGACGCCCTCCAGGATTTCTGGCGACGCACGATGCGTGTCAAACTGCCCCAGAGGCCCCCAAGACGCCCCAAGAGGCCTTTCAGATGCCGCCCGAGGCCGCCCCGAGAGGGCAAAGCCGTGGATGCACATTGTTTTTTTAACGTGTCTTTGTTGCATGCTCGCTGTTTCGTGTTTCTGGCGCTAAAACACCGCCCAAGAGGCTCCCAAGCTCGCTCCAAGACGGCCCAAGAGGCCCCCAAGATGGCCCCAAGACGGCCCAAGAGAGCCCCGAGACGGCCCCAGAGCCGCCCAAGACGGCGCAAGAGGGCCCCAAGAAGGCCCCAAGAGGGGCCCAAGAGAGGGAATGCGAACTGAAAAAGCAAGCTCTCCGCCCCAAGATGCCCCCACGAGGCCCCAAGAGGCCCCCAGGAAGCCCCCAAGAGGCCCCCAAGTGGCCCCAAGAGCCAAGAGGCCCCAAGAGGCCCCCAAGAAGCCCAAAAGAGGCCCCAAGACGGCACCCAAAAGGTTTCAAAAATGTTTCTAAAAGGCCCCCGAAGACATGCCAAGAAGGTCCCATGACGACTTCAGGAAGCAGGCCCCCAAGAGACCCCAAGAGGCCCCCAAGCGGCCCCCAAGCGGCCCCAAGCAGCATCCAGGAGGCCGGAAATATGCCCTCAAGAGCCCAGCGTTCCAGGCGGGGGCCGAACAGGCATTTCCAGCCCTGGGCTCCCGGAAGCCCAACAGGAAGCCCCACGTAACTCGCAAGACCCCCCCCCCGAAACGCCCAAAAAGCTTCCCAGTCAGCCCAAGATGCAAAACAAAAATGCGATGCCCAGGGGTGCGTTTGGACAAGAACTTCGAGACGAAGCCAGCCTTGGCCACGAAAGAGCGCCTCGGACGACTGACGACGACGCAGACGGCGGCGACGAGGGTGGCGGCGGCGACAGACGACTGACGAAGGACGACGGACGAAGGACGCAATCGTGGCTAAGCCACTGCTGACCTCCCTTCGTCCCTCCGCTACGCGCTCTCCGCTATCCTTCAAGCTAGCTAGAACTTGAGTGCGCGCGAAGCGCGCAATGGTTATAGTATGGTGTTCCAACCTAATTTAGCCTTGATCACCAGAAAGAATATCGAGCACCAAAAAGTACCGAAACTCTTAGGTGTTTCACATGTCGGGCCCTGGGAGACACTCGCCCGACACTGTTTCGACACTTGTCCGGGTGCTCGAAATTATTTCTGGGATGTGGTCTTTAAGTAAGATGGTAGCAACATAATTCCAGTGGGGGATCGGGAGAGCAGGGAGTGGGCCAAGGAAAGGGGGCAAAGGGCAGGAAGCAGGAGGAGGTGGTGGAGAGGATGTGGTGGGGGTTGAGGTGAGGCGGTGGAGTAAGAGGAGCTGGAGGAAGATGAGGCATAGGTGGATCCAGGACTCCCACCTAGATGCTGGACCAGAGCAGATGGGGTCGGTCGATCACGCCGCATCGGCGAGGCACTGGCGATGCGTCGCAATCTGGAGTCAGATTTTCTCCGTCCCGACGTCGCCATTAGAGGAGGCGAGTCCTTCAGCAGAGGAGGGGGAGGGCAGGGGTTAATTAGGGGAAGGGCAGGAGGCAGAGGATAAGGAGTAGGAGGAGGTGGTGGAGAGGAGGCGGAGAAGGCGTTTGAGGAAGACTGGGGAAGCGTCGGCGCGCGATTGCTGCCCCAGGTCACTCGACGCGGACGACGACGACGATGACCTCGATCAGTGCGACGCCGTCTCGGATTCAGGAATGTCGGGGCCTCAGCGGATGCTGTTTGTGTAGGAGCGTGCTCTGGTGTAGCGGACAGGCAGGAAGATACGCCCATCACGGCATCGTCACTGCATCACCAGCAAAAACATCCGTCGGGATCGCAAGGCTTGGTTGATGGTGCTGCGCAGTTGGCACATGACATGAATTCGGCGAATTCTCTGTGAGTTCCAGTCAGAGGGCGGTCGATTCGGAGGACTTCGCACAGCTCGTGTCTCTGCGACCTCGAGGCATCGCAGCGTGCGTGTGCCAGAGCGTCTTACCACGTTGCATTGCTCCTGAGTGCCGACTGCGGCGATGTGCCCTTCTCTCACCACCGTGAATGTATCCTCGTCGAGAGGCCTCGGCTGCCGCTGTGAAGACAAGGTGCATCTTCTTTCTGCACCCAAAGTGTGCCCGCGGTTCGGTCGGCTAGGCCGCTTCACAATCGGTTGTGCTCGGTCGGCTCGGATCGCTTGGCTGCTGCGCCGCCGCAGCCCTCCGGGCTGCCCTCGGCCCGTCGGGTCCCCGGCCGGTCTGGGCCTCGCCGTCGGCTCGGCAGGTCTCGTCGGGATGTTTGGCTGCCGCCGTCGGCGCCTTTCTGCACCCCACGGGCCGGAACGAGCGGGCCCACCGCGGGGCCGCCCGGGGTCGACTACAGTCGGGGCCCTGAAGAAGGAACCCTTTTCGTTGGGGAGGGGCTCGGTGTTCCTTGATTGTTCTGCGGTTTGCCTTCCGTTTTCCTAACGTCTCCCACGGGAAACCGAAGTGCAACTTATGGGAGAAAGGGGCCTCGTTCCTTATTTAGGGTTCCTTAGGTCAACGCCCCGACTCTACACGTAAGAGTGACCTTTCGCCGGAGTGACCTTTGGTGCGGGCTCATCGGGCTCCCCCCGATCGCCGAGCGCGATGCGATTTGAGCGGCCCGCGCCCTTGGGTTTGGCTCCCTCGCGCCCCCAAAAGCTGCGCACCAAAGGTCACTCTTACCCAGGGTCGCTCTTACGCCTAGCCGACTGGGGGGCGGCGCGTGCGGTCGGGTGCCCGCCCTGTGCGTCTAGCGGGAGGCGCTCTGACCGGCGCACGAGCTCGGCGGGGCCTCGAGGTCGGGGACGCCCAGAGCCGACCTGCTCGGGCGGTAAGGCGCGGTGAGCTTGGGTTTCGAAATGGGCCCGGTGTTCCTCGTGCCCTCTCGTGGGGCTTCCCGTGGCGCTCTGCGAGCAGCTGAGCGCAGCTGGGCGGCGGAACAATTCGGCGTCGACTGCGTCGACATTCGCGCGCGAGCTTCCGTCGTGAGGCCGCGCGCAGGCGCCCTCGTTTCCACTGCACGGTGCCGCGCTGGCGGCCCGACAAAGCCGCCTCGTGAGGTCGCCACGCCATCTCGCGCACGACCCGCTCACGTCCGCCGCGGAGTCGAGACCCCACGGGGGGCTCCCTCCTGCTCCCAGCGGCCCTCCTCCTGGGCATCGCTCGGACGTGTGCTCGTTTTCTCTCGGCGAGGACCATCGAGGGGAAAGCACAAATTCACCCAGGAGCCGAAACAACGCACGGGGAATGGACTTGGGCGTTGCGTAATGGGGGGGGTCGTCATGCATGGGGGGCCTGGCGAGAATGGCCCGACAAGGTACCCGAACGGTACCTGAACGAGCCCCCTGGGGCTCCGGCTCCGGAGGGGCCCGAAAGGGGCACGAAAGGGGACCATTTCTGACCCCCCCCTTTATGACCCCCGCGTTAACCCACGCCCTGACCTTCCAGGAGGGCTAAAAAATAGCACGCGACTTAAAAACCTATCCCAGAGCTATTCTATGTCTTGGTTTTAGGCTGTTTCGTTTAGTGCTTTAGCTTTTTAGGTCTCCCGTGCTAAAAAATAGCTCTCTGGAAGGACAGGGGATGACGAGTCCCACGGCAGCCAGAGGCCGTCGGCGCCCACAGGCCGGAGCCGCCGGCGCGCCGGGCCCCGACCACGAGCGTGCGCGGCAGGCTCGCGAAGGGCGCCCCGGCAGGCCCCCCCCGTGCGGAAGAGGAGGAGGAGGAGGAGGAGGAGGAGGAGGAGGAGGAGGAGGGAGCCTTGCGCCCCAGCAGGCAGCCTCGGAGGGCGCCGTGCGCCACAGGCACGCTGCGGGCTCCAGGACTCGAGCAGTGGCGAAGCGTCCCGGCTCGCCTATAGCCCCACCAAACAATGTTCTGAGAACCTTTTGTGGTTCCCACGAGATGTTCTTAGAACATTTCTGGCGGAGTCTGTCTTGTTTTAACACATCGGGTTTATGTTCTAAGAACATTGTTTTTGCTCTTAGAACATTTTGGGGTTCTAAGAACATTTCGTGGTATGACTAGGAATGCCGGGACGGTCGGTCCCTGCTCAAAGGACGTGGCATCCACAGGCTGAGAATACCCTCGAAGAAGGAAGCACGCCAGAAACATGAACTGTTGGCGCTCCGCGCGGATCTCTTGGCTCTGCGCCACCGGACCCCCCTCCTTGGAGCGCGGAGCGCGCCGGGGGCGGCGCCGGAGGCGCCGCCGGGCGGGGGGGGGGCCGCGCGGATCCAAGGAATCCACGCGGAGCGCCAAAAGTTTGTGTCTGTGGCGTTTTTTTCCTTGTTCTGTACCCGTCGGGGCCCTGAAGAAGGAACCCTTTTCGTTGGGGAGGGGCTCCGTGTTCCTTAATTGTTTCGCAGCTTGCCTTGGATTTTCCTTAGGTTTCCGATACGAAATCGAAGTTCAACCTATGGAAAATAGGGACCTCGTTCCTTATTTAGGGTTCCTTAGGTCAACGCCTCGTCCTGTACCCGTCGGTCTGCGCTCGGAGGCTGCGGTCTCCCGCGCCCTGCCCACGAGAGAGCATATGGGTGCTTCGGCGCCTGGTGGCGCCGCTCCGCTCCGCTGGGTCTCCTCCTCCTCCTCCTCCCCCTCCTCCCCCTCCTCCTCCTCCTCCCCCTCCTCCTCCTCCTCCTCCTCCTCCTCCTCCTCCTCCTCCTCCTCCTCCTCCCACTGACCATGTTTGCACTCGAATTCCCAGCAGGCCGTCGCGGTTGCGGCCAGCCCCTCTGCCGAAGGCGGGGACGGCTCGTTCTTCCGCTCTACCTACGGCGCCTGCCCGACCGTCGTCGGTGGGCTGCGGGCGTTCGTTGCCCGAGTGCGCGTCGGGCCTCGACGGGCGGCGCGCTCAGCCGCCGCCCCAGCGCCGGGGGCTCGCCAGGAGCTCCGCGGGTTCGACTTGCGGGCCCCATGCTGCCGTGCCGTGCCTCCTCCTCCTCCCCGTTGTCGTAAGTCGGGCGTGTCCCTCTACAGGAGGAGTACTCGAGAGTTGTCAACGAAATAGTTTGGGGACATGTCTTGGGTGCAATGTTTGAATATTTCTTGACTCGTCTTTATTTTCGTCAAAATCCACCTGTAGGAGGACATGCCCGACCCGACCGATGTCCCACCTCCGCTCTGCTCTCGTCCCACCCCGCCCCCCACCTCACCCGCCTCCTCCACACCACGGACGGGGCTAGGACGAGGAGAAATCCACTTCAGAGCGTTCCAGAACGCTCTCAGAGCGTTCCGGAATGCTCTGAAAAGGTCGCGGCGCTCGAGGCGTCTTCCAGAGCCGCCAGATCTGAGAGATTCTCGATTTATCATCACCCGATTTTATCTTCGTCCTGGCTTCGTCTTAGCTCCGCCCTCGTCCCATCCCGCCCCCCACCTTACCCGCCTCCTCCGCATCATTGACGGGGCTAGGACAAGGAGAAATCCGTTCCAGAGCGTTCTGGAATGCTATCAAGGTATTCCGGAACGCTCTGAGAAGGCCGCGTCGCTTGAGACATCCTCCAGAACCGCCGTATCTCAGAGATTCTCGATTCATACTCACCCGATGTTATCCTCATCTTGGATTCGTCATACAGCTCCTCTCCGCTCAGCCTCGCCCCATCCCGCCCCCCACCACACCCGCCGCCTCCTCCACACACACACACACACACACACACACACACCCTTTTCCCATCCTTCTATCCCCTCTGGCACCTTGCGAGCAGCTGACGGAGCAGCTGCATCCATCAGGATCTCCATTGTGAGTCCAAATTCGCATGGCCTGAGGACTCGTGCTTCTTGTCATCGAGGATAAATGACCCGCGAACCTTAATAACACGAAGACGTAGCCTCACTGAAGTCCCCGTCTTTGCATTAGGGAGAATAATTATGGGTGATTTGGTTCGATGCATCTGCCGAAAATGCCCCGTGTGGGCCCTCCAAACTCAGATTCCCTCCCAAAGGGTTCGCGGTCCCTTTTTGGTTCACCATCTTGTGCTCCCTCGGAGCATTCACCTAAGTAGCACAGTCCAGCACAGCCCTTCTTCGGAGGGCACCAACTATACACCAACACCGATCCTGGCCCAGGATCACCCTGGGCCCAGGATCGGTGTATATGCCTTCTTGCGCAAGGCAGGAGGGCGTATACACCGATCCTGGGCCCAGGGTGATCCTGGCCAGGATCGGTGTTGGTGTATAGTTGCTGCCTTCCTATCTATCCCCTCCTCGCCTCTTCTGCTCTTCCCCAGGCCCCCCGGAGGCCTCCGGAGGTCGAACGGGGACCAGAGCGTTGAACACATCTTCCGTCGACCCTCGAGCCTCGATCCCCCACGATCCTCGAGGCCTGGTCCTGCAGCTTCGATCCTAGAACCAGGAGGGGAAACAACACAGACACGAATGATCGCTGACCCCCAAGAAAAATGTTCGAACACATGGGGAGTGGGAAGACGAACGTCCAGAGGAGGTGGAAAACGATCGGGAATCTCAGGATTCGTGTACAGTTTCTGCGATCCTGGAGCCGCGGCCCTCGATTCCTGACCCTGAAGCCTCAATCTTCGAACCTCGGTCTTCGATCCTCGAATCTCGATCCTCGAAGCTCGGTCGTGCCGTCGCGGGCTCTGCGTGCTGTAGACAGATGAGCATGAGTGCATGTCTTTCCTACCCCTTCAGTAGCCACCGAGACTCACATCTGGACGTCTCGACACGCCCTGGAGCCAGACAGCACACGGCGCGATCGCAGTTTGAGAGCTTCTGGTGTCATCAATCCCAGAGCACGGACCCTCGGTGCTCGACTCTCGAACCTCGATCCTCGAGCATCGAACTCAGGAGCCTCGGGCCTCGGAGCTCGATTCTTCACACCTGGCCCTTCGGACGCAGGATGTGCTGCAGACGGGCACGCGCGTATGCATGTGCACGTGCCGCGCGTGCCGCAGCACCCGATGCTCGGATCTCGGAGTGTGGAGGTCTCTCGAGGCGCCCTGGAGCCATGCAGGACAAGATTCAGGAGGGAAAAAACACAGACACAAGTAATCGTCGATCCCCAGGAAAATGTGGGAAGACATGGGAAGTGGGGGGGGAAACAAATCCCCAGAAGACATGGGGAAATGTGGGGAATCTGTTTATTTGTGTGTATTTGTTTGTGTGTGTCCTGGGGCCCCTCCAAAGATTTCCAAAAGGCCACGGCTTGCGAGCTGCCTGGCCTCCTCGAGCCAGGCTCCACGAAGAGCTCGGCCCCCGATGCCCGGCCACCTCGGCCCTCGCCCCCTTCGTGCCTCGATGCTCGGCCCGCGGCCCTCGATCCTCGATCCTCGATCCTCCGTCCTCGATCCTCGAGCCCTCGATCCTCGAGCCCTCGATCCTCGAGCTCTCGATCCTCGAGCCCTCGAGCCTCGGGCCCTCGAGCCTCGGGCCCTCGAGCCCTCGAGCCCTCGAGCCCTCGAGCCCTCGAGCCCTCGAGCCTCGCTCTCCGCTCTCGAGCCCTCGAGCCCCCGAGCCCCGGGCCTCCCCTCCCTGGAGATGCTCGATATCCCTGGACCTCTCGGCCCTCGAGGCTCGGAGCTCCAGGCTCGAGGCCCTATAGGCTCGAGGACCGAGGCCCCGGGATCAAGGATCGCTCCTCCTCCTCCTCCTCCTCCTCCTCCTCCTCCTCCTCCTCCTCCTCCTCCTCCTCCTCCCTCCCTCCCTCCCTCCCTCCCTCCCTCCCTCCCTCCCTCCCTCCCTCCCTTCCCTCCCTCCCTCCCCCCTCCCTCCTCCCTCCTCCTCCTCCTCCTCCTCCCCTCCTCCTCCTCCTCCTCCTCCTCCTCCTCCCCCTCCTCCTCCTCCTCCTCCTCAGGACGGCGGAGCGAGGAGCGAGGCCCGCGCCTCGACGAGCCGCGGGGGGCCCAGGACCGAGGCCCTCCCTCGGCCCCTGGCGGCCCTCCGCCCGCCGGCGCGGCGCGGCGCGGCCCCGGCCGAGAGAGGTCGTGGACGACGGAGTCCTCCACGGCGTCGTCGGTGTACTGCGACGGCGGGCGGCTGCGGAAGAGGCGCCCGCCGCCGGCTTCGGGGGGGGGGGCCCAGACCCCCTCGAGTAATGAAAAAATCACGACGGGAGGTTTTTCGCCATTTTCGGCCTCCGGGGGCCCTCACCGGGCCTCGGGCGCGTCAAAAAACGACTCAGGACGAAAAACCGGTCATAGGGAAAGGGTCTGGACCTCTAGGGGGCGCGTCATGAAAAAATCATGACGTCGGGGGTCTGGGGGGGAGGGCGCGCGGACTGGGGGGAGGCCCGGCGGCCGGCGCCGCCGACCCCGCGGAGGGCGCGCCGGCCGCGACGAAGCAGGAGGAGGTGCTCGCACGAGGAGGAGGCGGAAGACGCCCCCCCTCCCCCACCCCCGTCGGGACTCCCCCGCCCCCCAGAGGACCCACAGGGGGGACGCGCATCTGACCCCCCCCCCCCCGACGGGGGAGGGGTCAAGGGGAAGGGGCTCCCCTTCGGTTCGATCGCGACACCGCCGCCGGCTCAGGGGGGCAATGTTCGGATTTCTCAAGAAGTGGCGAAGCGTCCTGACCTGCCGATAGGTAGGCCCACCGAAGATATGTTGAACATCAATTTTGTGGTCTGCACGGAGTGCTCTTGCGTTGAACTTGTCTGGCTGAGACCGTCTCGCTTTAAGGCAGCGGCCTGATATGTTCCGAGAAATTTCTTGGTAGGCCCATGGTAGGTTCGCGTCGTCTCGACTGGCGGAGACCCCGCCGCCGGCGTTCAACGTTGACCGCCGCCGGCGACCCAGAATCGATCGATGTTGGACGGCGCGTGAACGGCCGATCTTTCCATGCTGAACGATTCCCGCGGAGTCCGAAGCCAGCACCGAATCGGCCACGCGCAGAGGGGGGCAGGGGGAGGGGGGAGGGCTTCTTGGAAGCACCCCTGCTTCTCAGAAGGCGCGGGCCTTCTCTGTAGACGTAAGGCCGGGGCTTTCTCAGAAGCAGAGCGTGAATTACCTACCCCGCTTTCGCTTCCAGGCAAAACCAAGCCATACCACGCGCCTCCTCGTCAAGCGGCCTGACCAGTACAGGCTGCAATTTGGCATCGTTTGGTATCTCTTGGAAGCGAGGGTGGTCAAAAGCGAGGTAGGTTTGTTTGCCCCCTGAAGAAGCAGAGGTGCTGCTAAGAAGCCTCTCCCCCCTGGCTCCAACCCCCTGGTGCGCACCGCCGACCGAAGTCGGCACGGCACGAGCGTGCCGCGCAGCCCACCCGCACGGTGAGCAGGTGCGCGGCTCTCCGAGCGTGCCCCGTGCCTCCTCCCACGTCGGCCCGTGCGCTTGGCATCGCTCGGACGTGTGCACGTGTCCTTCGGCGAGGACCATCGGGGAGCATCCTTGATCCTTTGGCGGAAAAAAACACGCACGAAGCCTAAAACCACACACAGGGAATGGAGAGGAGGAGGAGGAGGAGGAGGAGGAGGAGGAGGAGGAGGAGCAGCAGGAGGAGGAGGAGGAGGAGCAGGAGGAGGAGGAGGAGGAGGAGGAGGAGGAGGAGGAGGAGGAGCATCCTTGATCATCTGGCGAAGCATCCACGCGCGAAACGGAGCAGGAGCAGGGAGGGGACGTCCGAGCGATGCCACCGTGCGTGGCCGCCTCCGCCGGCCGCGCCTCCGCCCGCGGAGCGGCGGCGCGGCCTCCCATGGGCCCCCGCAGTCGGCCAGCGTCGAGGAGCATCGATTTGGCATCGATTTGGCGTCGATGCCGCGTCGATTCCGCGTCGATTCGAAGGATTGCAAAAAACCGAAGGATTGCAAAAAAACCCTTCGACGAAGGATTGCAAAAAAACCCGAAGGATTGCAAAAAACCCTCCGACGAAGGATTGCAATCCTTCGTCGGTTCCGCGTGGAGTCCGCGTCGATTTCGCGTCGGCTTGGCGCCGACTGAGCGTCGACTCTCGGTGTCGATGTAGAGTCGACGGGTGTCGGCTTGGCGTCGATGGAGCATCGGTTTGCGTTGAGGGGCGTCGATTCAGGCGTCGATTAGCGTCGACTAGCGTCGGTTCAGGCGTCGAGTCGCAGGAGCCGACAAGATGGTATGGGAGGCTCCCACGGGTTTCCACCGAACCCTGCGCATCTCCGCCTCGTGCGTCCGCGTCCTCGGGGCTGCCTGCAGGCATGCCGGCGGCGTGCTGGCCTCGGTCAGGGTCAGCCTTCGTCGGATCTGGTCGACGTCTGGACGACATCTGGGCGGAATCTGGACGGGCTGACTGCAGGAATTCAGCCACGCGCAGAGGGGGTGGGAGGAGGGGGGAGGGCTTCTTAGAAGCACCCCTGCTTCTAAGAAGGCGCGGGCCTTATCTATAGATGTAAGGCCGGCGCCTTCTGAGAAGCAGGCTCCTTCTAAGAAGCCTTCCCCCCCACACCCCCTTGTGCGCGCCGCCAACAATGTGTAGGCATGGACGCTCAAGAGTGCAAAGTATTGAAAGCAGGCCAGCGCAGGTTTCCTCAATGTAGCTGCGCCAACGGCTTCAGAGTCCTGGGCCAGTGAATGGGAGCACACGCGCTGAGTTCGCTAACCGCTTAAGAGCTGCTTAGGCGAAATACTGTTCACTTCGTTCGTTGTTGCTGCTCGACCCCACAGTATCGAGATTGGCATTATGGTGCGCACAGTCCCGGGCACGTAGCGCAGATGAGGAAGCTGAGGTACACGCAGAAGCGGATGCTTCGAGCGATGGTTGGCCCGCGCCGAAAGCCTCGCGAGGACCGCATCTCCTAGAACAGACGTGCAACGATCACTGCTGATAAAGAAGCCAGGAACGCCGGAGTCCGTTGCTGGGCGAAGGCCCACCTGTCCGCAACATGGAACTGGGCAGGCGCACTTGCAAGGATGGAGAATGAAAGATGGGCCAAAAGAGCAACCGACTGGAGGGACCACGAGTGGTGGATCGATCAGGACCAATCCTCATGGCACCGGCCATATCGATCGAGACCGGGGCTTTTCACGATATGGGAAGATGACGTACGCAGAGTCGCCGAGCCCAAAGGGTAACATTGTTGGAACAAAAACGCTTTACGCTTCGCGTATCCCCACCAGCCCATCTCAAAACAGCAACTCTTGCGAAGCATGCCGACAGTCGTGTTTTTCAGGCGTGTTTCCGCCTGCCCCCGCATATCTCCCCCGTTCCTCCTTCCTCCCGCCTCCTTGTACATCCTCCTTGTGGTGGGAGCGGGAGAAGGACGAGGCGGAGGAGGAGGGAGAGAAAGCGCTCCTCGTGGTTTGAGTCGTTTGGGGTTTCTCGTCCTGGTGTGAGTCGTTCGGGCCCTTCTTCCTGGTGTGAGTCGTTCGGGCTCTTCGTGGTGTGAGTCGTTCGGGCTCTTCGTCCTGGTGTGAGTCGTTCGGGCTTCTCGTGGTGTGAGTTGTTCGGGCCCCTCGTCCTGGTGTGAGTCGTTCGGGCCCCTCCTCCTGGTGTGACTCGTTCGGGCTCCTCGTGGTGTGAGTCGTTCGGGGCCCTCGTCGTGGTGTGAGTCGTTCGGGCTCCTCGTGGTGTGAGTCGTTCGGGCGCCTCGTCCTGGTGTGAGTCGTTCGGGCCCCTCCTTCTGGTGTGAGTCGTTCGGGCTCTTCGTGGTGTGAGTCGTTCGGGCCCCTCGTCCTGGTGTGAGTCGTTCGGGCTCCTCGTGGCGTGAGGCGTTCGGGCACCTCGTCCCCTTTTGGGGCGTCTTGGGGGCCTCTTGGCGGCCCCAGGGGCTTCTAGGAGCGTCTTGGGTGCCTTGGGGGAGCCTCTTCGGGCCTCTTGGGAGCCTCTTGGAGGCCGTTTGGGGCGTCTTGGGGGCCTCTTGGCGGCCCCAGGGGCTTCCAGGAGCGTCTTGGGTGCCTCGGGGGAGCCTCTTGGGGCCTCTTGGGGGCCTCTTGGGGCATCTTGGGGGCCTCTTGGAGGCCTCTTGGGGGCCTCCTGGGGGCCTCTTGGGGCCATCTTGGGGCCTTTTGGTGCCTCCTGGGCGCTTCTTGGGGCCATCGTGGAGGGGATGGATCAAAGAAGAGGGGAGCTTCAATGAGCGCTGCCCCCTCAGAAGGGCAAAATGAGCCCAAACCCTTCGTAAAATCAATGATTTTGCCTTGAAGGAAGAGGGGAGCTGTAATGAGCGCTGCCCCCTCAAGAGGCCAAATGGGGCCAACACCGTAGTAAAATCAATGATTTTGGCTTCAAAGGAGAGGAGAGCATTTTTTCTGGTCCCCCCCGTCGGGGCCAGAATCCTTGTGAGGGGTGTCGTTTTTTAGCCCTCCCAGGAGTCGAAACGGACCCCCCTTGACCACCCGCGAAAGGACCTCTCCAGGCCCAGGGGGAGGGGGTAGGGGGAGGGGTAAACCCCTCCCCGAAGGGGAAGGAGGGTTGAGAACAGAGCGGGCTCTCTAAACCACTCACGCCCAAAGGGCTGGTGGGATTCGATTCAACTCTAAGACATGGAGAGATTAAATGTGTGAACATCGCAATGTTTGTTGGAGGTCGCACGAGAAGCTTCGACATTCATTTCCCCAAGCAGCACTGCGGGTTCCTACTTTGGCTAACCATCTCGGGACCTTCGCCGCAGAATCGCCGCCGCGCCGCCCGTCGCCGACGCCGCCCGTCTCCGCCATCCCCGCCCGTCGCCGCCATCGCCGCCCGTCGCCGCCATCCCACCGCCCGATGTCGCCTGCGCCGCCCGTCGCCGCCCGTTGCCGTCGCCGCGTCGCATACATTGCACCGCATATGCTGCATTGTCGGGGGAACGTAAGACTCGGGTAAGCCGGAACTCGGGTTTGCCGACGTTTTTTGACGAGCGCGTCCTGGATTTTGACGGTCCAGTTTTCGTGGGATGTTTGCAGTGGGAGCTCGCGTCAAATTTCAGATTGCGTCTCGTCATTTTTCTGACGGACCCCGTCAGGCCAACCCGCGTCCCCCGTACCCGAGTCTTACGTCTCCCCGATATTGCATAGGTTGCATCGCATACGTTCTCCTCTCTAACAGGAGAACAGACTCTACCCCCCCCGGGATTCTCGACCCCCCTCTTCCGTATTGCAGTTTACATGCGATTGTACCCCATCGTCCATCCGAAATGTGAATCCGCACCATCCCAGCCTGGTTGGCATCGGGATTCCCCCCCCCCTCCCCCTTTGTTATTCCCCCTTTCGACCAAACCGACATTGGGATATCGACAACCCGCCGATCGTTCAAGCTTGAACTACCCACGCGGTGTGAGAAACCATCGCCGTGGCCGTCACGGCCCGAAGTAGCCGAAATCCAGCTCAGTCCCTGGCTCACTCGGACCCAATCTGGTTCGGCGGCCCCTCATCGGGCTTATCCTCGAATCGTTCTTGGGAAGGCTTCCCAGCAGTGGCTTCCTGACGTGTGTTCGTTTGGGTCGCAGAGATCGACCATTTCTTCAGAACCCACCCCCGAGAAGAATGCACAGTGGAACCCGGTTGTGACACCGATATGACGAACCGAAATGACGCACGAAGCAGGACCGATGCGATGGGATTTGGCTCGCTCCTTGGAGCCGCGATTCCGATTCGATTCGACTCGAACCAATTATTCGGTGCCGGATGGGGTCAGCCCGAGCCATATTGCGGCGATCCGATTGTCATTCGATTTCGTGACGGCTCGCCGGCGACCCGATCCGTTTCCGATCCGATCCGATTCCGCGATTCGATCTGGATCGGATGCCGAGCTGGCGTGCCGAATCGACGTGCCGATCGTCGCGGTTGCGGAGGGTCTGTAAAGCATCGCCCCCCCTCCCAAGAAAAACAGGTGTGGGAGGGGGAGGAGGGGGGAGGAAGGGGAGGAGGAGGAAGGAGGAGGAAGGAACGCGGGGCGACGTCTCTTCAAAACGAGGACCCAACACCACAGGATGGTTGGGAACAAATCTTGATCTCCAGACAACACGGACCACAACCGCAAGAAGTGATTTTTTTGCGGGAGGGGGGCCCCCGGGCGAGGACCCACCGACCTCTGCAGGAACCATCTGGTGGTTGTCATGGTCGGTTTGGCGTTTTGCGACGCCACTCCGACCGCCACTCCGACGTTTTGCGACGCCACGCCTCCTCCTCCTCCTCCTCCTCACCCCCTCCTCCTCCTCACCCCCTCCTCCTCCTCCTCCTCCTCCGCCTCCTCCTCCTCCGCCTCCTCCAGCTATGTCCATCGGTCACTGAAAGTATGTATTCTTCGGAGTCCAACATGCCAACCTTTTTGAAGCGCCCTCCTGCTTCGATGATCGAGTGGCATCACCTGTTCCGTCCTCCCAATGGGGGCGGACGGAACCCAATCTACTCTCAACGCCTTCCTGCGTCACGTGTCTGCCTGCTTCGTTCGACCGACGGGGTAAGATGGCTTCGGTGTTCCGACGACTTGCGCAGGACATCAGCCGGGGTGTGTCCCCGATGTGGTAGTGGTCGCCTGCCGCCCCCGCAAGATCCCCGTGCGCGGTGCCCCGCCGCAGGTTCACGGCCTCGTCCGCGGCGTCGGAGTCGGGCTGCTCCTCGGCCTCGGGCAAGTCCATGGTGTCCAGGGCGCCGTCCTTCTCCTCCATCGCGGAGGGCCAGGAGGCGCCCTGCCCTTCCGTCTCCTATTCCTCGTCGCTCCTCCTCTCCCACAGTCCTCCTCATCGTCGTTCCCCCCCTCACTCCTCCTCACTGCTCTGGGTGATGAGCACATTCCCTGGCATTAGGATGCTCTGGATAGTGATGACAGGAGCCCTATACGACGATCTTGCATTGGATTACCCTGAGAGCTCCTGGCCCACGGCTGCTAGTGATCCGAATCCAAACCCGTTCGATGTTGCGGGGGCTAAGGTTCCTTGGGGGTCGATCGATCTTCGTGGTTTGGACGCGCGCGTGGACGCATCCGCGAAGCGCCGCCCCTACCAGAGAACTTTCGAGGGCTTCGTACTCCAGTATTCTCTCAGGCGGGGGTGTCGACGAGCGTGTTGCGAGGGCCAACGGCACCGTTCTTGACACCCTCCCTCACACCTCCCAGGCTGCGGAACATCAGTCGATGGCTCTCCCCGCCCATTGTCCAGGAGTATTTGGGGGGGCCCAGGTACGGGCACAGCATGACGGCCGCCAATGTTTGCAATGCCAGCCCTGAACATCAAGTTTCGCATAACCATCGGACGCTGGCCTTCGGCGCGGAGCGCTGCTTCACGAGAAGCTCGACCACTCTTCGCCCGCGCATTACACGTTCCTCACCGACAGCGGGACGTTAACAATCAGTTTCTTGATGATGAGAAGCGAATTGTTGTCGCTTCGCGAATCCCCACCAGCCCATCCAGAAACGATGCCCAGAGGAATTGCCTCGATCAGAGAAGTGGGCAGCACACAGAGGAAGCCATTATGAGACATCTTGGGATATCTTGAGCCATCTTGGAGGTCATTTTGGGCTCTCCCAGACGCTCTTGGAGTCATCTTAATCCGTGCCCCCCCCCAAGAGGCCTCCATGTGGCTAAAACCTGTGTAGAATCAATGATTAGGCATTCTCGCCGAGGCCTCTTGGAGCATCTTGGGTGCATCTGGGGGGGCTCTTGGGGCCTCTTGGGGGTCTCTTGGGGGCCTCCGGGGGGCCTCTTGGGGGCCTCTTGGGGCCATTTTGGGGCCATCTTGGGACCTCTTGGGGCTTCCTGGGCGCTTCTTGGGGCCATCTTGGAGGAGATCGATCAAACAAGAGGGGGGGTTCAATTAGCGCCCCCCCTCGGAAGCCCCTAAAATCGCCTCTTGGACCCCTCTTGGAACGCTCTTGGAGTGCTCTTGGGCGCTCTTGGGGCCGTCTTGGGGCTCTTTTGGGGCTCTCTTGGGGCCCTCTTGGGCCATCTTGGAACCATCTCCAGGCCTCGGATGGCCATCGGAAGCGAAAAGGCGAGAAAGCAAAAATCATTGATTTTCCTTAGGTTTTGGGACGATTTTGGCCTCTTCGGGGCCTCCTTGGGGAGCTGTTTGGCCACTTGGAGTTATCTTGGGGCCGTCTTTGGGCTTCTTGGAACCATCTTAGGAGCCATCTCGAGCGATCTTGCGCTATCTTGAGCCATCTTGGAGCTCATCTTGGGTTCTCTGAGGCGCTCTTGGAGCCGTCTTGGGCCATCTGGGACGCTCTAACTACCCGCGGCCCCCCCCGTCCAGGTCCAGGGGAGGGGGTAGGGGGAGGGGTAAACCCCTCCCCAAGGGGGAAGAGGGAGGGGTGGAAGAGGATCTGCTCTAGACCACCTACGCCCAGAGGGCTGGTGGGATTGGCATTGGACATTGGTATGCGGTTGCCCCGGCCAAGCGAGCTCTCATCGACCTCCCCCAGCCATCTCACCGAGAATTCCAGGAAGTAGGCGGGGCTCTAGCGAAGCTACAGATCATTGCGCGGGTGCTTGGTAAGGTTTCAGATGTCTTGCATAGGAGAGGTTTGAGCGTGGGTCGAGTGCGGGTCCTAGGCCCGAGTTTTGGCAGTCTGGGGTATAGCACGCGTGGCAAAATCTGGAGCTAAGTAGTTCACGCGGCGTTCGATGCTTCTGCCTCTGGACCGAACCCTCGACCCGCTCCATGCTTGGCTGGCTGCCGTGGCATGGAGAAAATTTGGCTGAAG
This sequence comes from Prorocentrum cordatum, assembly GCA_963575745.1. NCBI lineage: Eukaryota > Dinophyceae > Prorocentrales > Prorocentraceae > Prorocentrum > Prorocentrum cordatum. The sequence goes on from CAUYUJ010017760.1 coordinate 225,853, forward strand.
ACGCTCGATCTCTCCCTACGCCACACCCTCGTACACTGCAGAGTGCTGTGTGGTGCGGACGATAAAATGTGGTTTTCTGTGTTGTGTGGGGTGCCTACACATCCAGTCGCTGCCATATCTTCGGCAAGGAGTGCCAGCCACGTAAACTCGCTGCAGCACGCACCACCCTGCGGCGGATATATGATGGCATGTATCCGCATCATCGTGATCATGTCGTCACGGCGTACTCTCGGGGAGGGGCCGCCAGTTTGTGTTACGCTGCCAGTCTTCCAGCGCCCCTGAGGTGGTGCAGTGGCAGTCTTCCTTGGCCGCCCTCCTTCAGAACGAGAGGATGGCGGCGCTATTGGCACGCGTGCAAGCCCGCGAGGCGGCAGCAAAGGATACCAACGCCTCGTCCACAGGCCCGTCGTAGCCTGCGGTACAAACATGGTCTGGCCCCAGAACATGGAAACAATGTTCTGCGTCTTCGGGGAAGGACCCAGACACTTCTCAGGAGGCCAGGGGACCTCCGAGCCTTCCGAGCCCACCCCCTCTCACTTACCCCCCGGGCTCGCCGCCGAGAAGAACGAGGCCGCGGCATGAGCATTACAGCGTGCGCGCGGGCGCTCCTGGGGCGCAACACCGGGCGACGTTCCTTGCGGATCGCTCCTGATTGTGAAGGTCTTACGGCCGGCGCCGCCGCCCCAGAAGGACGACGACGACGACGACCCACGACGACGACCACCACGATGACGAGGACGACCACGAGTACGACCACGACTACGACCACGACGACCACGACGACCACGACCACGACGACACCGACAACGACGAGCCGATGACCCTGCCACATGCTCGGGACATGGGGTGGGCGGTGGAGCGAGGAGGAGGAGAAGGAGGAGAACAAGGAGGAGGAGGAGGAGGAGGAGGAGGAGGAGGAGGAGGAGGAGGAAGAGGATGGGGAGGGGAAGGAGGAGCAGGAGAAGGAGGAGGAGGAGGAGGAGGAAAAGGAGGAGGAAGAGGAGGAGGAGGAGGACAAGGAGGAGGAGGAGGACGAGGAGGAGGACGAGGAGAAG
>CAUYUJ010017760.1:227007-232007 GCA_963575745.1 Prorocentrum cordatum
CACCCCTATCGCTGCCCCTCACGGGAGCAGGATCAGTAGCGAGGATCGAGACTCGAGGGTCAAGGCAGAGGACGAGAAGCAGGATCGAGGATCGGGGGTGTGGTGCTAATTTTATGCCAAGGGGAATCTGGCGATGGTATCTATCGCAGATAGCATCGCCATTTCCACGATTGGCGCCATGCCCCTTTATGCCACACCCCTTTCCGGCTTCCGAAGATATGATGACTAGGGACTAGGTCAGTCCTGGCAGTTCTCCTTGACTTCGGCCTCCAGAGCCTGTCTTTGGGCCCCGGGTGCCCTCGAACACTAATCCAGGGCAAAGAGCATGGTAGAGTTGTGGATGTCGAGAAAATCCTCGTCCTCCTCCTCCTCCTCCTCCTACTCCCCCACCCTCCTCCCTCTCCCCCCCCCGCTCCACCTCCCTTACTCTCCTTCTCCTCCTCCACCCTCCTCCCCCTCCTCCCCCCTCCTCCCCTCCTCCTCCTTCTCTCCTCCCCGTCCTCCTTTCCGATCCTCCTCCTCCCTCCTCCTCTCCTCCCCTCCTCTCCTCCTCCTTCCTCCTCCCTCCTCCTCCTCTCCCCCTCCTCCTCCCCTCCTCCCCCTCCTTCCTCCTCTCCTCCTCCGCCTCCTCCTCCTCCTCCCTCCTCCTCCCCCTCTATCCCGTCCTTCTCCTCTTCCCCTCCTCCTCCTCCTCCCTCCCCTCCTCCTCACCCCTCCCTCCTCCTCTAATTCCCTCCTCCTCCTCCTCATCCTCCTCCTCCTCCTCCTCCTCCTCTTCTTCCTTCTCCTCCTCGTCGAAGGGCCTTTCTAGGGGAACGAATAATGACAAATACACAAAACTCGGAGGTCCGTGCAGATTTCTCGGATCGGCGCTGGGGGCCCCTGGCGGCGCTTGCGGCGCCGCCCCTGGCGCGCTCCGCGCGCCAGGGATGGGGGTCCAGCGGGGGTCCAAGAAATCTGCGCGGAGCGCCAAAAGTTTATGTTTATGTGGTTGCTTCTTTTTTTTAGAATGACATAAACAAACAACTTCTTTGAGGTCTGCGCGGATTTCTCGGATCGGCGCTGGACCTCCTTCCCTGGCGCGCGGAACGCGCCAGGGGCGGCGCCGGAGGCGCCGCCGGGGGGGTCCAGCGCGGATCCGAGAAATCCGCGCGGACCTCCGGGTTTTCACGTTCATGTCGTCGCTCGTCCCCCTGATGTTGGACCACCCTTTTTTGGGGGGAGCAAGAGCACGCACGAGGCCGAAGCGTGCACGGGGAGTGGGCGTCCGAGCGATGGCAAGACCGTCGCGTGTCTGGGTCTGTCCTCGTTAAAGGCTTAACGACTTCTGCCGTCCTTCGACTCGCGCTGGAGCGGCCGCGAAGTGCTCGAACTTTCCCTGGAGATCTCTGGATTTACCTGGATTTACCCAGATTTATCTAGATTTACCTGGATTTACCTCGATTTATCTGCATTTACCTGGGTTTATCTGGCTCGATTCTCACAAGTCGATTGGCGAAAAGTCGACAAGCCCTAAGGGATGTCCGCGGGGCCCCTCTGCCGTCGAGCCTCGAGGTTCTCTTCGTCGGCGCCGGGTTCGCCGGGGCCGGTCGGCACATGCTGGGCGCGCCGGCTCGGGCCCGGCCCGGCGGTGCAGGTGATGGGCTCTCTCGTGTGGCATCGCTCGGACGGGAGGAGGGGGGTCATGTTTGTTAAGTCGGGCCTGTCCCCTTACAGGGGGATTTTCGAAAGGATCAACAAATGCTTTAAAAAAATCGTCCCCATATCATGTTGTGACTGTTTTTGAGCATTCCTCCTGTGGAGGGGCAGGCCCGACTTTAACATTACTGAAGGACGAGGCTCCTCGTCGTCTGCGGCGCCTGCAGAGGCCGCCGGTGGGGTCCAGGACATCGTCGGAGGCCGACCGTGCACAAAGAGACACAGGCGGCGCGCGCAGTGAGTCCGTCGGGTCCCGACATCTCCTCGCAGCGGACGTCCACATCGGCACCATCGAGGCTGGAGAAGCACCATCTCGATTTGGCACCGCTCGGACGTGTGCATTTTTTCTTGGCGAGGGCCATCGGATAGCATCCTGGATAATCGAGGGAAAGCAACTTGCACGAAGCCGCAAAATGCACGGGGAATGGACGTCCGAGCGATGGCAAGATAGACGGATCCCGACACATCCTCGCAGTGGACGTCCACATTAAGGCCGGAGAAGCACCATCTCAAGTGCCCCAGGTGCCGTTCGTGTCCCCGCCTTCGCGAAGATGCTCGAATCTGCAGCGAGCGGGGGGGAAAGGAGAAGGAGAAGGCCTTCGCAGAAGGCGGCGGGACTGCTCAGGAGCCCATGCGCCTCCTGAGAAGTCTCCTGTGCCTTTGGGGAAGGCTGAAGGAGGCCGGGGGACTTCCGGGCCTTCTGAGAAGGTCGGAGGTTGATAGACGTCCTACCCTGACACGTCGATTAGCGAATTGACCGTTTTCGGTTCGCGAGAGAGCGTCGCGGCCGTCATTTCTGCGGGTCCAGGTCAGTAGGTTTGGGTCCTAGGCCGTTTTCACTAAAGGGTGGTTTACTAAAGGGAGGCTTGTCCACCGCCGAGAAGGACCGCCCTTTCGCGTTCCCCCCCAGGCCCGCCGCCGATCGAGACACGAGGCGCTCGACATGGGGGGCGCAACATCATGATGCCACCAATGGCTGGCACTCCCGAGTGCGACAGGCAAATGCCTTGAAGGAGCATTCCTGAACACCCATGTGTGAGTGTATCTTGGCATCGCTCAGACGCGTGCATTGTTTTATCGGCAAGGGCCATCGGGCAGCATCTTTATTCATGTGGCGAGAAAAGTACACGCACGACACCGAACAATGCACAGGGAATGAACGTCCAGGCGATGGCGAGGTATACCTTGCGCAAATCCGTTGAATCGCAAACACGCGCCGCTCCAGAGCCATCGGCTGCGACGCAGTTGGACACCGTTGGGCGACGTCAGACAAAGATCAGGATGAAAAGAAACACACAGACACAATGAACCCTCGATTCCCCAGAAGATATGGGCAAATATGGGAAGTGGAGGGGAAGACAGAAACCCCAAACATATGGGCCTGGCATCGCTCGGACGTGTGCGTTTTTTCCTCGGCGAGGACCATCGAGGAGCATCCTTGATCATTCGGCGAAACAACCACGCACGAAACCGACAAAAAACACAGGAAATGAGCGTCCGAGCGATGGCCAGTGGGGGGGAATCTGTTTGTTTGTGTGTCTTTCTCTGTGTGTCCCAGGGCCCCTTCAGACGGTGCCGACTGCGCGCGGGCCGCTGGCGGGCGCGGGAGCCCCATCGTGCCAGGTGGGCGCGTCGGCGCCCTCCCCTCCGCGCTCTGGCGGCCACGCGGGCGGCCACGCTGGCGGCCGTGGCGTGGGCTGGCGGTGTCTTTCCCTTCTCCTCAGCTCCTCCTCCTCCTCCTCCTCCTCCTCCTCCTCCTCCTCCTCCTCCTCCTCCTCTCCTTTTCTCCTCCGCTCCTCCTGCAGCAGGATGGGAGGCCTTGAGTTGTGGAAGTCGAGAAATGGAGGGGGAGCCTGCTGCCAAATAATTTCCGGATGTCAGCATGTTTCAAACATGTTTTGCATATGTAGAAACATGTTTGAAACGTTCTTAGAACATGTTTGCCGCATGTTGAACACATCTTTAATTCAATGATAGGATTGTTTGAGTGTCGATTGTCATGGCATCCACAAGCCCAGAGGTTGACAGCAACACCAATATCGGCGCGGTGCCTCCACCTTGGGAAGTTGCTCCCGATCTCGGTGAGGCTGGTAATAGTTTTTGCTTCCTTGGCGGCCGAAGTACTACCACCAATACCGGTTTCTAGGATCATCTTCCCCCAATTTAGGCATGCCCGTTTGTTGGTTTGTTAGTGTTGGTGCCCATTTCCAGGCCTCCCGCATTAGGCCCCCTGTCCTCGCGGCGCCGCTGCTTCCGGGCGCCGAGGCGCCGAGCTTGTGAAGCAGCTGGCGCGCATGCCGCGGGAGGTGCTGATGTCGCCGCCGAGGGGCGAGGAGCGCACCGCCCACGAGGAGGATGCGGGCCCCAAGGATATATACCACCACCACCACGTCGATTCCTCGTCCCTCCTCCACCCTCCTCTTCCTCGCCTCTTCCCTGGGAGAGGAAGGGCATGAGGGAGGTGGTGGTGTTGTATACCTTGAGGCTCCGTAGAGGAGGCTCGGATCAGATCGGATCGGAAGACCGCGTAAGGGCTGCACAGGGGGCCCACTGCACGGCTGCACGGGGCGTGCAGTCATATACGTGCGACCGCAGGCCACAAGCCCGCACGCGGCAGGCACAAAAAAGGGCCACGAGAGAGCAGCACGTGAGATGTCTCGTCTCACGACCAAGATCACGGAGGGGCCTCGTGAAGGACCAGTCGGCGCAACAGGCCGACCCTAAAGGCGACGCGGGCACGGGATACCCACACACCAAGCACACAGACTCCTCAAACACAGGGGGACCGTCCAGCGGCCAGCATCCTCTCCATGCGGCCAGTCGGGCATCCCCCGGCAGCTTGATGATTCTCGCGTTGTCGTCTCCCCTGGCCGATCCCAACACGCGGGCCGCAAGTGCTTTCGTGGCGCCCGGGCAGCACGTCGCTTGCTTTCGTGGCGCCCGGGCAGCACGTCGCTGGCTCGCGCGCAGCTCCCTGGAAGCTCTTGGGCCACACTTCCAAGTCTCGTTCGTAGCTCCTACGCGGCTCCTCCTTCTCCGCCTCCTCTTCCTCTTCCTCCTCCTCCGCCTCCGCCTCCTCTTCCTCCTTCTCCTCCTCTTCCTCGTCCTCCTCCTCCCAGGCAGCGCGTCCTGGGCTCGCTCGCAGCCTCCAGGCGGTTACTAACACATCGCCTCGTGGGCCCTGTGCGGAGCTCCCAGGCAGCGCTTCCTGGGCCCCTGCGCAGGCCGTCTCTGGCGATTGCGCTTGGCTCGAGCTGCTCTGCTACCCGCGTTCCTCGGCGGCGCGCCTGGGGGGAAGCGAG
>CAUYUJ010017760.1:237007-319507 GCA_963575745.1 Prorocentrum cordatum
GCGCATGATGATCTCAAGCTGGTGAAGGAGCTCGGCATATCCGGCATTTGCATTGTGGGTGGTGCCATCCTCTGCATGCTGAAGAAGTTCCCTGCGCTGATGACGCCAGGCCTCCTGATTATCTTCTTCGGCGCCCAAACTGGTATGAACATGTACATGAAGGCCGTCTTTTCGTCCGCCACCGTCCTCGATCCAGCGCCCGCAGAGTACTGTACAGACGTTGAAGGCCACTGTGCCTGGATGGGCTTCCAGGCATCATTCTTCGTCACCGGGATACAGCAGTTTGGTGGGTTCATCATCTTCTGGATCTTTTTCCTCCCCGCGCAGGCGCTCGGCTTCAACAAGCTGGGCGACAAAGAGATCACGATCAAGAAGCTGACCTCCAAGAACGAGGTCATCGCGGTGCTGTGCTTCGCGGGGAGCTTCACGATGAACATCGCCCTGAACAACATGTCCATGGCGCTGATCCCCCTGACGCTGAACCTCATCATCCGCTCGTGCCTGCCGCTGTCGACCTTCGCCGCGCAGTGGCTCCTCACGAAGTACACCACCGGCGAGGGCAAGCCGTGCAAGCCCATCGAGATCGGGTTGATGATGCTGGGCGCGGCGATGATGTGCGTGTGCGTCTGGGCCAAGATTGCCGCCGAGGCCGAGGGGGAGTCCCACAAGAAGGCGGGAGCCGGCGAGTCTGCGAAGACCGTGATCGGCGTCATATACTGCGTGGTGCTCAGAGCAGGAAGAATGGAACTGTTGTTGCTGACAGGAGTCCCCCGTTTGCGCCTCTTTGGACAGCCTGGAGGGCTCTCGTCGCCATGGCTGGATTCGCTTCGGAGTCCTGGCCTGGGAAAGGTCCAGGCAGTAAGTGGCATCAGTCGATTTGTTTCCTCAGGTGTCCCTGTTCTCGGGGAGCGTCAACCTCGCGCTCGCCGGGATCCTGAAGACCTCCGTGAAGCTGGATGGGTTCAACACCGTGGTCTCCGAAGAGCAGAAATAGATGACAAGCAAACAGACGCTAGGAGATCCGCGTGGATTTTCTGGGTTGGCGCTGGACTCTCCTGGCGATTCCAGGGGCCTGTCCAGCGTCGATCTAAGAAATCCGCTTAGACCTCCGAGAGATCATCCCCCACCCGACAGGTCGGGGTTGTTCGATTCCAAGAATCAGGCGATCCCGCCGCCGATTGTTCCATGGGAAATCGCGGATTCCCGCCGCCGAACGAGGCGGCACCGGCCGCATTTTGGGGAGGGCACCTCCCCCGATCCATAGATTAGGCGACCGCGCGCCAAATCCATGGATCGCTACTCCATGTTTGCGCGCCCCCGAAAGAGCTGAGGCTCCGAGCCGCCTCGCACACCCCGCGTACCGCGACCGCCAGGCCGAAAGCGTGGTGGTGCTCCCTGGGTGTCGCGCCTCGTGCCTTCGACGAGGCACAACCGCTTGCCGCGGCCGCCAGGCCTAGAGCGCGGCGATGCTCCCCGGGGGTCCCGCCACTCGCTCTTGGGCGGGGACGGCTCAAAGCAACATGTCCAGACCCCCGACGTCATGCTTTCACAGCGTCGACCCCTCAGAGGTCTCGACTTAAGTCGGGTCTGTCCCTCTACAGGAGGAAAATTCAAGAATAGTTAAAAACTAGCCTGGGGACGTTTTTTTTGCATTGTTTCACCATGTTTGATTATTTGGCGGCAATTTGGCATTTCTTGTCCAAAATCCGCCTGTAGGGGGACACGCCCTACCGAAGTCTCGACCCATTCCCTGGGACCAGTTTCTCCGTCAGCGAGGGCCCCAGAGTCAGACGACAGCGAGCACACATCCGTCCTGCTGGTTCCCAGACGTTGGAGATCTAGACAAGGGGATCGCTCGAAGCACATAGTTCTGTTGTCCTAGGTCTACAACTCCATCCGAAGAAGGAAAAGCGGCATAAGCATAAATTTTGAGAGCCCCGCGCGGATTTCTTGGATCTGCGCCAGAGGCGCCGCCACGGGGCCCCGGCGCAGATCCAAGGAGTGCGCGTGGAGAGCCGAAAGTTCCTGTCGATGCCGTTCTTTCGTCCTCTGTCCATCCCCGCCGCGATCATCCTGCTGCCCTTTGTGTTCCTGCTGCAGCACCCCGTGAAGCACTGGGACGGAGTGGGCTACACCAACGACGCGTGGGTCGTGGCTCAGGTTTCGCGTCGTGCTGCGTCCTCCTCCTCCTCCTCCTCCTCCTCCTCCTCCTCTTCCTCCTCCTCCTCCTCCTCCTCCTCCTCCTCCTCCTCCTCCTCCTCCTCCTCCTCCTCCCTCTCCTCCTGCTCCTCCCCCTCCCCCTCCTCGTCGCCCTCTCGCGTCGGGCTGCAAAGGGGGGACGCGCCCAGGTCCCCGCGCGGCGTGCAAGGCAGCGCGCGCGCAAGGTTTTGGGATCTGGCTGGGGGCCTCCATGGGCCCTTACCAGGCCCCGCGACCGTCAAAACTGGATTGATAAATCGGAGAGGAGGAGGAGGAGGAGGAGGAGGAGGAGGAGGAGGAGGAGGAGGAGGAGGAGGAGGGAGGAGGAGGGAGGAGGGAGGAGGGAGGAGGGAGGAGGAGGAGGAGGGAGGAGGGAGGAGGGAGGAGGAGGAGGAGGGAGGAGGGAGGAGGAGGGAGGGAGGAGGGGAGGGGGAGGGAGGAGGGAGGGAGGAGGGAGGAGGAGGAGGGAGGAGGAGGAGGGAGGAGGAGGAGGAGGAGGGGAGGGAGGAGGGAGGAGGAGGAGGAGGAGGAGGAGGGAGGAGGGGAGGAGGAGGAGGGAGGAGGGAGGAGGGAGGAGGGAGGAGGGGAGGGCGGAGGAGAGGAGGAGGGAGGAGGGGAGGGAGGGAGGAGGGAGGGAGGGAGGAGGGAGGAGGGAGGGAGGGAGGGAGGGAGGGAGGAGGGAGGAGGAGGGAGGAGGAGGAGGGAGGAGGGAGGAGGGAGGAGGGAGAGGAGGAGGAGGAGGAGGAGGAGGAGGAGGAGGAGGAGGAGGAGGAGGAGGAGGAGGAGGAGAGGGACGAAAACGAGGAGGCGGAGACCGAGAAGGGTGGGAAGGGGGGAGGTGGGGGAGGAGGATCGACGTGGCCGCATCTCTTCCTCCTCCTCCTCCTCCTCCTTCTTCTCCTCCTCCTCCTCATTCGGGGCTCTCGGCTAGATGGTAATGGGGGGTGGCCCAGATGGGGGGTGAAGAGAAGGGCCCTGAAGGGGCCCTATAGGGCCCCTTGTGGGCCCCTGCTGCGACCAAAAGGTGCCCGAAAGGGCCCCTTGGGGCCCCTCAGTGAGGGCCCTTTTCTTCACCTTCCATTTTGGTCCCCCCCATTACCACCCGCCTGGGGCTCAAGAGACGGGAGTCAATGCAAACCGCGGGTCAGTCGGAGCGCCGGATCTTGCAGGATCCTGCAGAGCCAGGGGTGATTTGACCCCGGCGTGGGCGCAAGATCTTGCATGATCCTGCAGGGCCTGACTGGCCCGGGTCTGGATTTGGTCGGGTCAGTAGATCTCGAAACAGGACTCGGGATGAAAAGCCCGTCCAGGGGTGACCAGGTCAGAAAGAGCGCGTTCTGTGGTCGCTTGGAGGGGGTGGGGGGGTTGGAACCGGACCCCCCCCCCCCTTCCCCCTCCTCCCCTATGGCAATGGCCTCCGGCCAGTGCCACCGATCCGGGGGGCTCCAGATTTGGTGATCTTGGAGTCGTCGGGGACGCTGGGCGCTCCTGGAGTCGGGGACGTTTCTTGGAGCTGACGTGCCCTCAGGGGGGGTGCATGGAGCGGTCCCGGGGGCGGTCCGGGGAGGGTTCCGAGGGGAGGGTCCTGGGGGCGGCAGCGGCTAGATCGCTAGATCTGAGGGGGGTCCTTTGGGTACCCCCCGAAACGAGACATCTTGGGGATGCGCAAATCATTAAGAAAGCGCCGGATGGGGGACCGTCCCCCGCCCTGCCCCTCTTCCCCGGGGGGGGGGGCTTCCGAGGGGAGAGTCCCGGGGGGGGGGGGGTCGCTGGTACCCCCCGAAACATCTTGGGGATGCGCAGATCATTAAGCAAACGCCAGATGGAGGACCGCCCCCCCCCTTCCCCCCTTCCCCGGCACAGCCACCCTGGCGACCTCCCCCCCAAGCAGAGCTGAAGCTTTTGCTCAGGCTCAGAGCTGAAGCTCTTGCTGAGGCCCCTTGTAGTCCACACGCGGGATCGGCGGATTTCTTCTCCCTCTCCTCGGGCCGGCGCCTGCGTCGGCGGCGGCTGGCGGCGGCGGCGGGGACGACGACTTCCTTTTCTGAGCTGGCGCCGGCGTCTGCGGCGGCGGGCGGCGGCGGCGGGGAGCGTCGACGAGGACGACGGCGACGACGATGACGACGACGACGCTCTGCCACCGTGCCTTGGTTTTGGGTCAGAGTCCTAATGGATGCCTCTTGGGGTCTCGTCGGAGGGCTCTCGGGGGCCTGTGAAGGGCATTTGTGCAGCCTCCTGGGCGCCTCGTGGGCGTCTCTTAGGGCCTCTCTGAGGTGGTGGTGGTGGTGATGGTGGGATGTGGTGGTGTTGGCGGTGGTGGTGGTGATCATGGTGTGGTGGTGGTGGTGGTGGTGGTGTGGTTGGTGGTGGTGGTGGCGGTGGTAGCAGGTTGTGGTGGTGGTTGTGGTGGCAGGTTGTGGTGGTGGTGGTGGTGATGGTGGTGGTGGTGGTGGTGGGTGGCTGATTTTCTGGTGGTGGTGGTGGTGGTAGTTGTGGTGGTGGTGGTGGGTGAAAGTGGTGGTTCTGGTGGCGGTGGTGGTGTGGTGGTTTGTCGTGGTGGTTGTGGTGTGGTGGTAGTGGTTGTGGTGGTGGTGGTGGGTTGTGGTGGTAGTGGTGATGGCGGTGGTGGTGGTTGTGGTGGTGGTGGTTTGTTGTGGTGGTGGTGGTTGGTGGTGGCGGTAGTGGTGGTGGTGGTGGTGGTGGTGGTGGTGGTGGTGGTGGTGGTGGTGGTGGTGGTGGTGGTGGTGGTGGTGGCGGTGGTGGTGGTGGTGGTGGTGTGGTGGTTTGTGGTGGCGGTGGTGGGTGGTTGTTGTGGTGGTGGTGGTTGTGGTGGTGGTGTGATGGTTTGTTGTGGCGGTGGTTTTTGTGGTGGTGGGTGTTGGTGGTGTGGTGGTTGTTTGTGGTGCTGGTGGTGGGTTGTGGTGGTGCTTGCGGTGATGGTGGTTTGATGGTGGTGTGGTGGTGGTTTGTGGTGGAAGGGTGGTAGTGGGTTGTGGTGGTGGCAGTTGTTTGTGGAGGTGGTGCTGGTGCTGGTGGTGGTGGCGGTGGTGGTGGTGGTGGTTTGTGGTGGTGGTGGTGGGTTGTGCTGCTGGTAATGGTGGTGGTTGTGGCGGTGGTGGTGGTGGTGTGGTAGATTGTGGTGGTGATGGTGGTGGTAGTTGTGGTGGTGGTTGTGGTGAGTTTTGGTGGTGGTGGTTGTGGTAGTGGTGATGGCTATAGCGGTGGTGGTGGTGGTTGTGGTGGTTGTGTGGTGGATTGGTGGTGTGGTGGTGGTGGTTTGAGGTGGTGGTGGTGGTATAGTGGTGGTGGTGGTGGTAGTGGTAGTAATCGTCGCTGCGTCCCCGCCGTCGGCGCTGCTGGCCGCCGCCAGCGCTGACGCCAGCCGCGGCGCGGGGGGGGGGTTGGACCACCCCCCCCTTCCCCCTGGGCCCTCTCTGATCATCGTCGCTGCGTCCCCGCCGTCGGCGCTGCTGGCGGCCGCCAGCGCGGGCGCTGGCGGCGCCAGCGCCGAGGGGAGGGGGGTCGGGAGGGGGGGGGGGGTTAAGGGGGTGGGGGGCCCCCCTGGTTCTGACCGACGGCGCCGTGTGTTAGCGTGGGGGCCCACCCCCTAGCTTGAAACGCGCCGCCGAATGTTTCCAAGGCGAGCGCCCGTGAAACGCGCTCTCTCCTAGGTCGGGACCTTTACGGGGTCGACGTTGTGTAGGTCGAAGGAAAAGGAAAAGACGCCACAAACATAAACTTTTGGCGCTCCTCCGGGATTTCTTGGATCGTCGCCTGGGCCCCCCCCGTGGCGCCTCTGGCGCCGCCGCTGGCGCGCTCCGCGCGCCAGAGAGGGGGTCCAGCGCAGATCCAAGAAATTAGCTCAAAGCGCCCAAAGTTTATGTTTTATGGCCTTATCTCCTCCTTCTCGTAGAACTCATGGCGCCGGGGATCCAGGGACGGGTCAGGGGAGGGGGCAGGAACTCTGCTGCTCACATTTGGCCTTGGTATCGCCGCAGGGCGCTTTCCTTCATGAGCTGATTCGCCACCGCCCCCCAGCCATCTCCCTCCTCCTTCCTCCTTCAACCTCCTCCTCCTCCTCCTCCTCCTTCTCCTCCTCCTCCTCCTCCTCCCTCCCTCCCTCCCTCCCTCCCTCCCTCCCTCCTCCCTCCTCCTCCCTCCTTCTCCTCCTCCCTCCTCCCCCCTCCCTCCGCTTTCGCCCGGGCCACAGGTGTGGGAGAACAGCAAGTCCACTTTCATCTTCGGTGCCAGCTCCGCCCTGGCTTCGCTTGTGTACAACATCCTGCAGTTCAGTATCGTGCAGTATCTGTCGGCCACCCACGTCGCGTTCGCGGGCAACTTCAACAAGGCAGGGGGGCCACTTCGAACCGGTCTTAGTTTCGACCAGCCGGGTCCGACTCGATCCCGATAGTTACGCCCACGATCCATGGCGCTGCTGTGCATCCTGTCGCGGCCGATCCGATTCGGTTTTTGCTCCGTTCGATGCAGCCCGATCCTTGGGAGGCAACTCCCGGGAGGTTGATTTCAGCATCGGCGTTGGTATATCCGTGGTCGACAACCAGCCGAATCCGGCAGAATCCCGTTGAGTGCTACCTTCAGGTCCGCATAATCTGGCGTCATCGGGTCTACTCTTGGATTCAAGTCGGACCTGACCCGGCTTACAGTCGGACCGAGGTATAAGATCGAGGTCGGTTCGGGGAGGGTACCTTGGTGTTCCTTGTGTTTGCTGGATGTTCTTGTGCATCCTGGGGAGGCTACCCTTGGATGTTCTGTCTGTTTTGGCCGACGGAGGGTCTCATGTTATTGAGGGATTCTCTGCTGGCCCAGGTCCAACTGTAATGGTCCCTAAATCTCGGGGGCGGCAAAGAGGTGGGTCATGACTAATTAGGGGGGGTGGATGTCATGGCGGGGGCCATGATATTTCCCCAGATTTTACGACGCCTCTTCTTATTTCATTAGGTACCTGCCCCCCCCCGCTGGGCCGCGCACATGCCGCTGGTCATGATTTGCACCCCCCCTTGGACACCCCCCTCTTGGCCGCTCCCGAAAATCGGGCTTGCTCGACTTTAGTCGCTCGTGCGAAGCCCTCCCGGAAGATGCCTCCTCATGACTCGACGCGCCTCCGAGCCCAGCCGACCTCCCGAGCCTCCGCGGGCCGGCCCTGCGGAGGCCGCCACCGTGCCGCTCGCCCTGCTGGTCGGCATCGACCACCTGCCGCAGGCTCGGCCGGGGGCGCCAGACGATACTCAGAGCGTGAATGACCTACCCCGCTTTCGCTTCCAGGCAAAACCAAGCCACACCACGCGCCTCCTCGTCAAGCGGCCTGACCAGTACAGGCTGCAATTTGGCATCGCTTGGTATCTCTTGGGAGCGAGGGTGGTCAAAAGCGAGGCAGGTTTGCTTTCCCCCTAGATACGCCCGCACCGGTCCGGGCCAGGCCCGTTCTTAGGCGGGTTATTCGACTTCGCTAGGGGAACAAGCAATGACACAGAACATAGAAACTCGGAGGTTCGCGCGGATCCCTCGGATCGGCGCTGGGGCCCCCTGGCGGCGCCTCAGGCGTCGCCCCTGGCGCGCTCCGCGCGCCAGGGAGGGGGATCCAGCGGCAGTCCGAGCAATCCGCGCGGACCTCCGAGTTTTTTGTTGTTTCCTGTTATTGTTTGTTCCCACGTAAGAGTGGTCCTTCGCCAGAGGAGCCCTTGGTGCGGGTCTGCGGGGGTCCCCCCGATCGCTGAGTAAGATGCGGCAGTGGCTGCTTCCGCGCTTGGAATCGGCCACCTTGCGTCCCATTAGTCCGAGCGCTGAAGGTTTATGCGTGAGAGTATGGTTGGGCATGAGTTGTTGTTTTCCCCGGCTAGAAACGCACATGTTTGTTTATCAGTGGTCGCTAATAGTCGTTAATAGGCGCTGACAGGCGCTCTAATAGACACTAGCACGCACCAATATGCGCTAGCAGGCGCTAACAGGCGCTTGAAGGGACATCTGTATACACGTACAGGTGCTAGTCGGGCGGAATTTGTCCCTAGATGTACATGCTCGAAGGACAAAGCAGCGGCATAAATACGGTGCCCCCGCAGTTGCGGGAAAGATCGGGGAACAAGTGCCACGTACATGTGACATTTTGGAGGTCCGCGCGGGTTCTTCGGATCGGCGCTGGAGCTCCTTTTGGCGCGCTCCGCGCGCCAGGGAGGGGGGTCACGCGCCGCTCAAGAACTCCGCACGGACCCTCCGCAACTTCACATGTTTGTTTTTCGTCGCTCCTCTAAAAAAGCGAGTCGCCAGAGAGAGGGGGCGGCGAGGTCGTCGGCAGTCTGCGAGGCTTTGAACAAGCCCGCCGCAGGCGCCGAATGTTCACACATTTCATGACGAGCCCCCCTCCAGGCGCTGCCTTTTCGTCAAACCAGTGTGGGTGTGTCGTGGGCGGATCGGGCCATCGAAAACCGAAGAACCCCTAACCCTGGCCTCACTTAGGTCCCCGTCTTCGCATCAGGGACAATCGATCTGGGCGGTGTGGTCTGATACATGTCCCTAATGTGTTTGGCCCTCCTGACGTAGGTCCACTCTCAAAGGGATAGGGGTACGGTAGGTTTGCGTCGTGTCGACCGGCGGCGACCCCAGCGCGGGCGTTCAAGGTTGAACGCCGCCGGCGACCCAGAATCGATCGATGTTGAACGATCGGACGTTGCGGCAGCGGCCGATCGTTTAAGGTTGAATGATCCCTGCGGTGTCAAAAACCAACGCTGGGGTCGGCACGACACGAACTTGCCGTACTCTCGTTGCTTCTCATCGTGGGTGGGTTGCGGGTGAGCCGCAGGAGGCTGACGGATGGGATCGCGGAGGCCCACTCCAGGCACGCACCCGTCCTTATCGGTCGTTGAAAATATGCATTTTTGGAGTTACAGAACCCAATGTATGTCAAGCAACTTCCGACTTCAATGATCGAGCGGCTTCACCGTTCCGTCCTCCTTTGGGGGCGGGCAGACACCCCGTCTACTTTCAACGCTTTCCTGCTTCATGTTTCTACCTACTTCTCCCGACCGATGGGTGAGGAAATTCGGCCCCCTCCTTCTCACTTTTGGATGGCCGCCCAGAGTTCTTGGATGTGCGCTGGTTGGGCGCGAAGTTATGGGGGAGCGCTTAAAAGGCGGGAAGCAGGGTGCCCTCTTCTGGCCCTGAGGCCCTTTTCTGGGCCCGAAAGGGCCCCGCGGGGGGCCCTGCAGATACCCTTTTCGGCAGTCCTCGCTGCCCCCCCCCAAGTAGCGCCCCACCGTTTATCGCCGCCCACGCTGGGCCTCCATGGCGGTGCTTCCGGCGCCGCCCTGGGCGCCCAACGCCGATCCAAGGAGCCCGTACTGAGCTCCGAAGGTGCAGATGTCTCTCGATTCCTGCTCGGCCAGGAGGGCGCTTGCGCCAAGCCCTTTTAGGCGCTTCGCGTAACCCATCCACTTTGCCTCATTCCGCCCTCTGGACTTTTCCTTGCGGGCCGCAAATAAAAAAAAGCAACCTATCCACTGTCGATTCTGGGTTCGCTTGCTCGGCGTCCTGCTCGGCACCTACCTCGTGTTCCTGGTGCCGCTCCGCCTCTTCGCGCCATGTTGGCCGCGCTGAGTTCGCCTCGCCCTGGCGTTGCTCGCAACTATGTTTTTCCCTTCGCAGGTGGTATCGCCTGCCCCTGTTTGCCCGGCGTCCGACTCGTATCGCACGCCCGCGTGCCAAAAAGTAACCCCACCAGCCCATCCAGAAACGATGCCAAGGCGAGGTGCCTCAGGCAGAACAATGACTTGTGCTTCCTCGCCCAGGCCATTTCGGACGTTCTAATGGGTAGCTAAGCCCCCCGTCCAGGTCCAGGGGAGGGGGCAAGAGGACGGGTCAACCCCTTGGTGGAGGAAAGCAGGCACATGGAAGAGGAAACCGGCTAAACTGTGGAACCAACAGGTACCAATACCGTTTCCCCCCGGGACCTCTTTTGGGGTGCGTTCTGAGCAGGATTGCGACGCGAATCCAGCGGTGGCAACGAAAACCGCCCAGGAGGCGCCAAAAAAGGGAAAACGGCCGAAGGTTCGCGGTATGGGTACCCATTCTTCTTCTGCGGAACCATTCACGCCCTGAGGGTTGGTGGAAATTGCAGCGGGCACCCTCCTGCAGGCACCGTATGGTGCCATCATGGTCGTTTCGGCCATCATCAACATCATCTCCTTCGCCGCGTACAACGTGGTCTCCGGCGGTGCGGGAGGCCACGGTGGGGCGCCGGCGGCCAGCAAAGAGAAGGAGAAGGCTCGGGCGTGGCGCAATGGAGGGGCGATGGATGGGTGTGAAAAGAGGTGCACCTCTCATCGAAGAAGGAAGAGCGCCATAGA
Organism: Prorocentrum cordatum; assembly: GCA_963575745.1. Lineage (NCBI taxonomy): Eukaryota > Dinophyceae > Prorocentrales > Prorocentraceae > Prorocentrum > Prorocentrum cordatum. Next base: position 247,564 of record CAUYUJ010017760.1, read on the forward strand.
TCAAAATGTTTGGCGTTCCGCGCGGATGTGTTGGATCCGCGCTGGGCCCCCCCTGCGGCGCCTCTGGTGCCGCCCCTGGCGCGCCCCGCGCGCCAGGGAGGGCGGGTCCAGCGCAGATCCGAGAAACCCGCGCGGCGTGCGAAGCATTTTTTATGGCGTTTTTGTTGTTCTTGTGCTAGGCCCCAAAAAAGCGCGAAAGGTGCACATTTCTCCCCCCCTCCAGTTACCACCGCCGCCCATTTAAGCAACGCTCAAGAAGGAGCCCATGAAGGACGCCGAGAGCAGCGATGACGACGAGGACGAGAGCGAGAGCTCGGAGGGCGGCTGCTGCTGAGCGACGCGCGGAGGCGGTGCAGGCGAACAAGGAAGCAATGCATGGGCATTCCAGGAAGTCGGATGCACAAGGCAAGGTCGGCCATGGCGAGAACTGTAAAAGTACACGCGGGGCCACATTTCTTCCCAGTGCTGGGCCCTCACGTGCACAGGCAAGGTGATCCTTTTACATGTGTATCCGGCAAGTGTTAAGTCGGGCATGTCCCTCTACAGGAGGGATGTTCAAAATTGTCAACAAATAGTCAGGGGACGATTTTTGTTAGTAGTTTTGGGCATGTTGTAATTATGTGTGTTTTGTTTGTTATCGAGTTAAGTCCGCCTGTGGGAGGACATGCCCGACCCCATGTTATCCTTTACATGCGTATCCAGCAAGTTGCCTCCGGAGGTTCCACGTGTGTATCCAGCCATGTGCGTTTCCAGCATCTTGGTAAACTTGCGGAGCTCCGTGCGGATGTATTGGATCGGTGTTCGAACCCCCCTGGCGGCGTCTCAGACGCCGCCCTTTTCGCGCTCCGCATTCAAGAACTTTGCGCGGAACTCCGAAGGTTTGTGTTCATGCATTGGTCATCTTTCCTCACGCACTGCGGCCAGCGATCGACAACATCGTACAGTCAACCCGCATAGTAAGGATGAGCGACTTTCCAAGGTTACCATCGTATCCTCGCCTCCTCGGTCCATCCTTTGCCACTTTCGTTGGCCGCGCCCCGGTCGAAAAGCTTGAAGATGGCCTTCCAAAGGCCCGTGCATCCTTATCGTGCGTCCTTATTATAGCGGTTGGTTGTATGCTCATGCATTGTGCTCTCCCCCCGTGCACAGTGGCCAGCGACTGACAACGCACGCTCGCGGGACGACTGCGGCACCGTGCTGCCAGCCTCGGCACTCGTGCGCACGCCGTCCCCGGCCAGGGCGAGGACGAAAGGGCGGGGGCTGGGAAAGGGGCCTCGCCCTGCGATCTCTGCGGTTCTGGTGAGCGGGTGTCGGTTTTGGACGCCGCACCCATTTCGGGCGTGCAAGTTATCCCCCCCTGACCTTCCCCCGAGGAAGAGGCAACTGCATGAACATCTGGGCCACCTCCCAAGTGGCGTAAAGATAACTGCGATTCGCGCGCTGCGACCTGGGCCTGAGAGACGCCCACCTCCCGGGGGAGAGGGGGGGGGGGGCTCGCGAGGCGAAGAGATAACCGCGCGTCGCGTATCTTCGCGTACCTCCGGGCGCAATGCGCGAAGCTACATGACGTCGACGAACAACTCCCAAGAGGTCCGCGCGGAATGCTTGGATCGCCCCCGGCGCGCTCCGCGCGCCAGGGAGAGGGTCCAGCGCTCGGCGCCGATCACAGAAATCCATTGCAGATCAGAGAAATCAAAGCAACGAGATCCGTCCAGCGCCGATATTTGTCTGAGGTTGGGGGGGTGACATCGACATGGAACGGAGGGCACCCCACCGCCGTGGTGTCCCGTTGGTCCCCCGTAAGTGTCCAGTTGGTGTCCAGTCGCTGTCCCGTCGATGTCCCGTCGCTGTCGCGTCACTGTCCCGTCGCTGTCCCGTCGCTGTCCCGTAGCTCTCCCGACGGTGGCCCGTCGGTGGCCCGTCGGTGGCCCGTCGGTGTCATGTCGGTGTCCCGCGCGTGTCCCGACGGTGTCCCGTCGTTGTCCCGTCGGTGGCCCGTCGATGTCCCTTCGGTGCCCCGTCGGTGTCCCGATTATTGTCCCGATGATTGTCCTGATGTTCTGGTGGTGTTTCGATGGTGTCTCGATGGTGTCCTGGTGGTGTCCCGATAGATGCCCTGGCCGAGTGGTGTTCCAGTGGTGCCCTGATAGTGTCCTGGTGGTGTCTGCATTGTGCCCTGATGGTGTACCGATGGCGCCCCAATGGTGTCACTAGTGAGATCGATCGTGAGACATGGGGAAGTGAGACCGTAGAGAACCCGATACGCCAAGTGTCCAGCCGGTGTCCCGTCGGTGTCCCGTCGGTGTCCCGTCGGTGTCCCGTCGGTGTTCCGTCGGTGTCCTGTCGGTATTGTCGTTGCCCCGTCGGTGCCCCGAGTGTGCCCCGTCGGTGTCCCGTTTGTGTCCCGTCGGTTGTCGGTGTCCCGTCGGTGCCCCGTCAGTGCCTCGTCGGTGTCCTGTCGGTGTCCCGATTTGTGTTCCGATTGGTGTCCTGATGGTGTGTTGGTGGTGTGCCGATGGTGTCTCGATGGTGTCCATACGTAGTGAGACTTGAGGGTCAGATCGCAGAGAACCCGATACGCCAAACGGGTTTCAATGTCACTGTCACCGGCCATGGAAACGATAGTGATATTGATCGAATGAAGTTGATTATGGCATCGGTTAAGGGTGATCGGGCACCTGAAAACGATTGACGGAATGCGACAACGACCGCGATAGAGGTATATCGGTGGGGCGATCAACAGAGAGATCGGCATTGGGGTCGATACGCGCTCTGCCTGACGAATTCACTTAGTGCCAGGAACGCCCCGGGGCCAAAATTTATGCCACCGTTATCCTGCTAATCGACGCTTCCTCTATTGTCTTTCTCACTCCACCTCTTTCCTCGCCTTTCCTCTTTCTTTCCCATCCTCGCACCCTCTTCCCTCCCTTCTCTGTATCCAGGTCCTCAGAGGCCGTGGGGCAGTGGGCCGGAAAATCTGCTGGGGCATTGCATCGGCACGACGGCGGCGAGGCCGCTCAATGCGCCATGCCTGTCTTCAGTGTTAGCACCTGGACGCGATGCTCCAGGTCATGGTGCCCGGCGCGCAGCGCGCATTTTTCTGCGCGCGGAAGGCCGCTGACGAACGCGCGTTCGAGTGGCTCATGGACAAGGGAAAGCGGCGCCATTTGGCGCGGCAAGTCTTCACCGTTACCAGCTTGATCACATGGCCCATCGGCGAGAGGCGTGAGATGCGCCAAGAACTCGAGCCGATGCTCCACCATGTCGGAGCGGAAGCACCAGCAGACTTGGGAATAATGGTGGTGCCTTTCGGATCCTGTCGGGCTTTTGCACGCTCACGTGCAGCGTCTGCAAGTGGGCGCATCTGCGCGAGACGTTGTTGACGGCGTACCCCTCATGGCGTTGTTGGCAACGCCGAGTGCCAGGGGCACCGCGCGCAGTTGAAGTCGCTCCCTCCAGGTTATGCCAGGGGGTTCGCGATGAAGAAAACGCATTGCCAACTGGCTGTCCAAAGCCCTGGTGCGGCGGCGCGGCACTGCGTGGTCGAGCTGGAGATGGCGCCCGCCTTGATCGCTGCCTTGATGACGGGGCAGCTGCAGTCCGACGGCGTGCCGAGGCTTGCTGACGTATAGGAGGAACTCCGAGGAGGACATTTTAGACTTGCGCCCTTGGTTGGCCAGGTCGACGACTGGGCATGAGTCCTACAGGTGGGGCGGCGGGGGCATCATTCGCACGAGCGTGGCCTTCTGGGTGATCGGCGTCCCCGCGCATCGACAAAGTCGCCGTGACTCGTACACAGCTGGGGAGTCTTGATGCCCCCGCAAAACATCGTCGTCGTCGTTGTAGCCCTGAATCGTGCCTGTCCCTCTACAGGAGGGATCTTCAAAAATAGTTCAAACATCGTATGGGATTCTTTGTTATTTTTGAACATGTTGGGAGAATGTTTGGGGCATTTTTCATTGTTCGCCCCAAATCCCCCTGTAGGGGGACAGGCCCGACCGAATCGCCCCCGGGGCACAGGCCAGAGGAGTTGCGGGCGAGACAAACATCTCCGACGCATGGCAGTTCGGAGCCCCCCCCTGCATCTTCAGCCAGCGGCGCGGCGGCGCCAGCATACCATTTTGCGTCTTCCTGGATACAGCCCGATGTGTGTTGGCCACATTCGGCTGGAAGAGATTATCACCAAGGCGGGGAATTTCGACCTCATCGCCCTCGCGGGGACGAGTAATGACAGCCGCTTAGACGGCGCGGACGTCCCTAATCGGCGCGTTGCATGGCGTATGGTGGTCAAAACTCAAAATTTCCACGACCGACCCCCGCTTTCGAATTGGTCTCGTGGATGCGCGGTGGCGCTGCCGAGGGGTGCGAAGGATGATGGCATCATCAGCGTGTGGGGCAGTCCTGGCCTCGCTCCATGGCGAGGAGTTGCTGCTCGATTTTCTGCCATAGACGCGTGCGCGACTGCGGTACATTGCCCACCACGGCCAGCCCTTCGTGCCCAGCGGGGAGTTTACTTTCGAATTGTGGCGGCGGTTACCAAGTATCCGATCGGCTTTGGACTCCCTGCCCGTCAGATGTACGCCGCCGTTTCACACGGGGCGCAGCGATAGCATGGGGATGATCTGTCGTGGCGGAGACGGGATAGACACTGATAGTGAGGCGATTGGAGTGGGAAGTCGAGAACGACTCCAGCGAAGTGGCGGCCAACAAATTCGTGAGCCGTTCGAGCTGCGCCAAATGTGGGCGGCCAGCGCTGGGGGCCGTCACGTGGTGCCGACCTTTTTCACCCCCCCGGGCTTCTCGCGCATCGACTTCGTCGGTTTCCCTGTTGGCATGGGGTATTTGAGTCGGAGGCTCGGAGCCGCAACCGCGCGACCATCTCCCGCTGTCGCTCGTGCTGGCGCGGAACACGGGCGGTCAGTTCCACCGGGGGGGAGGAGCAGGTTGCGTAGGACAAGGGCGCTTCCATGCTGGCACTTCGTAGCGGGCCACGTCGCACAGGGCCCTTGGAAAATGAGGAAGAGTGCAGCAGATTCAGACGTACCTGGCATAGAATCTTGACCGCTGCTCGCCCGATGAGATTTCCGAGTTGTTGTAGGGGCCCTGTCGAACGCGGGGATGGGGGCGTTCGCCAAAGAGCGGGCGCACGACGCCGAGAACATCCCGCGCGCCGGGCGGCGCAGGCGCAGGCGCCCACGGCGAGAGCGCGAGAACATGCGGGCACAGACGACGTTCTCAACGCTGGAGCCGTCCGAGGCGCTGCGCCAGCAGATACGAGCGGCCCCCGCCAGGTTGTGCAAGTTACGGCGCCAGGCTTTCCGACGGCGTCGAGCGCGATTTGTGGAGGGGGCCGCTGGCGACTGGCAGCGCCGTCGAGTTGCCGAGGCGATGGCGGCGGCAAGACGAGCGGCAGCCTGCCACTTCGGCCATCGCGGCGAGACGGGCGATTGGCCTGTGCACGCGCGCCGTCGTCTCAGGCGCGGATCGATACATGGCGACTCGATGAGCAAGATGGTTGGATGAGCGCCGCTCCATAGAATTGAGAAGCCTGGTGAGGGAAGAACGGTGAGGATTGCGATGCTGCGTAAGATGAGGAGCTGCAGGAAAATACGAAGAAAGACGTTCGACAAATGCGGCGGCATGTCAGGCATGCCCCCAAGCGGCGGGCCGCGCAGCCCTTCTGCGCGCGCCTCGAGCTGCGGCGCGCGGCCATGGATCCCAGCCGGCGGCGGCGCCGCGCGGGCGGCCCGGGCGGGCCCGCAGAGGCGCCCCCCACAAAAGTGTGTATATATATATATATATATATATATATATATATATATATATCCCTGCGAAGGACCCAACCATGCGCAGTTGTGAATAACGCAAGTATTGGCATCGTCTTCGGTGGAGCTCCTTGTGGGGTCACGAAGCGTGAGGGGTGTGCCATCATGGGCGCGGTGGCGCCATGCGAGCGCAGCCGATGGGGCCTTCGGATGGGCTCCTTGTGGGGCAACAAAACGTGGGATCGGCGTGCCGGCATGGGCGCGGCGGTGCCATGCGAGCGCGGCCGCTGGGGCCTGGGGCGCGCCGAAATGGCCGCGGTGGCGTCATGCGAGCGCAGCCGCCGGGGCCTTCGGTGGAGCTTCCCATTGGGCCGCGAATTGCGAGAATGGCGCGCCGAAATCGGCGCGTTGGCGCCATTCGAGCGCAGCCACTTCGGCCTTCGATGGAGCTCCCCAGGGGGCCACGAAACGTATGAGGGGTGCACCGAAGTGGCCGTGGTGGTGTCATGCGAGCGCAGCCACTGGGGCCTTCGGTGGAGCTCCATATGGGGCCACGAAACGCGCGAGGGGTGTGCCGACATGGGTGCGGCGGTACCATGCGAGCGCAGCCGCTGGGGCCCTCGGCGGCGGGGCGTGCCGACGTGGGCGCAGTGGTGTCATGCGAGCGCAGCTACCAGGGCCTTCGGTGGAGCTCCCTATGGGGCCGCGAAGCGCGGGAGGGGCGTGCCGAAATGGGCGCGGTCGTGTCATGCGAGCGCAGCCAGTGGGGCCTTCGGCGGAGCTCCATAGGAGGCCACGACACGCCCGAGGCGTGTGCCGACATGGGTGCGGTGGTTTCATGCGAACGCAGCCGCTGGGGCCTTCGGTGGAGTTCCATGTAGGGCCACGGCGTGCGAGGGGCGTGCCGACGTGGGTGCGCGGGGGCCATGCGAGCGCAGGCGCTCGGGCATTCTGCGGGGCTCCTCGAGGGGTCACGAAACGTGCGAGGGGCGTGCCGAAGTGGCCGCGGCGGTGTCATGCGAGCGCAGCTGCTGGGGCCTTCGGTGGAGCTCCCCATGGGGCCGCGAAGCGGTGGGCGGTGTTCCGGAATGGGCGCGGTGGTGCCATGCGAGCGCAGCCACTTGGGTTTTCGGCGGGGCTCTTTGTGGGCCCACAAAAAAATGTGTGAGGGGCGTGCCGACTTGGGCGCGGTGGTGCCATGCGAGCGCAGCCATTGGGGCATTCGGTGGGGCTCCTTATTTTGGCCAAAACGCTGTGTTGGGCGAGGGAGATGCAGGGGGGGAGCAGGGGGAGGAGGAGGGAGGCGAAGGTGAGAGGGGAGGAGAGGAGGAACCCGGGGTCGCCGTCTCTTCAAAACGAGCTTCCAGCAACACAGGATGGTGAGAAATTATCCCGGCAATGCAACCTAACAGCGATGTGTAGGAGCATATCTGGAAGCATTCCCCTTAAGATTCAGAGGAGAATCCAGTTGTAGAATTCTGCTGTTCTCGCAGTCGTAGTCGCATTCGCGATGACAGTCGCAGTGGCGACGGCAGTCGCAGTCACAGCCTCAGCCTCAGCCTGCCTCAGCCTCAGCCTCAGCCTGCCTCAGCCACAGCCTGCCTCAGCCTCAGCCTCAGCCTGCCTCAGCCTCAGCCTCAGCCTGCCTCAGCCTCAGCCTCAGTCTGCCTTCAGCATCGGCTTCAGGCTCAGCCTGCCTCAGCCTCACCCTGCATCAGCCTCAGCCTCAGCCTCAGCCTCAGCCTGCCTCCGCATCAGCCTGCCTCAGCCTCAGCCTCAGCCTGCCTCAGCCTCAGCCGCAGCCTGCTTCAGCCTCAGCCTCAGTCTGCTGTCGGCCTCGGCCTCAGCCTCAGCCTGCCTCAGCCTCAGCCTGCATCAGCAGCAGCCTCAGCCTCAGCCTGCCTCAGCATCAGCCTGCCTCAGCCTCAGCCTCAGCCTCAGTCTGCGTTCAGCCTCAGCCTCAGCCTGCTTCAGCCTCAGCCTCAGTCTGCCTGCAGCCTCGGCCTCAGCCCGCTTCAGCCTCAGCCTCAGCCTGAGCCTGCCTCAGCCTCAGCCTCAGCCTCAGCCTGCCTCAGCCTCAGCCTGCTTCAGCCTCAGCCTCAGTCTGCCTTCGCCTCAGCCTCAGCCTGCTTCAGCCTCAACCTCAATCTGCCTTCAGCCTCGGCCTCAGCCTCAGCCTGCCTCAGCCTCAGCCTGCATCAGCCTCAGCCTCAGCCTCAGCCTGCCTCAGCCTCAGCCTCAGCCTGCTTCAGCCTCAGCCTCAGTCTGCCTTCAGCCTCGGCTCAGCCTCAGCCTGCCTCAGCCTCAGCCTGCATCAGCCTCAGCCTCAGCCTCAGCCTGCCTCAGCATCAGCCTGCCTCAGCCTCAGCCTCAGCCTGCCTCTGCCTCAGCCTCAGCCTGCTTCAGCCTCAGCTCAGTCTGCCTTCAGCCTCGGCCTCAGCCTCAGCCTGCCTCAGCCTCAGCCTGCAGCCTCAGCCTCAGCCTCAGCCTGCCTCAGCATCAGCCTGCCTCAGCCTCAGCCTCAGCCTGCCTCAGCCTCAGCCTCAGCCTGCCTTCAGCCTCAGCCTCAGCCTGCCTCAGCCTCAGCCTGCATCAGCCTCAGCCTCAGCCTGCCTCAGCATCAGCCTGCCTCAGCCTCAGCCTCAGCCTCAGCCTCAGCCTCAGCCTCAGCCTGCTTCAGCCTCAGCCTCAGTCTGCCTTCAGCCTCGGCCTCAGCCTCAGCCTGCCTCAGCCTCAGCCTGCATCAGCCTCAGCCTCAGCCTCAGCCTGCCTCAGCATCAGCCTGCCTCAGCCTCAGCCTCAGCCTGCCTCAGCCTCAGCCTCAGCCTGCTTCAGCCTCAGCCTCAGTCTGCCTGCAGCCTCGGCCTCAGCCTCAGCCTGCCTCAGCCTCAGCATCAGCCTGCCTCAGCATTCAAAACGTGGCCCGGGAATGGAGTTCTGGGAACGAAGTGGCCTACAGTTGGCTCCGGGCATTCAAAATCATGTCCAGGAAGGGAGTTCTGGGAACTCGAAAACCACGAAGTGGCCTACAGCTGGCTCCGGGCATTCAAAATCATGCCCAGGAATGGAGTTATGGGAATTCGGAGACCACGAAGTGGCTTACAGTTGGCTCCGGGCATTCAAAATCATGCCCAGGAATGGAGTTCTGGGAACTCGAAGTACACGAAGTGGCCTGCAGTTGGCTCTGGGCATTCGAAATCATGCCCAGGAAACGAGTTCTGGGAACTCGAAGACCACGAAGTGCGTTACTGTTGGCTAAAAAAAGAGTCCCCGGATTTCCGCGGCAGTCCCCGGATTCCCGCGGCACCCGTCCGGCATCTGCCCAGACCCCCCTGGGGAGTCATGATGTTCTCTTTTAAGACCATTAGAAACCTATCAGCCTTCGCTGTTCGGTAAAAACCATGTCCCTGGGTATCTACAAGATGGGACAGCGCAAGACGGCCCCGAGACCCTTTGTGCATGAGCCACCAGCAGGGTCTCGACGGCGAAGGGGCGGCGCGCATTCTACCTGCCCCTGGCATGGCATTCTTCCGCAAAGAAGTCTCAGCGCGCGCCCGTGGTTTCGGACCATGGTTTCGCGGGGCGGGGGCAGGGTTGTGGTGGCGGCAGTGGGGGGAGGTCTACTTGCCGACGCAGTTTCTCGTCGACTCCGCCGAGCATGACAAACCCGCTCTGAGCCATGCTTTCGCTCGTACACACTGGCCATTCATTGCGAAACTGTCGAGCAGCATGTGTCCGACGAGGGCCGAGCTCTTCGCCGTCTTCGCTACCGCGAGGCCGCGGTTGTTGCGCCTGGCGGGGAGGGTGAAAGGGCTGTTTTGAAAGCCATGTGGGGAGGACTGGGGGGCTCATGGGCGATCCGTCTGTTGCGCAGGCATGCGACGGCGCATTTCGCGAACCCGCGTCCGCATGGGGGCGCGACGTCGGCCAAGTTGACACATGCTGCGCAGAACGTGCTAGCCAGTGGGAATCGCTACAGGCTGACATCAGCCACCCGAAGCACGCTAACAACATTCACGTCACTGTGCTGGCTGGTTTCAACGCCGCGCCTGGCCAGTTCATCCGTAAATTGCATGAGCACGACCGCCTTTTGAACCCTGGGTTAGTTCCAGTTGGCTCTGGGCAGGATGCGGCGAAGCAGGAGTCGCTATTTTTCTGATAGGGCCATGCCGTTCACATGGGGCGAGGTGTCTCATGAGGGCGCCGTGCGGGATCAGGTCCGCCACCTGGGGCCTCATCTGGTTCTCCGAGACAGCGCCCATGATGAAATAGAGCGTGGAAGTGCGACGGCGTGGCATCATTTCGGTCTTTAGAGGCTGCCTGGCAGTTGGGCGCTCCGTGGAAATCCAATGCAGTTGTTATACGACAGTGGCTCGGGCAAAATGCTTTCTTGAGTGGATTGGAAGCGTTTGTCTTGGGCACTCCTGAGCATGCGAAGCTTGAGGCCACCCTCGCTCGCTTCTGCAGGATCGCAATGGCTGACGCGGCCACGGACTAGGAAGGGTCGCGCCCGCGCTCGCTTCCGAACGCGGCCCTCCCGGAGCGCAAGAAGCAACCGAGCCCCGCAGTTGAACATTGCATTCGGCGCGTCCGATTAGTTTAGAGCTGGGCTGCGCGACCCAGCCATCATAGGCAGCTTATCTGCGCGCCTTCGGTGCCGTATCTTTCGAGCAGGGGGGCCTGCTCGCATCGACGGCCCCCCCCCCCCCTCCGTCTGCGTGCCCGTTGCGTTTCCAATTGCGAAATAATTTTATTGGTGTCTCGGGTGCGCTGGGTCAGGGGTTTTTTGTCGCGATCGCTGATCACTGTCGGCTGCTGCTGGATGAGGAGAGCTCGTCCGTTTCCACCGCCGACGACGTTGCCGCCTACAGGGCCAGGCAATATACTGCGGCTACTCCGCCGTTCGTGGAGACGGCAGGTCGGCGCGCTACAGCGGCCGCCGACAGAGATTGCCATTCCCCCCTCCCCCGAGTGGCCGCGGGCACGTTGGCCCCCCTCCGAGGCCCGCGATTCCGGGCGTTGCGGCGCGAGCTTCGGGAGGCGACGCGACTTCCCAACGCGCCTCAGACGAGCCCATGGCATCCGAAATTCGCGCCGAGTCTTGGCCCACTAACGCGCGCATTGTCGTCGAGCCCTCGCCTCTCGAGCAGGACTGGTGCCCAGTGGCCATTGCGAAACATTCGGGCCATCGCCGTTGCGCGAGATCCGACCTGCGTCCTCCCGCGCTTGCCTGGTCTGTCACTTGGAGGGCTCGAGCCCGGACCATTTGCGCGACCGCGCTCTGGCGCGCCTGCCGCACCGGCCGCGAGAATTCTGCGCGGCGCCCGAAGGCAGCGTCGAGGTTGCGCCGGAGGGGGGCGACCACGTGGAGTCGCCCTCCTGGTTCAAGGCGCCCGTCTGCGTCCCGAAGAGGAAACCCAGCCCCAAAGGCCAGGGGGGGGGGCGAGCAGTCCGAGCACGCGCGCGGCGCGGGCAAGGGCAACGACAAGAATGCGAACGGGCCCCACGTGCGCGACGAGGCCCGCGGGCGCCTCGCGGTCAGCCAGGCCCGCGACGTGGCCGACGTTGAGAGCGCCCTCCACCTCAGCTACGAGCTCGACTCCGACGCGGGCCCCCCGCGGGCGCGCGAGGCAGGAGGCGTCAGCTACAAGGAGCAATCACTGGAGGTGAGGAAAGAGGCCCAGGGCGAAAATCACGCCGACTGGAAGCAATGGGGGCCCTCCGCACGCGCGAGCGGCGACGGCGGCGACCACCTGCGGCGACGGCAAACAGAACGGTTACATGGAGATGGTGATGCAGGGGGGCGAGATGAAGTCTGTCTACCAGAGGCGCATTGCGCGCGTGGACCTGCGCGCCCTGGGCCGCTGCGCCCCGCGCTTACCTTGCAAGGTTTTGCTGGGGACGATCATCGGCATGTCCTCCCATCGGCATCAGAAGATAGGCGCCGCGCTGCCCGATTGCTCGGCGCTTCATCGCGTCAGAGAAGGGGGGGGGTCGTAAGCGGAGCGGCCCCGAGATGGCTATTGGATCGCCTCTTGGGCAAGGACCTCGATAAGCAGTAGGCTCGGTAGCAAAGGAGGTTTCTCGCCGCCGTGCCCCGCTGGAGCCGAGCGAGAACTTCAGCTTGGGCTTCAGCATCGGGGAGTTTTTTTTTGGCCAGCGGTGATAGCTTCCGTGAATTAGTGGAGAGGTGGATATTGTTTGGGGAGGTGCTTAGGACCCGTGTAGCGTCTGGGCTCACGCATGCTGCAGCCCCACTGCCTGGCCCTCTCCCCAGGACGCCTGTTATCTTCGCCCCGAGGCCCAAAACGGGCACCTCAGGCAAAGGGAAAGGTCGCAGGGGGCGTGAGCGGAGTGGTGGTGGCGGTGGCGGGTGACGCCCTGTCCCTTTGGAGTTAGCCCCCACCTGGCTGCGCGCGGCGTAAAAGGGTGTGCAGGACGGTCCAGTGCCGTTCAGCTGAGCGCATTGGCTTATCTAGATGTGAGGGCGTGCGCGACGTGATCCTACTCAGTGTCCTTTTGTTGTCCTGACTGGTGTTCCTATGAAGTTCTAAGCCAAGTCAAGCGGTACCGTTGGCAGGATTTCAGGATTCATTTATTCATTGATTCATTCATTCGTCGTCGTCGTTGGATCCCCACAAAACGCATCGTGTCGAAGGCACCCCGCCCCGCTCCCTCTTCCCTTGCATTCGCAGAGGCGGCAGCTTTGCTGCGGCTCGAGAGGAGCAGCTCGCACGATGCCCGGAACACGAGGACGAGTAAAGGGAGGAGCAGCAAGGGAACGAAAGAAGAGGAGGAGGATAATCATTTCTCCCCAAAAAACTAATCAACCAACCCTTCACCTCCCCTGCCCCGCTCCATGCCGAGCATTCGAGCCCGCACCCGTGCTCCAAAGGGGGAGGGACGTACGCCCCCCGCTGTCTGCCGTTGGTTTCTCGACTCCCGCGGAAGAGAAATGTGCAGGCGGGAAATGTGTTCTCAGGCTTTCATGAGGAAGGACTGGAGGCCGCAACCCTCCCAGGCGAGCAAATCTAGAGCCCCGGGGCAACCCACAGAAAGGCGGCCTTCTGCCCCAACCCCCAAATCTCTCGAAGACACTTCAAATGAGACCCTCAACAAAATCAGGGCCCATGAGCGTTAATTATATTAGTATGTATAGTTTTGTGTATGTTATGTTTACAGTTATTACTGCTTACTGCGCATAGTGCGAGTGTTAGAACTTTTAAGATTGGTATTCGTAGCAGTCACATCCCTAGCATTAGTATGTGTACTCGTTTTCGGTTTAGCATCCGCACGTGTACTCGCATTCGTATTCGTAGTAATAGTATTATCATTCGCATCACTACGATGCTTACTTGCATTCTTATTATTAGTGCAAGTTGTACTGTCCGTTTCTATCATATGTTCGATTCGTGTTCTCAGTGTTGTTGCTATTCATGCTTGTTCGTGGGATCCGTGATATGTGATATTATTAGTTGCCTTGTTGTTTTTTTATTGTTATTGTCAGTGGTGAGAAATTTACAGTACCCACTGCACCTTGGACTTCCTGGGAACGTCGGGTGCGGAAAAGGTGCCCATACTCTGGGTCTCTCTGGGTCTCCCGAGAGTCGCCGCCGCTGGATTCGCTTCGAGATCCTGGTCAGAGCGCACCCCGGGAGAGATTCAGGGGTACTGTTTCGGTTTTCCCAGGAAGGGGCGCCAAAAGGCCAAGGCGCAGTGGAGATGGATGAGAATCTGGCTTCTGGGGGCCAGATTTCTATCCATCTCCACTGCGTCTTGGACTTCCTAGGAACGTGCGCCAAGAAGCCGGGGCGCAGCGGACATGGACAACATATCTGGCCTGTGGGAGCCAGGCTTTCTCCATCTCCACCGCGCCTCGGGAGTCTGAGGAAGGGAGCCCGAGGGTCCAAGGTGCAGTGGACACGGGTACACATCTTGCCCGCGCGGCGGACAGCGGCACGCGTCCGCCTACCGCGGCCACGGGCAGGGGAGCAAGAAGTCATATGAAAATGCGATGTTCCATGAGTTCCACGGCTTCTGCTGATCCGCGCGGGCTCCAAAGACGAGGGCTCGGAGCCCCGAACCATCAGGGGTAATTCGGGTCAGGGCTAACTCGGGTTCGCTTTTCGGGATTCCGAACCCGAGTTACCCCGGGCCCGACTTACCCCGGATAATTCGGGCTTCCAGAGCCCCAAATCATCAGGGGTAACTCGGGTCAGGGCTAACTCGGGTTCGTTTTTCGGGAATCCAAACCCGCGTTACCCCGGACCCGAGTTACCCCGGATAACTCGGGCGCCCAAAGGGCCGCTTGATACGGTCAGGAACCGTGGCTTACCCTGCTGCTCCGCCGGTTCTGGCCCACCACGCGTCGGCGCGATTCGCTAGCCACGTCCCCATGCCCAAGCGTAAACGTCCCAAGCCGTTCCCGGCCTCCCTCCCCGCGGATCGGAGCGGCGCCAAGGTAGAGCGTATCGCCAGGGTCGCCGCCGCGACACGCTGAGCGAAAGGTTTTAACCATACTTTGGAAGTCCTGGGTCGTCCCCTGAGCCAATCCCATCAGGATCGTGATGTTTCTCTTCCTGCCCAGGCGCGTGGGTGGCGGGGTACTCACAGCTGTTTTTGTTGCTTACCCCCCTTGACCAGCCCACACTTTCGTCCACCCCTGCCGTGCGGCCTCTCGCTATTCTCCACATCCTGAATTGGGGTGCCTGCCTGGACCGCGCGGAGTAGTGGAAATTTCCACTATGGTTCGACGTGGCCGGAGCGCCACACCCGATTGCAGCCAGGCAGACGCAGCGGCAGCCCTCTTGGAGTCCCTGGGCGTGCAAGCCATTTTTATTGCAATTCTTCGGTAGCAAATCATGGGAGCAGTGTTTACCCTCGTAATTCTTTCTTTAGCGTCGATTAGCGCCGATTCGCGTCTGGGAGTCAATGAGATATCGCCGACCTAGCGTTGGTTAGCGTCGGTTAGTGTCGATTTAGCACCGAGTAGCGTCGATTTAGTGTCGGCTAGCGTTGATTCGCAAGAGCCGGCAAGATGGTACGGGAGGTTCCCATAAGTTGCCACCGAATCTTTTGATTCCATCTGATCTCCACTCCTTTCTTAGCTTGCTCCATTTCCTCCTCCTCGTCCTCAGAGATCCGCGCGGATTCGGTTACAAGAGGTCCCAAAATTGTTCCCAAGAGGAGGAGGAGGAGGAGGAGGAGGAGGAGGAGGAGGAGGAGGAGGAGGAGGAGGAGGGGAGGAGGAAGCGGAGGAGGAGGAGGAGGGAGGAGGAGGAGGAGGAGGAGGAGGAAGCGGAGGAGGAGGAGGAGGAGGAGGAGGAGGAGGAGGAGGAGGAGGAGGAGGAGGTCGGCGTTCGACCCCCCTTGGCGGAGCTTCTGGCGCCGCCCCCATGTCGTGTTGCGCGCGCCCTCGGAGGGGGGGGCGCAGCGCCAGCCGGACGGATCTCCGCGCGGAGGTCCGAGAGAGCGTGGTCGCCGTCGGACCGAGGTATAGTCGGAGGTTGATCGACCTCCTAAGCCTGACACGTCGGTTAGCGAATTGGCCGTTTTCGATTCGCGAGAGGGCGTCGCGGCCGTCATTGTTGCGGGTCCGGGTCCGTCGGTTTCGGTCCCAGGCCGTTTTCGCTCAAGGGAGGTTCACTGAAGGGGGGTTTGTCCGCCGCCGATATAAGGTCGAGGTCTGCTCGGGGAGGGTACCCTCGTGTTCTTCGTGTCTGTTGGATGCTCTTGTGCCTCCTGGGGAGAGTGCCTTTGGACGTTCTGCGTGTTTTGGCCTGCGGATGGTCTCGTGCTCTTGGAGATTGTGGTTTTGTCCTGGGTCCGACTGTGTGTGTGACTATTCAGAAATGCCCAGGGAGCGGTTTCCCAGCAGCGCCATTGGCGATGATGAGCAACATAGGCTTCTGGTCTGCTCGTCGGCGTCCTTATCGTCATTGATTTACCTTTGTAGGCGTCCTCTTCAAAGTCTTCCTCCGGCGACAGGAAGCTAAGTTTCAATCATTCCCCCGAGAGTTGTTCTTCACCGCTATCGTACATTCGACTACCCACTCCCTCCTCTGGGACTTCGAGCTGCGACAGAGGGTTAAGGACCTGCCTCCCCGCGATGCCCGTGCCGCGCGTAGTACTTTTCGGCGTGCGTGCTTTTTCCTCGCCCCCCCGTGTCAAGGCGGCTGTGCGGACAGCTGTTGCCAACGACGATGGAAGTGTTGCCAACGTATGAGCACTGAAGAAAATGAGCAAGACTTGTGTCCGAGGCTGGGAGTTATTTAATCGCTTCGCTCATTCCGCTGGCCCTGGAGCGCTATTTGGGGCCTCTTGGGGCCGTCTTGGGGGCTTCTTGGGGGCTTCCCGATTGCGTCTTGGGGCTCCTTGGCGGCGTATTAAGCTCCCCTGGGGCCTCTTGGGGGGCTCTTTGGGGCCCCTTGGGGCGGGAGGGGGGTAGTCGATTGCAGCCCCCCTCCTGGGGATCGGCCGGGACCTGGCCGGAGATCGGCCGGGGTACTTTTCGTCCGGGGCCCCCCAGGGGCCGCCACGCGCGCGCGAACTAGAAATATTGTGAAGTAGTTACCGGAGATCTTAGCACGCCTCTGGCCCGTTGGGCCGGCGAATTCATATCCGCCCACTGGGAAACCAGTCTTCCTGGACAGATGCGGACCTCTCGAATGGTGATGGAAACGTTATATATATATATATATATATATATATATGTGCGTGTGTGTGTGTGCAATACTGGCCCTAGGCGCCCCCACTATTTTTTTCTGCAAGGGATGTTAGTCTCTAGAGCGACGGGAACACTGCACAACACACACACACACAAAGAATCACAGACATCGAGCTGTGCCGACGGCGCAATCTGAGTCTCAGGCAGCACTGGTGGCCACGGGCACCCCCACTACATCCATATCCGCCGCCCCCTAGGGTAACACGACATCGGCTCCACGGACGGCCGACGTGGATCGATCCCCGCCTCGCGTGGGGAGCCGCGCGTGCGCCGGAGAAGCACCGCCACACGCCCTCGGAGCTCCGCGCGGGCCTCTCCCGGATCGGCGTCGCGCTCCCTCCTATAGGGCTTCCGGAGCCGGCCCCGGCGCGCGCCGAGGGCAGTGCCTGATTGGTGTGCTCGGTGTTCGGACGGTGCCCGGGTGGTGGGCTCCGTGATCGCCTCTCTCACCACCCACCAAACCACCCCAAGGATTCCCTTCGGGGATCATCCGTTAAAATTGGAACGATACAGAGAAGATTAGCATGGCCCCTGCGCAAGGATGACACGCACAAATCGAGAAGTGTATACAATTTTTAAATAAAAAACCACCCACCAAACCACCCCAACCCAACCCGAAGGCTCAGATTGACCCTCGAGTTCTGGTGGGGGTGGCGGTCGCGAGGCATCGAAGAAACACGCATGGAACCCTTAATTACCCCCCCCCCGAACCCGAAATGCGGGTCTTCGGGTTGGGTTGGGGTGGTCTGGTAGGTAGTCGCCTCTCGGGGTCGCCCGCGTGGAGCGGCCGCGTGCCCGGGTGGCCGCCGCCCGTGGGCGGCCCCGCAGGGCGCCTCCTGCGCCGGCGGGGTGCCTCGAGGCGTCGCCGGGTGCCTCGCCGTGGTCGCCTCGTGGGCAGCTCTTGCGATGGGCGGCCGTCTTCGGGGGTGGATTACCCCAGATTTCGTAACAAAAGGGAGGGGGTCTGGACCCTCCAAGACAAGCCATTTCAGACCTCCCCCGTGGGAGAGCCCTCCAAAACATCGTCCCCAGACCCCCCCCAGGCCCTCCAAGATAGCCTGGAAGAGACCCCCCCGAAATGAGACCCCCCCTCCCTTTATTACGAAATCTGGGGTACCCTGACACGTCGATTAGCGAATTGGCCGTGTTCGGTTCGCGAGAGGGCGTCACGGCCGTCATTTTGCGGGTCCAGGTCCGTCGGTTTCGGTCCCAGGCTGTTTTCCCTAGAAAGGGAGGTTTATGAAAGGGAGGGTTGTCCACCGCCGACATCTGGCTTTCACCTTGGAAGCTCACTGGCCTGGCTCGTGCACGATCGAGGAGAGAGTCTGGGCGCTGCGCGCTGCCCGGCGCTCGAAGGAGCGATGGTCGTGTGCCGCTGCGCGCACTGGCCCGGTAGGGGCTGATTGTGTGGGCTCCCGCGGGAGCCGCCGGACCGTGCGCCGTCGCTCATGGAGGTGGGCTGCGTGGTCAGTGCGAAACAAAGCTTACTCCAGATTTCGTAATAAAAAGGGAGGGGGTCACAATCCTCCCCGACCACAAGTTTTAGACCCCCCCCCCAGACCATCCATGAAAGGGCTGCGCTTTGCCCAGACCCCCCCCCCCTAACCCTTCAAGACAGCTCAAATCAGACCCACCCGCCAAATGTAACCCCCCCCTACTGTATTATGGAATCCGGAGTACGCCACTTCACACCACGCAGCTTACACGACATTGCTTGTACCGCATAGCTTGCACCGCATAGGTTGCACCACACAGGTGACACACAGGTTACACCACACAGCGTGCACCACGCAGCTTGCATCACATAGCTCACACAACACGGCCTACACGCCGCTGTGCAACAGTTTCCTGTTTCGGGTTCACGATGGCAGACGTTATGTGTAAGTAGATGCCTCGTATTTTTGTACGCGCAGCTTCCTAGGGGCGGCGCGATCCGCGCGAGGGGACTTGGGCCCGCGTGGAAACACAATCCGCGTGAGGTGTGCGCCGACACGGGTGAGGGATGCAGAGATCACGTGACAATACAGCCTGAGCTCCCAGTGCGGGGCCGGTTATGACCCGACGATGCACATCCATCAGTATTTTCTCTTTCTCTCTCTCTATGTATATATCTATATATATATATAGGTGTACACATGTTTGCATCGGCTGCAGCCCTGACAGACTCCTGTTCGACTTTGGTCAAGCACCTGTCCGAGCGTTCCTGCTTCCCACACGCGATGGCCCCCTGTCTCTCTCGTGGTGCCCCTCCGCCCTGCCAGGCCTCACGGCGTCGCGGCTCCCACTCCCGCTCCAGCAGCGCCGCGCGAGAGAGGGGGAGCCTCGTCCCCACCCCCGCCCCCCCCAACACTCCCTCGCGCCCCCTCTCTGCATCCCCCCCCCTCTGCGTGCTCCCTCCCTCCCCCTTGTCCCCGCCTCCCGCCCCGCCTCCCCCCTGCCCCCCCCCTGCCCCGACCTCCTGCCTCTTCCGTTCCCGGAGGACAGCCAGGGAAGCAGAAGGGGAGGAGGAGGAGGAGGAGGAGGCGGAGGAGGAGGAGGAGGAGGAGGAGGAGGAGGAGGAGGAGGAGGAAGATGAAGAGGAGGGGGGAGGAGGGGGAGGAGGAGGAGGAGGAGGAGGAGGAGGAGGAGGAGGAGGAGGAGCAGGAGGCGGAGGAGGAGGAGGAGGAGGGAGGAGGAGGTCCGCGCGCATCGGCGCTGGACCCTCCGCCCCTGGCGCGGGAAGCGCGCCAAAGGGAGCCGCCAGAGGCACCGCCACGGGGGTGCAGCGCCTTCGGCTGCGGGCAGCAGCGTCCTCCCTGCGCGGCGACCTTCCTCCTCCCTCCTCGTCCTCGTCCTCGTCCTCGTCCTCCTTCCTCCTCCTCCTCCTCCTCCTCCTCCTCTTCCTCCTCCTCCTCCTCCTCCTCCTCCTCCTCCTCCTCCTCCTCCGCCTCCGCCTCCGCCTCCGCCTCCGTGCGGACCGCACCGGTGTGGGGTAGGAAGTGCCCCCCCAGGGAAGGTCCACACAGCACAGCCAACAGGGGTCCACGACTCGGCGGCGAGGGAGGGGGGGAAGCGAGAAGGAGGAGGCCCTCTCGGGAGGCGGCGGGACTTCTCAGAAGCCCTCGCGCCTTCTGAGGACATAGTTCTGCGTCTTCGGGGAAGGCTCAGACAACTCCTCCGAGGGCCGGGGAGCTTCCGAGCCTTCTGAGAGGGCTCGCCCCTTCTCGCTTCCCCCCGGGCGCGCCGCCTGACGATGCCCACTCCCGAGCTGGAGATCGGGGTTGTCTTGAGCGGGGAGGGGGGGGCGCTCCACCAGGAGTAGGACCTAGCTATTCGCGCTGGTGGTGGTGTCGCTGTTTCTTGTGATGGGCCAGTTGCCGACCACCACTCCCATCAGTAGGACAGTCGAGACGGGAGGATGAGGAGGTGTTTCTCCTCATCCTCCTCCTCTTCCTCCTCCTCCTCCTCCTCACTCCTTCTCCCTCCTCCTGCTCCTCCTCCTCCCTTCTCCTCCTCCTCCTCCTCCTCCTCCTCCTCCTTCCTCCTCCCCTCCTCCTCCTCCTCCTCCTCCTCCTCCTCCTCTTCCTCCTCCTCCTCCTCCTCTCCTCTCCTCCTCCTCCTCCTCCTCCTCCTCCTCTCCTCCTCCTCCTCCCTCTCCTGCCTATGGTAGTGGCGTTGGAAAATGGACCCATCATCTTGTTCCTGATAGGGGTCCGCCCAGGACCGGATTGCGCGCTTTGATCTTGCCCCCCCCCCCCCCCCCCCCCAAACCCGAAAGTCAGACATTGATTGAATCTCGACCGTGCCAAGTCGATCAGCGAATCCGCCCAGGAGGACCCCCTTTGCGGCTTCTCGGGTGGAGATGCAGCCGCTACGCTTGCGGGAGTTGCGCCCGCGAGGTTTGGTCTCCAGGCAGTTGCCACTAACGGGTGAAGAACTTTCTGTCCATTTGCGCTGCGCACCAGATGCGATTCTTGCCCAGGTTCGTTTCTGCCTGTACGGTGAGTTCGCGCCGCGCTGACGCGGCGGCGACCCTAACGCGAGCGCTCAAGGTTGATCGCTGCCAATGGTCCAGAATCGGCCAATATCGAGCGATTCTGAGCCATCGGAAAGCCGTGATTGATCTGTCAAGCTTGAAACGTATCCGTGCGGTGTCAGAAAAAAAAACACCGACGCAGGAGTCGTCACAACAGGAGCTCGTCGTGGCCGACCCGATGTTTGCACGGCATTGTTCCCCATTTTGGCGCAGACTATCCCGATCGATTTCGATGCTCACCACCCACCAAACCACCCCAACCCAACCCGAAGGCTCAGATTTACCTCGATATCCAGTGGGGGGGGGTCGGGAAACATCGAAAAACAAATGTGGAACCCTTACCCCCCCCCCCAACCCGAAATTCGGTTCTTCGGGTTGGGTTGGGGTGGTCTGGTAGGTAGTCAGATGCCGTGCCGATGCGGCCCGATCCGACTGGCGTTCCGATGCGATCCGAGCTGTCAGTGGCCGTTCCCGCCCCGAGGAGAGCGCTCCCGCAGACCACGTCGCCTTCCGCGAGCTGCTGGGGGCGCTGTGCGGCTCCATCGCGTGCCCGGGCCGGGGATGCATCTCCTCTCCCTCGAATGCAGTGGATCTGGACGCCCGACATGGGCACGGAAAGAATGGGCACAATGCCCAACAGCAGTTCCTGTTCATTCTGAACAGGGCTCGCTGTCCGCGCCGCTGCGGCCTGTGTCCATTCGAGACAGGAGGCCGCCTGCCCAACAGCGGCCGCTGTTGGTTTGGGACAACATTTGTTGTTGGGCGTTGTACCCATTCTTTCGGTACCCATTTCGGGCGTCCAAAGTGGAGATCCGTGCCAAGAAACACCCTGCTTGCCTCCAGGGTGCCTTGAGTTTCTCGGGTGTCGATGTCTCTGCTATGGGAAAAGCGTGGCGCTCCCACGCCAGAAAGCACAATGGACGCCCTGTGGCCTCAGGGTTGGGTTTCTTGTGGGAGGTTTCTGGTGGACTGGCCTCCGATGCATCCCAGGCCTCCCACACGTTGTCCGCAGACCGGCGGGCGCCCGCCTGGTCGCCCCCCCCCTTCCGCCGCGCGCGCAGGGGGGGGGGGGAGGCGCTCGACGGGGGGCGCGCCCCCCGCGGGGGGATGGGGCCCCTATGGGGGGCGGGCGGGGCTTCGGGTCCGCGAGTGCTCCCTCCTGTCACGTCGTGGCACGATCGGAACTGCGGGCTCTTGAAAGCGATGGCGTCTTTCTCTAAGCATAAGTCTTCGCTTTTTTGTCGTACATCGAATTGTCAACACAATACGAGATAGCTAACTGCTCGTGGCCGCTCAGGCTGCTCGCGGGCCCGCGCCGCGGGGGCCGCGCTCGGCCTCCGTGGGCGGTCCCGCTGCTCGGGCCGCCCCCCCTCGCGAGGCGCGATCCGGGCGTCTCTGCGGCGCCGCCCGCGGGCGCGCCCCCGCCGCGCGGGGGGTTAGAGCCGTGGTGTGCTCGCGCAGCGGGAGCGGCCCGCCGTGCCCCCAGACCTCCCCCTCCTCCTCCTCCTCCTCCTCCTCCTCCTCTTCTTCTTCTTCTTCTTCTTCTTATTTTTCTTCTTATTATTATTATTAGTAGTATTATTATCATTATTATTATTGCTATTATTAGTTATTATTATTCTTCTTCCTCCTCCTCCTCCTCCTCCTCCTCCTCCTCCTCAGGTGGGCGCGTGTCGCAGGGAGGGCCCCACAGGGCCGTTTTTAAGACATGCTCCGCGTGCGGATCATGTCTCACAAATGCAGGGATTTGGCATTAAAAACCACGATGAGGTCATGCATAAACTTCTTCCTACATTAGTCGTGCCTTGAACATCCTATATGTTTCAACGCTCCTATGTATCTAGAAACTGCCCTGCAGGCCGCACCGGGTCACCACCGCAGTCAAGCAGTGGCGTAGCGTCCCGGCTCGCCTATAGCCCCACCAAACAATGTTCTAATAATTGTGTGTGGTTCCCATTAAAGCTTCTTAGGCCATCTCTGGCTGGGACTGTCTTGTTTTAATACATCGGGTTTGCGTTCTAAGAGCACTGTTTCTGTTCTTAGAACATGTTTGGGTTCGAAGAACACTTCTTGGTATGACTATAGGCATGCTGGGACGGTCGGTCCCTGCTCAACTCAGAGTGATCGAGGGCAGGGGCGAGCAGATCCGCTGGGGCAGGCGCTTGGCCCGCCCCGGACGCGCCGACAGGTCCAAGTAGGCGGGGTCGATCGTCGATGCATCGGCGATGCGGCGCGATCCTCCGATCGCACCTTCTCGGACCCATGCATCGGGGGCGTCCAGGAGGGGGGCTGAGCACTAGGGGTGTGTGTGTGTGTGAGTGAGAGAATGTGTGTGTGTGTATGTGTGTGCGTCAGTGCGTGTGTGCGTGTGTACGTGTGTGCGTGTGTGTGTGTGTGTGTGTGTGCGTGTGTGTGTGTGAGTGTGTGTGCGCGTGCGTTCGTGCGTGTGTGCGTGTGTGTGTGTTGTGTGTGCGTGTGTGTGTGTGTGTGTGCGTGTGTGTGTGTGTGTGTGTGGCTGCGTGCGTGCCTGCGTGCGTGCGTGCGTGCGTGCGTGCGTGCGTGCGTGCGTGCGTGCGTGCGTGCGTGCGTGCGTGCGTGCGTGCGTGCGTGCGTGCGTGTGGGCATCATCGCTGGGGCCAAGGTATCTTCCAGAAGCCATGGCTTCCTCTTCTCCTTTTGCAATACGCTCGCTGGCCTCCCTTCGTTCTCACATGCCTCGGGCCATGATGCGCTGGCCCCACTCGTCCTGCCCCCCACCCCTTTCGACGCACCCGAAATTCCGACTGCGCCGGGGGGGGTGGGTCACGCCGAAGGGGATGACTGCCGCCTGTTGAAAATCGATCATCGGGGGGAGGGAGGATAGATTATCGTGGGCGGTTGACCGTTTTGTGGGCGTCTTTGGAGGTCCCGGAGAGTTTTTGGGGCGCTCAGGAATGCAAATTTTCTGGGGGAGTCGGCGACCCCCCTTGTGGTGCCCTCCCCCCTTGGCATGGCCTGGCCGAATATTTCCTTTTGTCTCCCAGTGTTCTCTTGCAGTTAGCTTCAACGGTGACATGCTGATTTTTGTTGTGCAAGCTATGCGGCGCAATCTGTGTGGTGAAATCTATGTGATGCCTCTAAGTGTGAAGACCTTGGGATCTTGGGTTTGTCACGGCGATTGCGATGACTGCTGGGCGCTGTCTGGCGCATCGCTGCGGCTGCGCTAGCGCGCGCGGGCTCGCGCGCAGATCGGCCAGCGTCTGGCGCGACCGACGCGGCCACGGTGGCGCTGACCGCTGGGCACTTCCCAGCGCGTCTCGCAGGCCGCGCTGGCGCGCGGTGACTTCAGTGCGACTCGGTGGCTTGGGCAGGCGCGGTATCATGGCGACGTCGACAACGACAAACACGATGATGATTGTAGCGATGCTGGTGACGACGATGCCGATGACGATGGCGACGGCGAGGCTAATGGCGGCGCCGATGCTGATCCCGCCGATGACGATGATGGTATTTATGTGCCAATGCTGGAGGTTTTTTGACGGGTTTCGACATGCGCGCGCGTCCGACGGTCGCGGCTGGCCCGCTTGGTATCGCGCCCCCCCCCCAGCACGCGCGCCAGGGTATTCGAGTGCTTTCGACATGCGCGCCGGTTGGTCGAATTTGATGGACATGTTGACAGACCTGTCGGTTTCTTAAGACTTCGTAAGAGCGCGCAGATTTTTCTCCGATTCCCGGAGAGCTTCATGTTGCAACACCATGTTTTTTTCACACGTGTTCGGGGCATTCGATCTTCAATTTGTTGTGGCACCTAAGGTAATTAGAGAATTACGGCATGCGCGCGCTACGACGCACGCGTGTGCACTTCGTCCTGTTCGTTGCCAGGAGTTGTTGCAAACTGATGGTTTGTCATCAACGAGCACGCGCACATAAGATCATTTGACGAGGAACGGGTGGGTGAATATCAGCGTGGTTGGGACGGTGTGAATTCATGGATCGCGTGAGCGATGTTGCAGGAACGTGCTACTTTGGGGGGCGGTCGGAGCCTTTCTTAGAACATATTCCATGATGTATACGATCGAGTGGCCTGCGGCACATGCCGCCACTGTGCCTGGGTTGTGGGCCATAGGCCTCTAGGATGTTCGTTGGTATTTCGCTGGGGGGGGCCTCTCGGGATTCTTCTGGTGGCCGTTTTGAGGCTTCTTGAAAACCGTTCTGGGGTTTCTGGAAGCGTCCTGAAGGCCTGAAGGTTTTTTGAGTATCTCTTGGGGCCTTTTGGTGGCTTCTTGGCGTCTCCTGGGGGCAGTTTTGGGGCGCCTTGGGGCGGAAGACTCGGATTTTTCCTTCGTGCTCCCCGAGGACGAATCCGTTCCACAGCGTTCCAGAACGCTCTTCAGAGGCCGCGGCGCCCGTGACATCCTCCAGAGCAGCCGGATCTCTGAGATCCCCGATTCAGCCTCACCTGAATCGGGGGTGGACAGAACCCCCAACAGTGACACGTCGATTAGTGAATTGTCCGTATTCGGTTTTCGAGAGGGCGCCGTGGCCGTTATTTTCCAGGCCTGCGCCCGCCAGGTTTGGGCCTCAGGTCGTTTTCACTAAACCACGTTTTACTAAAGGGGGGTCTGTCCATCCCCGACTGAACTTATCCTCCTCCTCCTCCTCCTCCTCCTCCTCCTCCTCCTCTTCCTCCTCCTCCTCCTCCTCCTCCTCCTCCTCCTTCGCGTCCTCCTCGTCCTCCTCCTTCGCGTCCTCCTGGCTGCATTTTCTGGACCCTCCTGGAGCGGCCCTCCTCCCCGGCAGCCCCCCCCCTCGCTCGGCCGCCGCTCCCCCCGCGGCCTCCGCCCCAAGGTCTCTCGGCATCGCTCGGGCGTGTGCGTTTTTTCCCTTCGGCGAGGGCCATCGAGGAGCATCCTCGATCTTTCGGCGAAGATCGGGCGAAGAGAACTATGCACATGCACCGATCCTGGCAAGGCCCATCCTTGACCCAGGATCGGTGCATATGCCTTCCTGGCCAAGGCAGGAGGGCGTATGCACCGATCCTGGGCTCAGGACGGGCCTGGCCAGAATCGGTGTATGTGCATAGTTCTTGTTCCTCTAGAAAAAACCACGCACGAAACCGAAAACAACACGGGGAGTGGACGTCCGAGCGGTGGCCCCAGGTGCGTCGCGCGCGTGGGCGACTCCGCGCGCACCCTGTGCCTGGGCGTCGGCGTCGACTACGCGGCGGAGGCGGCGAGGGGCGGGTCTGGTGCTCCGCACCCCGTGCGGGCGCGTCGGGAGCAGGAGGAGGAGAGGAGGAGGAGGAGGAGGAGGAGGAGGAACAAAAAGGAAAAGGAGGAAAAGGACGACGACGAGGGAGAGACGAGGAGGAGGAGGAAGAGGAGGAGGAGGAGGGGGGGGAGTAGGAGGAGGGGGAGGAAGGGGAGGAGGAGGTGGAGGAGGAGGAGGAAGAGGAGGAGGAGGAGGAGGAGGAGGAGTGGGGGAAGAGGAGCAGGAGGAGGAGGTGGAGGAGGACGGCGAGGAGGAGGAGGACCAGTGGAAACCCAGGAGTCATCAACGATGTTGGAATTAACCCTCCGTCCTGTTCCCTCTTCATAGGCCCCTACAACGGATCTTTTCCATTGAGGGAACTGCCTCGTTGGGATACAACAGTCTGCATATCCTCCTGAAGCTTGCCAAAACATTGTTCTCGGGAGTTCAACGCCACGTATCCATTTGACTGCTGCGTGTTGACGATCCCGAATCGCGCCAGAACGCCATTATGGGGATTTCAACACAGCGAATCAACATAACTGTTGCGCCCGCGTGATCCTGAATCCTTCCAAAACCAAATGTCTGGTACGCTGATCATGAGAATCCGTGAAACTCTTCCAAGGTTGTTTATGAAAAATGTGCGCGGCGTTGAAGCGAGAACCACATGTTGAAAACGGAG
Organism: Prorocentrum cordatum; assembly: GCA_963575745.1. Lineage (NCBI taxonomy): Eukaryota > Dinophyceae > Prorocentrales > Prorocentraceae > Prorocentrum > Prorocentrum cordatum. Next base: position 273,981 of record CAUYUJ010017760.1, read on the forward strand.
CAGCCCTCAGTCCGTAAGTTCTGGCCATGTCTTAAAACGAATGCGCGCGGCGCCAAGGCGAGAGCCACATGTTGAAAGCCACCCGCGCCAGGGGCAACGAAAGGGGGGATAGGCACAGGGGGGATGCATCGACTCCAGTCGCCCATTCATCACCGATAGGGGCCCGATAGCACCAACTTGCCAAGGACGGCGCGGTTTCGCTCTCGGGGGCCTATCGCCGATCTCTCGGCGATGTATCGCCGATGCCGGGTCGACGCATTCCCCCCATAGGAACAGTCCCCCCCCTATCGCTGCCCCTCAGAAGGAGAGAGCAGATGGTTTCGGCTTCGCCGCTGGGCCCATTCCTCGATGCATGGGCGCCGCACGGCGCCAAGAGGCCCAGGAGAAGCAGCTGCGGCAGCTGTTTCGCTACCCTGCCCTCTGCTATCCTACCCGTTCCCCCCGAGAGGAGGAGAGAGGACGAGGATGGGATCCAGCAGGAGTCGGACGGCGCTAGGGCGGGGGTTCATTCTTTCCAGGGCGTCCAGGAACGCTCTCAGCGAGTTCTGGAACGCTCTGAGAAGGCCTCGGCACCCGAGGCATCTTCCAGAGCCGCCGAATCTCAGAGATTCTCGATCGATCCTCTCCCGAATGTGTCCTCGTCCTGGCTTCGCCTTGAGAAGGGACGACACGACGACGTGCTCCGGCAACCCGCTCACGAGTACTCGATCCCTCCGCCAGGGTTCTTTGCGATCCGATCGATCCGATCCCAAGGTTCAAGCAGTGGCGGAGCGGCCTGGCTCACCTATAGGCCCACCAAAGGATGTCCTAAGAGCCTTTTGTAGTCTGCACGAAATCTTCTTAGTACATTTCTGGCTGGGACTGTCTTGTTTTGTCACATCGGGCTGATGTTCTAAGAACACCGTTTTGGTTCTTAGAGCATTTTTGGGTTCTAAGAGCATGTCGTGGTAGGCCTGTAGGAATGCCGGGACGGTCGGTCCCTGCCCAAAAGGTGCCCCAGCGTTTCGCTCCATGTTGGAGCCCCCGGGCCCCTGGGCCTCGCCGTGGGGTGCTCTGGAGGCCGTGGAGGCCTCCTTGGAAGTCCTGGGGTTCAGTCGGGCGTGACCCTCTTCTGCACGAACGACATGGGTACGCAAGAATGGCCACAATGCCCAACAGCAGTTCCTGTTCATTTTGAACAGGACTCGCTGTCCACGCCGCCGCGGCCTGTGTCCATTCGAGACAGAAGGCCGCCTGCCCATCGGCGACCGCTGTTGGTTTGGGACAACATTTGATGTTGGGCATTGTACCCATTGTTTCCGTACCCATTTCAAGCGTCCAAACCTCTGCCAGGAGGAAATATTCAAACGCAGCAAGAAAATAGTATGGGATCGTTTTGGTAATTACGCCTGACTAGTTTTGAACACTTGTGTTGACTTTTCTCCGCTCCACAATCCGTCTGTGGGAGGGCATGCCCGACCTAATCCTGGGAGAACCTTTGGCCATGGGGCAGCTCTGGCAACATCCCAAGGAGAGAGGACGAGGACGCGATTCTCTGCCCTACCCGTTTGCGAGCCTGCCCTTTCACCACGGGCGCCCTCGAGGGCGCGAAGCCCTTCGCGCTTCGGCGCTTCGGCTCCGAGTCCTCATCCGCCTCTTCTCACCTGGGGGGGCGGCGCAGGAGCGCCAGGTGATCCGCGCTTCGCGCAGCGCGGAGCGCGAAGTGAGGCGCCCCTGCTCCGGCCCCCCCCCCCCGCGAGCGGCCGGCAGGAGTACTCGCTGAACCCGCACGTCCGCACGCGCCTCGTCATCGCCGCCAGGGTGCTGCAGGGCGTCCTGCCGTGCGGCGCGGCAGGCCGCGGCTCGTAGTCTCCGCGGGTCTCTAGCTTTGCAGACCCCCTTTGCTTGTTTCTCTCGGCGGGGAGCAAACAATTACTCAATATGAATACTACTCTCCCTCTTCCCCTGATGGCGTGCTGGGAGTGGCCGACCCCCCCCCGCGTACTGCTTTTTATTCACAGGATTCCCGGGAGTTGGGTTTTCGCCAGCGTTTTTTTCAAAATGCTGCTTTCGCTGAGGCGCCGGCCTCATTTCTGCTCCCGAATCGTTCCGAATCGTGCTCCCGCTGCAGCGTGGGCCTCATTTTCGGATCGGTGTTTGGCCTCCGTCGTTCAGGATGGCGTTCTCGCCCCAGCGCGGGCCTCTTTCTCGCGCGCCCATCCGCCCGCCACCACCGCGCCGCACCACCACCACCACCACCACCCACCACCACCACCACCACCACCACCACCACCACCACCACCACCACCACCACCACCACCACCACCACCACCACCACCACCACCACACAACCACGCACACACGCACGCACGCACGCACGCGCACCACCACCCACTACGCACGCGCGCGCGGAGCCACAGGTCCGCTACGACACGCGTCCGCGGATAGAGAAAATCAGCGCCATGGTAAGGGATGGGAGGGAGGGGTAGGACGTCAGATATGACGCGAGCGCACCTAGCTTGGCTCCGCCCCTCCTCCTCCTCCTGCTCCTCCTCCTCCTCCTCGTCCTCCTCGTCTCTCTCGGCGGGGAAAAAACTCCACCCCTCCTCCTCCTCCTCCTCCTCCTCCTCCTCCTCCTCCTCCTCCTCCTCCTCCTCCTCGTTTCTCTCGGCGGGGAACAACTCCACCCCTACTCCTCCTGCTCCTCCTCCTCCTCGTTTCTCTTAGCGGGGAATAAACTCCGCCCCTCCTCTTCCTCCTCCTGCTCCTCCTCCTCCTGCTCCTCCTCCTCCTCCTCCTCCTCCTCCTCCTCCTCCTCCTGCGTGGCGGGTGCCGCGGACGAATAGCCTATGTTCTGTTATTGGTGGGGCCCCAGTCCTTCAACAAAGGCGTGGAAACGAGAAGTAGTTTCTACTGTTGGGGGGGTTCTCAGGACCCTTAAAGGTTACCCATCCTGGCGTCCGCGGGCGGTCTCGAAAGCTTTCGCCGAAGGATTGCACGCACGGTGACGCCATGGTGACGTCATGGGACCCGACGGAATCCAGCCTTGAACAAGCGGGATCGAGATCGATTCAAGGTAGTGATCGACGCGGTGTCAGAAACTTTTGCGCGCGCCGACGCCGATCGAACCTACCGTACGGTGGGACCGAGATATTTCTATGATCGAGGTCGGCTGGGAGAGGATTCCTTAATGTTCTTCGTACTCGTCTGATTTTATCTCGTGCATCTTGGCACCGTAACTCTGTGGGCCAGTGGGTCCGGGCGACCAGCTGGAGTGGCAGCGGGTAGCGGCTGGAGGCAAGGACGGAGGGAGGAGGGCAGGGTGTGGCTCGAAGCGACGGGGGAGACGGGAGCGGGTGAGTTAGTGCCTTGCGAAGTCCACCATCCAGGGGGAGGCATGATGTTTCCAGATTCACTCAGCCACTACGCGCGACAATGGGACAGAGGCGGCAACATACGCAGCGCAAAGATGCACGACGGCGAATTTTATGTAGGATGCAAGCCTACAGTTGCATAGTGCAATGAAACGTGAGACAGTGCACCCCGCCTAAACAATGTGTAATTACACATTGTACCACTCAGACTGAGCAAAGCCTGAACGAACCATCGCGCGAACCGCTGACCGCCCGTCATGTTACAAAACTGGCCAAGCAATGCAAGCGATGCCCTCGTGACCACTCAGACGCACCATAACATCACCTCAAGTCAAGCCGGACATAATGAGGCAGGAGTCATCCGAACCGCTAATTTCACGCATGGCTCCGAAGTTGGCCATAACGCTTGTTACGTCGCGTTCATGTCAGTTTCATGTACACAGTCAAGTCTGCGCACACAAGTCCAATACTTTCAAGATGTGGTCAGACGAGTCAGTGAGGCACAATCCTTGTCCAAAAGCTCCTGCGATACACTACACGTACTTGCTCAGCCTTTCGAAGCGGGTGGCGTTTTCTCCCGTGTCAAGATACCATATTCTAAGACAGTTGCCAGCTGACCCGTTGACTGCGCGCATGGCTTGATAGTCGGGTGAAATACGAGTTATTAACATGATGGGCTTTCCGACCATCGGCAGCGTAGTCAAATAATGTCTTGACAAGGTCTCAAACATTCAGTGTCATGTCGTCAGGCCCGTGGCCCTCTTGGCGGCGAAATCGCTGCCAAGCGAATCGCGGAATCAGCATGGCATTCCATAATCTGTAAGCATGAGCCCGTACGAAAGTTCCAGACCTTCGAGGTGCAATCACATGCTCCACTGAAAACTTTCACTTCCACGACATCAGTGACGATACAAGTGACAGTCTTGTCATCGCCAATTGCTTGCCAGACATCCCTTGTGTGCAAATCCCACAACGTCAGCTTCTCATGGGCTTCCGATGGCCTTAACCACGCCAGTATTTAACGGTGGTCCATCAAATCTTCCATGCCGAATGAGCTGGCGCACTTGTCTACGGCAGCGAGTGTAATTGCTGACCCCTCCTGGAGTTCGCTGGAGTTGTTCCGCAAATATGTTGGGCATGAATGTGCCTCCTTTGCCAAGGATCGAGTCGTGCCGCCACAACCAGAGGATCTCGAGGGGAGTTCCGCCTAGAGTCCTCACATGTACAAGTGGTTCCACGCCATGGCGGGCTACACGTGCCTCGTTTTCCATGCCGCACGGGTCGATTTTCAGGCAAGGGAAGCCGTGTCAAGAATATCGTTCCATTCTGATTTAATCCAGAACGGCTACCACATTTCCCCTTGCTCAGCATGAAGAACACAAGAGTCATGGAGATTGCTCACCGTGCGCGGGCTCCCGCAAGACGACTCAGAATGATGTCCCTCAAGCTCCAGTCTTATGTCTCTCCGAGAGGAAGGACGGTTGGAGGACGAAATGCTACAAGTTCTTGATTGCGTGCGGCTGCATCTTACTGCAACATCACCTCGATGTGCAATCCCAGCCCCCTACATGCCGCCAATGCTGGTTTCACACGGACGCTCCAAGGCCAGCAGGACAATAACGCACGTCAACAACGCACGTGCGAGGGGGACGGGTCTGATTCGATTTGGCGTAACGTTTTTGATACCGTGTGTGTCACTTCTGTTTTTTTTTTTGACCCCGAGTGGAGCGTCGAGGGAACAACGAGGCCACGCATCGCAGCGCCCCACCCAGGGGGGCTGCCGTCGGTGCAGCTCAGAGTGACCGACGTGACGTCCCGGGAGCCGTTCATCGCCGAGCTGCTCGCGATGGACCGCCGCCCGGCTGCCTTTGAGCCCAGGCCTCCCAGATTCGCCTTGAAGGAAGTTCAGACGTGCTCGCGTCGTGAACAAAAGTCACCACGGAAGGTTTCTGGTCGGTGTCGGCCTCTGGTGGCCTTCGCCGGGCCCCGGGACCGTCCAAGAACGGCTCGGGAGGAAGCATTGGCCAGGCGGGAAGGGTCTCATGCCCAGAGACCCCCGTACTGAAAGAAAGAGTGCTGTCGGAGGCTTGATTTTCGAGGAAAATCCTGGAGGCCTCGCGCGGCGCTTAATAGTAGTATGATCTAGTCCACTTGTCAGTTCCGAAGGCTACGGGTCGACGCTCGCGCAGCAATGCTCCGGAGTAAATCCGACGTAAATCCGACGTAGTCCGACCTCAACCCGACGTAAATCTGACGTGGATCCGACGTAAATCGGGCTTCAGTTGCCGCGCGAGGCCTCCAGGATTTTCCTCATATTGAGTAATTGTGGAGGAGGAGGAGGAGGAGGAGGAGGAGGAGGAGAAGGAGGAGGAGGAGGAGGAGGAGGAGGAGGAGGAGGGACACGTGTCTTGGGGTCTGCGCCGTCGTTCGGCCGCCCCCCTCGGCCCTCCACGGGCCCTGGGGCGGCCGAGAGCGCCTCCGGATGAGGAGTTGGCCTTGGGCTGAGTCGGGCGTGTCCCTCTACGGGGGGAATATTCCAAGATAGTTTGAAACGATGGTCGGGGACGTTTTTTTTTTTTTTTTTGTTTGTTTCGATTGTTTTTTTTTGTTTTTTTTTATATAAAACAAAAAAAAAAAAAAAAAAAAAAAAAAAAAAAAAAAAAAAACCTTTTGAACATTTTGGGCATGTTTTTGTTGGTGCGTTTGATCTTTCGCCCAGAGCTCCCCCTGTAGGGGGCCAGGCCCGACCTGGCCCCGGGTCTCCAGACCCGTCTCCCTCGGGGGCCCGCTGGACTCCTGTAGGCCAGCCCCTGGGGCCGCCGCCGCAGCGCCGCCGCATCGGCGCGACGACGTTTTGCGCGGCCCAGAGTTCGGTGCTCTCGCAACAACTAAGAGTAAGGAAGCAGAAAAAGCAGGACTGTAATTGTGGAAGCTGGAATCTGCAACTGGAACAGGGAGCCGCAATCCTCATCCTCGCAGCCTAGTGGCCCCGCAGGGGGGCCGGCGGATTTGGGACCGGCTTATCATTCTGAGTCGTTGTTTGACGGCCTCCGAGGTTAGGGAGGGCCTTTGGAGGCCGAACATCTACCAAAAGTGTCCGCCGTGCTTTTCTCGCGACAAGAGGAGGTGGGGGTTACCGCCGAGCGCCAGTGCTCCAGGCTCGGCGTTGGCCGGGGCTCAAGAGACGGGGGTCAATGCAAACGGGGGTCAGTCAGAGCGCCAGATCTTGCAGGATCGTGCAAAGCCAGAAGTGCATTGATCCAGGTTAAAGTTGTATGATGTTTAGATCTACGTTGGCCTTGACCACCAGAATGAATTTCGAGCACCAAGAGTACCGAAACTGGAGGGTATTCACGCGTTGGGCCCTGGGAGGCGATACTCGTTCGACACTGTTTCCATACTACTTTCCAGGGTGCTCGAAATTACTCCTGGGATGTGGTCCTTGAGTACGACGGGAGCAACATAAGGCTAGCGCGCAGGATCCTGCAGGACTCTGCGGGATCCTGAAAGGCCTGACCCACCCAGGCTTGGATTGACCCGGGTCAGTAGATCTCCGAGTTGGTTTTGATCCTCCAGAGTACCCTCCGCGACGGCGCCGAGCGGCCTCGTGTCGCGCAGCCGAAGCACAGTGCCTCCCCACCCGAAGGACGGCGCGCTGCGGGCCGGCATGGACGACCGGCTGTTCGGCCCGAAGGGGCTGAAGCAGAGGAGGCGCACGTTGAGACACGTGGCGGGGCAGGGGTGGCTCGGAGGATGGAGGGGGAGAAGTGCGACGGCCATTGCCAAGATGTTCAGGGCCCATGCTTGTCGTCGCCGATTCGCGGGGATGATCCAATGATCGATTGTGGCCAGGACCAACACCGACGTTTCCGCGCTCAGCCTCGGTAGTGGTCGCCATTGTGTTTTCTTCCCTCCCTAGAGGAAGACCATCTATCGATACCGCTACCATTCCCTCGTCAACGCGGCTGGAGTAGCGGCATGGGTATCTGATCGAAGACGCCCACGGCGAGTCACCGCCGCCCCCTGCCTTTGTGGAAGCGCCTATGTGGCCGACAGCTGGGCTAGACCTTGGCCAAGCTATCGGGCCAGTTGTTCCCCGAGTCGGTTCGGAGAGCCGGGGAACGCGTAGTGGAGGACGGGGAAGAGGAGGAGAGTGAGGAATGAGCCTGTTCGGGGCCCCTTGAGGGCTCTTGTGAGCTTTTGGGCCGTCTTGGAGACCTCTTGCGGGCCTTTTGGGCAGTCTAAGGCCATCTTGAAGCCACCTGGGGCCGTCTTGGGTGCATCTTGGGGCCATCTTCGCTGTGTTGGAGGCCGTCTTGGAGGCGTCTTGGAGGCCATCTTGGCCGTCTTGGAGGTTATTTTGGGCGTTTTCGTGGCTATTTTGGGTTGTCTTGGGCTCTCTTTGGGGTCCTCTTGGGGGCCTCGTGGGCTGTCATGGGGCCATCTTGGGGGCCTCTTGGGCGCTCATGGGACGATGTTTGGGGCCTCTTGGGCCGTCTTGGGCCGTCGGAGAGCTAATAAGAAGAAAATGCAAAAATCCTTCAAACACCCGAGGACAATCAATGATGTGTGCCCTTTCGTGCCTTCCTGGAGGACGTTTTGGAGGCCTCTTGGGGGCCTCTTGGCCAGTCTTAGGCCATCGTAGAGCCTTCTTGGACCGTCTTGGAGGCTTCTTGGACGAACTTGAAGGCATCTTGAACTCTCTCGGGCCGTCTTGGAAGCCATCTTGGACCATCTTGTGCGACTTGGAGGCCATCTTGGAGGCCATCTTGGGCCAACGTGACCATCTTAGAGGCCGTCTTGAGCCGTCTTGGAGAATTTGTTTGCGGTCGTTGAGGTCCCTTTCGGGTGGCCAGCGGGACGGGCCGAAGCCCCAGGGAGAGTTCTTTTGGGGAAAGAACCAAAACCAACAGTGAAATGATTCAGCACACCAGGCAACAGGGGGCGGCGGATCGAAGACGCCTACGGCGAATCACCGCCGCCCCCTGCCCATTTGGAAGCGCCTATGTGGCCGACAGCTGGGCTAGAGCTTGGCCAAGCTATCGGGCCAGTTGTTCCCCGAGTCGGTTTGGAAAGCCTTCGGGGAGCGCGTGGGGGGAGCAATAGGAGGAGGATCAGGAGAAGGCGGAGGATGATGATTTGGAGGAGGAGGAGGATGAGGATGAGGATGATGGGGAAGGAGAAGGAGTAGGAGGAGGAGATTTCTCGGGAACAGTCTTGCGAGGCCTCTTGGGAAGCCTCTGCGGAGCTTGTTGGGAGCCTTCTGGAGGCCTCTTGGGAGCCTCCCTGGGCCTCTTGAGGGCTTCTTGGGGGCTTTCGGGCCTCTTGGGGGCCTCTTTGGCCGTCTTAGGGCGTTCCCGACCCGTCTGACACCGTCGGAAGCCATCTTGGGGGCCTCTCTGAACCGACTTGGGGCTCTTTTGGGACGCTTCAGGGCCGTCTTGGAGAGTATCTTCGACGTCTTGGAGGTCGCCGTCTTGAGGGTCTCTTGGGCCGTCATGGGCCATCTTGGAGGCCTCGTTGGCGATCTTGGGGGCCTCGTGGGCCGCCTTGAGCCGTCGGAATGCCGAAAAAGAGCAAATACCAACATCTGTCAAACACCTAAGGGAAATCAGCGATTTTGATCTCTTCGGGTCCTCCTGGAGGACCTATTGGAGGCCTCTTGGGCCGTCTTGGAGACCTCTTGGGCCGTCTTGGACCATCTTGAGGGGCCGTCTTGGGTGCATCTTGGGCCGTCTTGAAGGCATCTTGGGGCCATCTTAGCCGTCTTGGAGGCCAACTTGGCCGTCTGGAGGCCTCCTGGGGCCCTCTTGGGGCCGTCTTGGGGGCCACTTGGGCCATCATGAGGCCATCTTGGAGGCTTCGCGATCTTGGGGCGATCTTGGGGGCCTCGTGGGCCGCCTTGAGCCGTCGGAATGCCGAAAAAGAGCCAATGTCAAAATCCTTCAAAAACCTGAGGGAAGTCAATGGTTTTGGTCTCTTCGAGCCCTCCTGGAGGACCTCTTGGAGGCCTTTCGGGCCGTCTTGGAGGCCTCTTGGGGGCCTCTTGGGCTGTCTTGGTCCATCTTGAAGCCATCTTAGGCCGTCTTGGGTGCATCTTGGGCCGTCTTGGAGGCATCTTTGGGCCATCTGAACCGTCTTGGAGGCCATCTTGGCCGTCTTGGAGGCCCCTTTGGGCCTCTTGGGGCCGTCTGGTGGCCGCTTGGGCCGTCATAGGGCCATCTTGGAGGCCTCTTGGGCGCTCTGGGGGCGATCTTTCGGGCCTCTTGGACCGTCGTGGGCCGTCCAAAGGCTGGAAAATACATCAAACACCTGAGGAGCACCAATGATGTTGGCCTCTTCGGGCTCTCGTGGAGGACCTCTTGGAGACCTCGAGGGCCGTCTCGGAGGCCTCTTGGAGGCCTCTGGGGCCGTCTTGGGCCGCGTTAGAGGTTTCCTGTGCGAACTTGGAGGCATCTTGGAGCCATCTTACCCGTCTTGGAGGCCATCTTGGCCATCTTGGACGCATCTTGGAGACCATCTTGGGCAATCTTGGCCGTCTTGGAGGCGACAGGGAGAACCACCCGGTCATTCGGGGAACCTTCTGGGACCCCGGCGGGACTGGCCGAAGCCCCAGGGAGTTTTCTAAAAGAACCAAAATCGAAAGGATCACGCCGGGCACCCCTGTGGCAAGCCAACAGGGGGCGGCGGATCGAAGACGCCTACGGCGAATCACTGCCTCTCCCTGGCTTTTTGGATTGGAAGCGCCTATGTGGCCGAACGTTGAGGCCAGACCTGCCAAGCTATCGGACCATGTGTTCCCCGAATCGGTTTTGGAAGCCTTCGGGGAACACGTGGGCATCTTGAAGGTCATGGTGGCCGTCTGGAGGCCATTTCGACCCTTTCGGGCCTTCTTGGAGGACGTCTTGGAGGCATCTTGGGCCGCCTTGGAGGCATCTTGGTGCCATCTGGGCCGTCTTGGAGGCCATCTTGAGCGTCTTGGAGACCTCTTGGGCCGTCTTGGGGGCCTCTCGGGGCCGTGTCTTGGGCCTCCTGTGCCGTCTTGGGGGCCTCTTGGGGCCGTCTTGGGGCCCTTTTGGGCCCGTTATGGGGCCATCTTGGAGGCCTCTTGGGCGGTCTTTATCGTTCGTTCGGCGACTCGGGGCCTCCTTGGACCGTCTGCGGGGCTTCTTGGGGCCCTCTTGGCCCGTCTTGGGACCCTCTCGGGTCCGAAACAGTCATGCGGCAAGACGCGGGGGAACCGCCGGCCGACGCGGGCCGCCTCAGAAGATTTGGCCCGAGAGGCTCCGAACCCCTTAAGAACTCCTCAGACATGACGACTGAGGCCCAGAGGGGTAGTGGAAGGACATGAGGACACGCCCACTCCGTGCCCAGCGGTACGGTGGCGAATTGCTCTTCTTCCTCTTCTTCTTTCTCCTCCTCCTCCTTCTCCTCCTCTCCCCTCACCCTCATCCCTCCCCCTCCCCCTCAGCCGACTCCTCCCACCCCATCTTCCTCTTCCCTGGCCCCCTCAACCTCCTTCCGCCCTTGCCCCCCCCCTCTGCATCCTCCTCGTCATTCTCCTCCCGCCCCCTTCTCCCCTGCTCGCATCCTCCGCCCCCCCGTACCCCCCTCCTCCCCCTTCTCCTCCATCCTCGTCCTCATCACCACCATCTCCGTGATCTCGAGCGTCAGCACCAAAACGCAGCGTGGGCGAGGGACCCACGCATCCGACGATGTGCTTTTCCCACGCGCGGCCCCAGCGGTCCCTTCCCCCTTGCCCATGGGGGAGCTTTCCATCCCAGATCCATTTTTTGGGCAGTCCAGGGTCGCGAGAATAGGCCCAGGAGACCGAATTCTCGGGCCGGGCGGAAAGGGGGGGATTGGGAAAGGGGGGGGTACGAAATTTGCTGCATGCAGCGCTGGTTTCGGCCTCACCGAGGGGCCCGTTCCTCGATACATAGCCGCCTCCGGCGCCGGGAGGCGCCGGGAAAATCAGCTACGTGAGCTGATTCTCAAACCCCCCCTTTGCTATCCCCTCCTTTCGCCCGACCCGATCCACTGCCGATCCGAGGAATCCGGCGGACCTCCGACTGCTTCTGTTTCTGGCATTGCTTGTGCCCCCTAAGGTTAAAAAGCCCCCCCCTTTGCTATCCCCTCCTTTCGCCCGACCCGAAATTCGAGGAAGCAGATCGCATCGTCGGGGATCTCGGGACTCCTCCGGGGCCGCAAGTCCTGGCGTGGGCCTCGGGCCGGCTCCGGCCGTGGCGGCGAGCACCCCTGTTTTGCTCGGAGGGCCCCAGGAGGAGGAGGAGCCGAGTGGTGTCGGTCTCCGATCTGCGATCCTCGTGGCGATCCTCGATCTCGTGGGTTTCGGTCTCCGATCTGCGACCCTCGTGGCGCTCCTCGATCTCGTGGGCGAGGGCCCCACGAGGAGGAGCCGAATTGTTTCGAGCTCCTCCTCCCGAGGCCGGAGTCAGGCAGGCGTGCGGATCGGGACAAAGAGCGCCTCAGAGCGTGCCCGGCACGCCCCCGCAGCCCCCCGGAGCGGCCGCGGGTCCTCCGAGGCGTCCTGCGCAGCCCGCCGGATCTCGGAGCTTCCCGATCGATCCTGGTCCGACTGTGTCTCCCGATCGACCAAGCTAGATCACTCCTCCTCCCTCCTCCCTCCTCCCTCCTCCCTCCTCCTCCTCCTCCTCCTCCTCCTCCTCCTCCTCCTCCTCCTCCTCCTCCTCCCTCCTCCCTCCTCCATCCTCCTCCTCTCCCTCCTCCTCATCCTCCTCTCCCTCCTCCCTCCTCTCCTCCTCCTCTCTCCTCCTCCTCCTCCTCCTCCTCCTCCTCCTCCTGGGGGGCGCGAAGATAATTACTCCGGAGTTATCATGTTCCAGCCTACTCTAGCTCTGGATCACCAGCAGCAGCTTCGAGCTCCAGGAGAGTACCGAGAAACTGGAGGGCCGCTGCGCGTGCCGGGCCCCGGGAGGCGGCCCTCGTCCGAGACACCGTTTCGATGGTTCTCTGTGCGCTCGACGGCATTTCTGGGATGTGGCCCCTTAAGTACAGTCAAACACCCTAATAAGGACGCGCGAATTTGCTCAGGGTACCCTTGCGTCCTTGCTCTTCCTTGCTCTTGCGTCCTTGAGGTTTTCGTCGCCCGCCGCCCCAAAAATCCCAACCTCGGCTTCCAAGAGTCTTGCGTCCTTACCGCGCGTCCTTATTAGGGTTTTTTGCTGTAAGCACGATGGGAACAGCCGAACATTTCACGCGCGCCGCGCGCGCCGCGGTCCAGGGCAGCCGTCCTTCTCTCTCCGGGGCGCGCTCTTGGGGGCGGCGCGGGGACGGGAGGGCGCCAAGCTGACCTCGGGCGCAGCGCATCGCAGGGCGCGCTGCGCTGGCTGGGCGACCGCCGCCGACGAGACGACGACGCCGACGGCGATTGTCGCCGACGACGGCGACGACGGCGACTGTCGCCGACGACGACGACGACGACGACGACGACGACGACGACGACGACGGCGATTGTCGCCGACGACGGCGACGACGCCGACGGCGATGACGACGACGCCGACGCCGACGACGACGGCGACGACGACGCCGACGCCGACGACGACGGCGATTGGCAAATCGTGTCTTCGCCCTCCTCTCCCAGGGCCTCGGGGAGGCCGACGCCATGCGGGCCCTGCGCAACAAGAGGTCCACGCAGGGGGGAGCGCGCGCCGCCGGGAAGCCGTGACGCCCCGGCCCCTCCTCCTGGTGTCGGGACGATCAAGATCAGGAGGTGAAAAACGCGCAGACACAAAGGAATCGCCGATCGCCAGGAAAAGATGGGAGCATATGGGAAGTGCGGGGGGGGAGTCGAAGCTCCAGAACAGATTAGAAAATGTTGAGAATCCCAGGATTTGTGTGTATTTGTTTGTGTGCCCCCAGGCGTCTTCACGAAATGCGTATTGGAAGAATGGGCACACACAGACAGTAGTTCATGTCTCTTTTAACCGGACTCGCTGTCGGTGTCGCCGTGGACGGTGTCCATTTGACACAGGAGGCCGCCTGCCCAACAGCGGCCGCTGCTGGTTCTGTACAATACTTGTTGCTGAGTACTGTACCCATTTTTCTGTACCCATTGCGGGCATCCAAGTTGTGTGGGGAGGAGGAGCAGTTGGGCCCGGAACGTTCAAGATGACGGGTTCGGTAGCAAATCATGGGAGTCTTGTATACTTTCGGAATTCCGTCTTCAGAGTGCGTCAGCGTCGTGTAGTGTTTGTGAATCGATGAGACAGCTCCGACTCAGCGTCGAGCTGCGTCGATTAACGTCGATTCGCAAGAGCCAACAAGATGGTATGGGAAGCTCTCATGAGTTGCCACCGAAGGTGGACATCATGGCGGGGGCCAGGGCATCTTCGCAGGTGACGGAAAACGCGCGTAGCGTCGCGATCCGTTAGTCGGGAGAGATAGCAAGGGGATGAGAGGGGATTGGTTGGTAGGACCTGCCCCAGATGACGGAAAGTGCGCGTAAGGTCGCGATCCGCTAGTTGTGAGTAATAGCCAGGGGGTGTGTAAGGAGTTTGGCAGGATCCGCCCCAGATGACGGAAAGCGCGCGTAGCGTCGCGATCCGTTAGTTGAGAGAACATCAAGGGGGAGTGTGAGGGGGTTGGCCACTGGGGCCTCAGATGATGGAAAGCGCGCGTAGCGTCGCGATCCGCTAGGTAAGAGACGTAACCATGGGGAGCGTAAGGAGATTGGCAGCACCCGCCCCAGATGTCGGAAAGCGCGCGGAGCGTCGCGATCCGCTAGTTGAGAGAACTATCAAGGGGGAGTGTGAGTGGGATTGGCAGGACCCGCCCCAGATGACGGAAAGCGCGCGCAGCGTCGCGATCCGCTAGGTGAGAGAAATCAGCAATGGGGTGGGAGTGCGAGGGGGGCTGTCCTCGCCAGGCCCAGCTCTTCTGGCTCAATGTTCGGCCATGCTTCACCAGCCTCGAACTTATCCCTATCCCTATCCCTATCCCTGAAAAGCTAAGGGAATCCCGAAGATTGGCATTGTGATGAGGCGGTGCCCAGCTTAGGGATAGGGGTATGTTCCAGGCTGGTAAATGCTCTGCCCAGGATGGCCCGTGTGGACCCGACGAACGCGCAGGAGGCCCCCAGGGACGGCCCACGAGGCCCCCCAGGCGGCCGCACGAGGACTCCAAGGCGGCCCAAGAGCGTTCACGGCGAGCCCACGACGGCCTCAAGGCGGCCAGAGGGGCCCTCATGGCTCATGGCGCTCCAAGAGGCTCCCAGAAGGACTCCTAAGTGGTAACTGTTGCCAACTCACATAAGACTAATTGCACATTCAGCATATCCGCTTCTTTGGCCTGACCAGCGTCCATGACGGCCCAATAGGCCCCCAATACCGGCCCACGAGGGCCCCAAGAGGGCCCCAAGACTGCCCAAGTGGGCTCCAAGACTGCCCAAGAGAGTCCCAAGAAACCCGAGAGAGGCCCCGAGACTGCCTAAACGAGCCCCAAAGGAATCCCCAGGGCGTCCCAGAACTGCAACAGTCATAGCTGTTCGCAAGGCGTTTTGCTAGATTCCCGTGTGTCGCACCAACGCCTTAACACCAGCAGGGTTCCACGACACTAAGCCAGCCACCTCGCGCGCGCACACACCCACACACACACACACACACACACGCACGCACGCACGCACGCACGCACGCACGCACGCACACACGCACGCACACACACACACACACACCACACACACACACGCACACGCACACGCACACGCACACGCACACGCACGCACGCACGCACGCACGCACGCACGCACGCACGCACGCACGCACGCACACACAAATACACACACACACAAAAACACACACACATACACACACACACAACGTACACGCGCTGTCCGTCTCCGTGCCATGCAGGTGAAATGGCCAATTGTTCGGCCATGTTCGGCCCTAGGCCGCCCGAGTCAGCACCAAGAGCGCCTCAGAGGGCCCCAAGACGGGCCACCACGGCCCCACGTGCGCCCACGCTATCGCCACGACGGCATCCGCGAGTTCCGCGAGGGCCCCAAGGCGGCCCGACACCGCTCAAAGAGGGCCCAGGATGGCCTCAAGGCGACTCACGAGGCCCTCACGGCGCTCCACGAGGCCGTCAAAAGGACGCACCAGAGGCAAGCATCGTCCCATTCAGTTGGGAGCACGTGCATGTTTGGCATATCTGCTTCTTTGGTTTTCACAGTGTCCACAGCAGCTCAACGTGCCCCCAGGATCGCTCCAAGACGGCACAAGAGGCCCCAACGACGGGCGTCTTGGGGCCTCTTGTGCCGTCTCGGGGCCCTCTTAGGGCGCCTCGGGGGCCTCCTGGGGGGCCTCCTGGGGCCTCTTGAGGGCCTCCTGGGGCCTCCCATGGGCATCTGAGGATGGACGGCTCAAGTTATCGGTTCGGGCTCCCATTCTTGGGGCCGTTTTGGGGCTCTCTTGGGCCGCCTTGGGCGTCTCCTGGGCCGTCTGGGGGCCTCTTGGGCCGAGTTGTGGCTCTGGGGGTGGTCTCGGGGGCCTCTTGGGCCGTCTTGGAGCGTCGCACGCTCGAACAGTCGAGGACCCCAGCACTAAGATACCTGAGGGCAGTAAGTGGTTT
The DNA here is from genome assembly GCA_963575745.1 of Prorocentrum cordatum. NCBI lineage: Eukaryota > Dinophyceae > Prorocentrales > Prorocentraceae > Prorocentrum > Prorocentrum cordatum. The sequence continues at coordinate 289,943 of CAUYUJ010017760.1, forward strand.
TGGCCTCTTCGGGTCCTCTCGGGAATGCTCTTGAGGCTCTCTTGGGGCTCTCTTGGGGCTTCTTGGGGGCCTCCTGGGCAGTCTTGGGCCCATCTTGGGCATCTTGGAGCGTTCGTTCGGCGATTCGGGGCACTCCTGGACTGTCTGGGCGGCCTCCTGGGGCTCCTCGGCCTGTCTTGAGGTCCTCTGGGCTCCAGAAAAAGTCATGCGGGAACGCTCAGGAGGCAAGTCCAGGCCCCTTGGACAAATCCTCAGGATTGAGGACTGAGGCCCCAGGAGATCGAACATGGGGACCTCAGGACACCCCAACTCGTGCCTCACGGGCACGGTGGCGGATCTTCTCACTTCTCCGGGAAGGAGCGGGACTCGAGGAGGAAGAGAAGGCACGAGGAAGCAGGAGGAAGACAAGAGACGCAGCAGCAGCAGGAGCAGGACGATGGGCAGTCTGGGCCTCAGGGCCCCATCCTGGGCCGTCCTGGGTGCCTCTTGGGCGTCGGTCTCGTGGGTCCGTAGTGGGGCCCGCGTTCTCAGCGAGCCCCTCCGGGCCGATAAGCGTGGGGGGCGAAAATCATTCAGCCACCTCGCGAAAACTTGTGTGTTCGGTCTCTCGCTTGCCTCGTGGAGAGCGTCTTGTGAATGAAGAGGGAGGGGCGTAGGGAGTGTGGAGGGAGTGCAGGAGGAGGAGGAGGAGGAGGAGGAGGAGGAGGAGGAGGAGGAGGAGAAGAAGGGAGGTCAAGGAGAACGAGGAGGACAGGAGGAGGAGGAGGAGGAGCAGGAGGGGGAGGGATTACAGGGCTACATCTTGGACCTGGCCTCCAAGTGAGACAGAGGCAAGAGGAGGAGGAGGAGGAGGAGGAGGAGGAGGAGGAGGAGGAGGACAAAGAAGAGGAGGATGCGACATGGGAAATTAAGGAGAAGGGTGGGAGGAGGAGGAGGAGGAGGAGGAGGAGGAGGAGGAGGAGGAGGAGTAATACGACCAAGAGAAGAGGCTGGAGCAGCGACCTAGTAGAAGGAAGAGCAGGAGGACGATGGTGAAGGGCGCAGCAGTGCCAGGCTGCACGTATCACCCGCATTTCTGCGAAGTGCTCCAAGGCAACGTGCAGCATGGCGGGCCCTATTTTTAGACATCGAGTGTTCGCGACGAGCCGGTCGAATCTGCAGGCTGTCTTTTGGACGCCGTGGCGTCCTCCGTGTGCGGTGCTACATCCATCTGGTGCGGGTACGGGTTCATTGTCTCAGAATGCCTCGCTTGATGCTTGTGCTCAGTTGCTGATGTGGCCGCGCGAAAATGGGGTCAGGTCTCGGAGGCCTATAGGTTGACACCAACACCAATGTCGGCGGTGTGCCTCTACCGAGGGCAGATGATCCTGCTTTCGGTGATGGTGGTAATTTTCGTGCTACCTAGATGGCCGAAACATTAACACTCACGCCAACATCTAGGATCATCTTCCCCTGATGCAGGCAAACCCCTATTTGGGTGTTGGTGCCCACTTTCAGGCCTCCAAGCGTCGTTCTGGCCCATAGGTTTCGATCGAGGGACACCAGCTGAGCATCTCACTGATCCTGGCCAGGCCGACGCTGGGCCGAACATGGCCAGGCAAGGATCGGTGAGGTGGTCGGCTGACGCCCCCCGATTTTGAGGGGACAGGTCACGAGCTCGAGCGCGGGATCCAGAAGACGAGCCAATCCACATCCTCGTGATCTTTCGATCCCTCCTCTTCGTGTTGGGAAGTTTGCTCCCCATCCACCTCACTCACCACATACCTACGATGTCCACTTTCCGTTGGATTCAGAGGCTGGTACCCAGCCAGTCGCCGCTACAGTTGAGGTGCACCAGATCCGCCAGGGCCATTCGTCCTTGCATAAGCGGGGACATTTGTGGCGTGTGCAGTCGAAGATCCACGCGAAAGGATGGACGGAGGAAGGGCAACCCTGAGAGCCGACGTTGCCAAATTTCGCGACATCGCGAGAAATCTCGACCAGAGCCCTGGACCCGATCGTTCTTCTGCATGTTTCGAGCCAGATCGATTTGTGATGGTACCGGTGTCCGAAGTCAGGCGAACACGCCTGGTGTGAGACATTGGAACGCCCAGATGTCAGGGACGTTGCGAGGAGGAGAAGGGGAGAGGTAGGGGAGAGCGGGATGGCGAGGAGCAGGAAGGAAGAAGGTCTGGGACGTGGGGGATATTTTCAAGGAGCGCTGCCAGCATCCACAGGAGTCTATTTGGCGAGCACTTCGGCGTTTTCCGCGCAGCAAGCGCGCGCACCGTGTACTAATTGAGGATCTGCGTGCGACTGAAGGGCGCACCGATGTTTGAAGCTCGACACACTTGTCCTGTCACTTCTGCTGTTTGTCTTGTCCCAGCGCAGGTAGGTTGTCATTTGAGGGGCGTCGATTCGTTTTTACTACCCCCTGGCTGACTTGATTTGTTCCATCGTATGTTCGATACATGGGGGGTGGGACTCCCACCCCTCACCCGCACCCCCAAACGGGGCCCCTGGATCCGCGGCCCTGGGCTCACGTAGGGGTCGTGTCGTGTCGATGCTGCAACAAACCGGCGCGGCCGATCAAGCTTAAACGCCGCCAGAGGCTCAAAATCGGCCGACGTCTAACGACTCAGAGAGCCGCGATCGCTCAAGGAAGGCTGAGCGATCGCCGCGGCGTCGAGAGCCAACGCCGAGGTGGTCACGAACTTGCCGTACACTGTGCACCGATCTTGGGCCCAGGATGGTTCCTCCTCCTCCTCTTCTTCCTCCTCCTCCTCCTCACTCCTCCTCCTCCTGCTCCTCCTCCTCCTGCTCCTCCTCCTCCTCCTCTTCCTGCTATTCCTCCTCCTCCTCCTCCTCCTCCTCTGACGTGGGATGACGAACAAGAAATGCCCTGGGGGAGGGCGTCACGCGGCAGCGTCCTGGGCGATGAAGACACTGGGTTCTGGGCCTGCTATTGGGGAGCGTCGTCATCGTTCAGATGTCGTTGATCGTCCTCTCATTTTCACGGCGGTGGAACAGGGGTGGACCTAAACGGTGTTTTGGCGATTTCGTGGGCCGTTTTCGTTTCGATTTCGTTTTGTGTTGAGGGCGGATTCGAGATAAAAGCGAGGGAAACGAAAACAAAACGAAAACGAAAATCACCGTTTAGGTCCAGCCCTGTGGAATCCTGCTCTGATCATCGCCGTGTGTGTTCCTGACTCGTCATTTTATTTTGCGTCAGGGAGTATGTCCTAGGAGGCTCAACTCAGCATCGGCGCTTCGACGTCCGTTGTCAGGCTTGGTGCGGCCGTTTGACCCCTCGATCGGGCCTAATAGTTTCTGGCTAAGACCTCCCAGCAGCTGCCGTCCGCACGAGGGAACTGCTGGCGGGCAGTGTGCAGCCACCGCTCGTGCCACCTCGCCCTCGTGCTGCACCACTCCCAGAGCGGCGGCGAGCGATGGGGGGGAAATGAGAAGGAGAGGGCCTTCTCAGAAGGCGGCGGGACTTCTAAGAGGCCCTCGCGCCTTCCGAGAAGTTGTCTGTGTCTTCGGGGAAGGCTCAGAACACTTCTCAGGAGGCCGCGGGACTTCCGAGCCTTCTGATAAGGCCTTCTCCTCCTCGCTTCGCCCCCTCGCTCGCCGCCGACCAGAGGTGGCCGCCGCTGTCGCTCGCTGGTCTGTCCCGTCGCCGGGTCGCGCGCACACGCACAGACGCCCGTGGGATCGGCGCGCTGGCGACGCCGAGCGGTGTCAAGAGGGGAAGCGCGCCGCGGAGCGAGGATGACGAGAGAAGGAATCTCGTGGAGGAGAGGCTGCCGACGTTGCCACCCTTGCCTCCTTGCCGCCTTCAGGGGCCTCCTCTGGGAGGTCCTCGCCGCCAGGGCTGGATTATCGCCTCGAAAGGCTGGTCCGCACGCGCCCCGGGAGAGGCCCGGGGAGCCGGGACACAGTCAGGCCACTGCGACAGGGGCCACCTTGGGCTCTGGAGGGGCTGCGGTTGTCGGGCCGCTCCCTAGATCCAGGTCGGGGAACCTACGGTGGGGTCGTGTCGTGTCGACCGGCGGCGACCCCGCCGCCGGCGTTCAACGTTGATCGCCGGCGGCGGCCCAGAATCGGTCGATGTTGAACGATTGGACGTTGCGGAGATGGCCGATCGTTCAAGGTTGAACGATCCCCGCGGTGTCAGGAACCAACGCCTGGGTCGACACGACACGAACCTGCCGTACTCGAAGCGACCAGAAAAGCCCCTTCGCTCCTTGTTGGTCGGTTCGCTCATTCCGCCGGTCCATTTCGCACCACGGCGGCTGCATTGTGGGGTGCTCGTGCCAATGGGGAACGGTGGGGCAGGCAGGGATTTTTGGAGGTGTGGCTCGCACCCTGTCGAATAGAGTCGATATACTGTCCCAGAGGGCGCCAAGATGGCTGAGAGCTCCAGCAGAGTTTCGAGACGTACCTGGCTTGTGGGTCAGAGTCCTCCTGGACGCTTCTGGGGGGCCTCTCTTCGGAGGGCCCTCGGGCGCCCCTCGGGAGCAGCTTCGAGGGCTCCGGGGGGGAGCCTCTCGGGGGCCTCTTTTGGGGCTTCTTTGGGGGCCTGCTCGAGGTCCTGGGAGCCTCTTCTGGGGCCTCTTGGGGGGCCTCCTTGGGGGCTCCTGGGGGCCTCTCGGGGGCCGCTGGCGGCTTCCCGCGCGCCGCTTGGGGCCGAGAGTTGGAGACGTCTGTCCGGGTTCCCGCTCTGGGTCCCCTCGTGGGGCCACCCTGGGGCCGCCGCGGAGGCCTCTTGGACCATCTGAGGCCACAGGGAGGCCCTCTCCTCCTCCTCCGCCTCCTCCTCCGCCTCCTCCTCCTCCTGCTCCTCCTCCTCCTCCTCCTCCTCCGCCTCCTCCTCCTCCTCCTCCTCCTCCTCCTCTTGGAGGCTTCTTGCACCGTTTTGGAACGATCTTGGGGCCTCTTGGGCCGTCCAGGGCGACCGGCAGCTCGCCAAAGGTGGTCCCGCCAGAATCGTTCGAAAGCCCAGGTAAGATCTGTGTGTTTTTTGGCGTCTGCGGGGCCTCTCGAAGTCCTCTCGGAGCCTCCTGGAGCGTCTTGGGCGCTTCTTGGACCGTCTTGGGACCGAGGTCTCGGCATCGCTCGGACGTGTGCATTTTTCTTCCGGCGAGGACCATCGAGGAGCATCCTTGATCATTTGGCGAAAAAAACACGCACGAAACCGAAAAAAAAAACACCGGGAATGGACGTCCGAGCGATGGCCAGAGGTGGGCCCTCTTGGAACGCGCTTGGCCTGAGGCCGTGGAGCGTGCCCTCCCTTGGGGCGCCTCCCTGGGGCGCTCGGCGGGGCCCCCAGTCCGCGCCGAGGAGTTCCGGCATCTCTGGCCCGAAGCTGCCGGGATTGTGCCGGAGTGCTCGACGTCCGCGGAACCCCCCATCAAGCAGTGGCGAAGCGTCCCGGCTCGCCTATAGCCCTACCAAACAATGTCCTAAGAACTTTTTGTGGTTTCCACGAAATGCTCTTAGAACATTTCTGGCGGAGTCTGTCTTGTTTTATCACATCGGGCTTGTGTTCTAAGAACATTGTTTCAGTTCTTAGAACATTTTGGGGTTCTAAGAACATTCCGCGGTAGGCCTATAGAAATGCCGGGACGGTCGGTCCCTGCTCAATATTCACCGAGCGCGTTCCACTACTCGCAAAGTGCCTACTCGCAAACATGCGAAACACAGATGTCTGCTTCGATGTCATTTCTCGTAGATCTCCCCTGGCGGATGCAGGCCATATGCGAGGAGTCACTTTTTGCGAGTAGTGGAGCGCGCTCGTCTAGCTATGCGCGCGCGATCCAGAAGCAGTCTTAAGCTCTTACGGTGGAGGCCCAGGCCAAGGAACACCCTGCTGGCCTCCAGGGTTTCTTGGGTTTCGACGGTTTTGCGGTGGAAGGCGCGATGCTCCCACACCAAAAGTCGGTGGATGCCCTGGGGTCTCAGGGTTGGGTTTCTTGTGGAAGGCCTCTTGTGGTCGGGCCCCCCACTGCACCGGAGATTTTAGCACGCCTCTGGCCCGTTGGGCCGGCGAGTTTGGCATTCCTGCTTGTCGGACGTTGAGGGCGTCGGCATCCTTTGGTTCCACCAGGGATCGGCCACGCGCAGAGGGAGGTAGGGGGAGGGGGGGCGGCTTCTTAGAAGCGCCCCTGCTTCTTAGAAGGCGCGGGCCTTGTCTGTAGATGTAGGGCCGGCGCCTTCTAAGAAGCAGCCTCCTTCTAAGAAGCCTTCCCCCCTCTCACTGCCCCCCTCTTGCGCGCCGCCAATCCTTTGGTCCCACCAGGGATGAAGGGAAGGCAGGGAGGTGCAGGAGCGGCAGCGAGGGAGGAGGGCAATTTGAGGACGGCGGGGTATAGCAGGGTTCACGTCGACGTTTCCGTTTCGACTCGCTTCGATTTCGACGGTTCCCGATTTTGATTAAATTCGGCCTTGGATTCCGATTTCGATTCCGACGTCTCCATGCTATGCAGCCGATTCCCGCCGATTCGGGCAGCAGGGCCAGAGTACCCATCGGACGTTGGAAGTAGCCATCTCTGGATTCCCAGATTCCAAACTCCTTGAGGCGCCGTCCCATTTCAGTGATCGAGCGGCTTCACCTTTTCCGTCTTCTTTGGGGGGCGGACGGGGGCCCAATCTCTCTTCAACGCTTTCCTATTATCGGAGATTGATAGACCTCCTACCCTGACACGTCGATTAGTGAATTGGCCGTTTTCGGTTCGTGAGAGGGCGTCGCGGCCGTCATTTTTGCGGATCCAGGTCCGTCGGTTTCGGCCCCAGGCCGTTTTCACTAAGGGGAGGTTTACTAAAGGGAGGTTTGTCCACCGCCGATATTACTCCATGTATCCACCCACGGATGCGGGCCATTTGCGAGCAGTCACTCTGCGAGTCGTGGAGCGCGCCCGTCCAGCGCAGGCCACCGCGTAAGGTCGCTACGGCATCGCGCGTCGGGCCTGTCCCTCTACAGGAGGGATATTCGAAAGTAGTAAATAAATAGTATGGGCACGGTGTTTTGAGCATCTTTGGCCATGTTCGAGTATGTCTTGGATATCCGCTGTGTTTCGTCCAGAATCCGCCTGTAGGGGGACAGGCCCGACCTGACGTTACGGCCCCCTTGCTTTCCGTCACTCGCAGGCCGAGGCCGTTCCAGGGCCGACGGCGCAAGTCCACACGGGACACCGAGACCACCCACCCACGCGGCCTACAGTGAGGTCGGGCCTGCCCCTGTTTACAGGGGGAATGTTCGGAGATAGTCAAAACTTAGTCTGGGGACGATTTCTGGACTAGTCAAAACATAGTCAAAACATAGTCCAAAACACAGTCAAGACATAGTCTGGGGACGAATCTTTTTGGAGTATTTGTCCTTCTTCGTCCAACATCTGCCTGTAGAGGGACACACCCGACCTAAGCCTACAATCAACCCGCACAGGAAGGATGAGCAGTTTCCAAGGTTGCCCTTGCACCCTTCCCCTTCGGCCCATCCTCGGCCGCTTTCGCTGGCCGCGCCCCACTCGCAAAGTGTCGGCATGGCCTGTCAAGGCCGCTGCATCCTTATCACGTGTCCTCATTGTACGGGTTGACTGTGCAAAGTAAGCTGAAGCAAGGCCGCACTTCTTCGGCTGGTGTTATCCGTCTTTTCTGACATCAGCGGCTCGCCAGACTCGAGCCTGGATTGGCTTTGGTCGCGCGCCGTGCTTGCAGGGAGGAAGGTCTGAGTTACTCGGGAAGCATCAAGTCTGACTTCAAGAGAAGCGGGGGGGCATTCGCCGTTTCGTTTGCCAGCAACTGAGCTCCGCCCCCAGCTGCGCCGGGTGGTGTCTGTAGGCGACTGCAGGCGCCGCGTTCGATGGATCTCGATTATCCTTCCCCCTCCTCCTCTTCCCTTTCGTCCTCTTCGGGCTCCTCGTTCTCCCTTCTTCCCCCCGCTCGCTCCTCCATCCGTGAATTGTTATCCCCCCCCTTCCCTTATCATATCCCTCCTCCTCCCTCCTCTGCCGAGCCCTAACCAATATCATCTTCTCCCTCCTCCACTCTTTCTCCTCCCTGCTTCCCCTTCCAATTCCTCAATGTCGGCCACCGGACCATTCAATATGCATTCTGATTAAGACCTCGAAGGAAGAAACATTCGGCGCTGCGCGCCCGGGGCGACGCTGGAGGCGCCGCCAGGAGTTTTCAAGGGCTTCGATTATTTACGTTTGTGTAAATTTTGTCCTCCGTTCCTCCAGTCCCCCAACGGATCTCGCCGATGCATCTGCGATGCGGCGCGAGCTGGAACCCATCAGTATCCATCCCGACGTCGCCGATGCATCTGCGTTGCGGCGTGGCCCCCAGACCCCGTGTGTTCGGCCCTCAGTTGTGAGGGCTCCAAGCGCCGACCCAAGAATTCCGCGCGGACCTCCAAAGCTTACGCTCGTGCAGTAATCCTCCCGCTCGGTCGGCTCGGCTGCGCCGCCGTCGGCTGCGTCCTGTTGGTTCGGTACGGTCGGTTGTGGTGTTGGCGCTGCGCCGATGCGCCCCTCTCTGGGCTGCTTGCGGCCTGTCGCTTCACGTCGGTTTCGGCTTCGATCTCGATTCGGTCGGTTTTCGCTGTTGCTGTCGCCTTTGACGCTTCTGGGAAGGGAGGAGCAGGGGGACGGGCGAGGCGGAAGGTCGAGGGAGGGAGGGAGGGAAGGGGGAAGGGGAGGAACAGGGGGCAGGGCGAGGGGGAAGGAAAAGGAGGAAGGGCGCGGGAGGGAGGGAGGGGAAGGGGGAGGGGCGAGGGAGGGAGAGGGAGGGAAGGGGGAAAAGACCCAGGAGAGAGGAGGTAGAGGTTGCCCTGGGCAGGGGTGGGTGAGCGCCTTGCAGCGACGCTGCCGCCTGCAGGAGAAATCCCAAGCAGCGCTTGCGCTTAGGAGCTTTTACTTATCTGCTATAGGGAACTCGGCCCGGGCCATGCGGCCCCGTTCCTGTCCGCCGCCGCACCACACAGTTTACACCACATAGTTTGCGCCACGTAGAACCACATGGCTGACACCACGCAGCTTGCACCACAGATTGCACCACCTAGCTTGCAACACATAGCGCACACCACGTAGCTTGCACTACATACATAGCTTGCACCACGGATACTGCACCATGTAGCTTGCACCACGTACATTGCACCACATAGCTTGCACCGCATGCGTGCACCTCAAAGCTTACTCGGCTACAGTGCAAGAGGTTACTGTTTAGGATCCACGCTGTCTAACAGTATGTTTGAGCTGCGCAAGGGCCAGTACTCCGCCTCATCCCCGTCTCTTCTCACCCTTTCCCTACAGACCGGGAAACAAGTGAGAAGAGGCGGGAATAAGCGGGAGTCCCAGAGGCTCGGGTTCGCAGCTTGCATTCTGAATGCAGGTTACGGGCCCTAGGTAGCGAGCGAGAGCGAGCGAGGGGAATGGGGAGGACGAGGACAACCCTGAGATCCGACTTTGCGAACAATGCAGCATCGCGACACAATCACATCCAGAGTCCTAGACACAATCTGATTGCGGCATTCCTCGAGCCAGGTCGATCTGTGAGGACCCCGGTGCCCGACGACAGGCGAACACGCCTGGAGTAAAATAATAACAACGCCCCGATCTCAAGGAAGGAGGAAGTCTGAGGTTCGAAGTTGTTTGATGCTCTCCGTCGTCTCTGCTGTCGCCGTGAGCGGCCCCAGCTTGAAACGTAAATCCCAATCCTCAAGATTCAGGTCACCTTCTCTCGGTGCCGATCCTACGGATTATCGGATCCGTCCAGGCCGCATCCCTAAGATTGTCATCGCCTTGGGCTAGTCGATGGGATTGATAAGCTGACGACTAGCACCCACACGTATACCACCCCAGAGTTCCCGAGGTGAGATTTGGGAAGGGGGGTGCCATGGAGGGGTGTTGTCGGGCGGGGGCCCCCGCTCGCATGGGAGCCGCCTTCGAGGCCCGACAACCCACACCCATGCCCATGACGCGCCCCCAACATCCCGAGGCGCGGGGCAGCACCCTCCGTGGAGGTACGAGGGCGCTTTGTCCGTTCATCATGAACTTGGCATCGCTCGGACGCGTGCATTTTTTCTCGGCGAGGAACATGGAGGAGCATCCTGGATGACAACGCGGAAAAAACACGCACGAAACCGAAACATACACGAGGAATGGACGTCCGAGCGATGGCGAGTGAATGAGTTCATCCGTTCGCCGTCGTCTGCTCGCTTCTGGTTCCCTTTCTCTCCGTCGCCGCGCAGCACGGACTGCCTGGAGCCCGTGGCGTCGCGTGTATAATTGCCATCTGCACTGCGATCGACGTGCCTCTGGCTCCAGCAGCCGTGTTCGGCCCACGGGGACTCTGGCCGCCGCGTCGCCCCTTACCGTCCATGCTGAGAGTAAGGGGGATCGATTTCTCCAGGCTGCCCTTGCAGCATTGCCTCTTATATGATCCTCGGCCCATCCTCAGCCTCTTTCGATGGCCAGCCCCGCTCGAAGAGCCTCGGCATGGGCGTCCACGGCACTTGGTAGCCTGCCCGGGCACCTTCACTGTGTATGGGTCGACGGTTGCTCTGGATCGTCGTGGAGCGGCCCCTTCGCGGCACAGGGACGAGGTCGAGGATGGTCTCAAGTCGGACACGTCCCTCTACAGGAGAGATACGCAAAAATAGTTTTAAAAATTGTCTGGGGACAGTTTGTATGACTATTTTTGTTCATCTTTGGGCAATTTTCCATCCTTCGCCCAAGATCCGCCTGTAGGAGGACATGCCCGACCGAAGGCTGGTCCGTTCCCTTTCTCCGGTGGCCCCCCCCGACCCGGCGCACAGGCGACGCGGAGGACGGCAGCGGCGCCTCCGCCCGCAGAGCTATGCGCCTGCGCGCGCGCGCCCAACGCGGCGGCCGGGCGCGCCGGTCCGGCGGCCCGTGCGGAGGGGTCAACGAGCGTCGAGGATTGCTCAAGCAGTGGCGAAGCGTCCTGGCTCGCCTATAGCCCTACCAAACAATGTTCTAAGAAGCTTCTGTGGCTTCCAGGAAATTGTCTTAGAACATTTCTGGCTCGGACTGTCTTGTTTTACCAGATCGGGGATCTGTTCTAAGAACATCGCTTTTGTTCTTAGAGCATTTTGGGGTTCTAAGAACATTTCGTGGTAGGACTATAGGAATGCTGGGACGGTCGGTCCCTGCTCAAGTGGCGTGATGCCCGACCCCGAGAATCAAGCGATCGCAAACATAGATCAAGGGAGCGTGGATTCGCGACGGGTCCCGTTTCCGTGGGAAATCGTAGGTTGCCGCCGCCGAGCGAGGCGGCGCTGGCCGCATTTTAGGGAGGGCACCTCCCCCGATCCATGGATCTGGCGACCGCGCGCCAAATCCGTGGATCGCTCCTTCATGGTTGCGCGCCCCCGACCGAAGCAAATCTCGGGACGGTTGAGATGGGGGGGGACAAAAAGGGGTGCGAAGACCGAGGGCAGTTCCTGCTCATGCTGAAGAGGGTTAGCTGTCTGCGCCGCCCCGGGCCTTGTGCATTCGAGACAGGACCCGGCATCGTTCGGACGTGTGCATTTTTTCTCGGCGAGGACCCTGGAGGAGCATCCTGGATCATCGAGCGAACAAAGACACGCACGAAACCGAAAAATGCACAGGGAATGGACGTCCGAGCGATGGCAAGAGGAGGCCGCCTGCCCAACAGCGGCCGTTGGTTCTGGGCAGCGAGCACCGATCGGGGGAACGTGAGACTCGAGTACGCCGGAACTCGGATTTGCTCTCGCTTTTTGACGGGCCCGCCCTGGATTTTTACGGTCCAGTTTTCGCGGGATGTTTTGCTGCGGGAGTTCTCGTCGAATGTCAGATGGGGTCTCGTGATTTTCCTGGCGGCCCCGTCAGGCCAACCCGAGTCCCCCGCACCCGAGTTTCACGTTTCCCCGCATCGAGGCTCGCTGCGCGATGTCCGACCCCGAACCAGAAAACAATTCTCCAAGGCGGCTTGTCTCGCAGAAGAAGAACTGAATAAACAACGATTGTAGTGGCCTCCGGCCAGTGCCGCCGATCCGGGGCGCTCCGGGTGCCTGTGGAAACGAAAGACGACGAGGAAGTCGAAAACGACGACGAAAACGAATACGTCGACGACGACGACGACGACGAGAGCGACGACGACAACGACCACGACGACGACGACGACGACGACGACGACGACCACGACGACGACGGCGACGACGACGGCGACGGCGACGGCGACGACTACGCGAGCGACGACGATTTCTTTGAGGTCTGCGCGGGTTTCTTGGGTCGACGCTGGGCCCCCCTGGCGGCGCTTCCATCCCTAAGGGCTTGTTGACTTTTCGCCCATCGACTTGTGAGAATCGAGCCAGATATACCCAGGCAAATGCAGATAAATCGAGGTAAATCCAGGTACATCTAGATAAATCGGGGTAAATCCAGGTAAATCCAGAGATCTCCAGGGAAAGTTCGAGCACTTCGCGGCCGCTCCAGCGCGAGTCGAAGGACGGCAGAAGTCGTTAAGCCTTTAACGATTCCAGCGCCGATCGGAGGGATCCGCGCGGACCACCCAGAAGTTCCCCAAACGGTGCTTGCACTACAGGGGGAGTCTCGACGAAAAGTAGAAATGACCCAAAAAATGTTTTAAATTCGTGAAAAAGTACTCGAACAATGGTCCCCCGATTTTTTTAATATATATATATATATACACACTATTTTTGGGCATTCCCCCTGTAGAGGGACAGGCCCGACTTAACCCTATCCGTTTTCTAAGGAACTGGGCCTGGGTGTCGGTCTGGCGGTTCCGTGGTCGCCGCCGCCGACCTGTCGCCGCCTCGTCGCCGCCAGTCGTCTGGGCCCGGGTGATGGTCTTGCGGCTCCGTGGCCGCCGTCGCCGCTTCGTCGCTGCCCTGCCGCCGCCCTAGATTGCACAGCGTAATTCGAATCTTCTTTTCAAGACTCTACCCCCCTCTGGGGTTCTCAACCTTCCTTTTCGTATTGCGGTTAACCTATGATTCTGCCCCAATCGTCCATCCGAATATGCTTTCGCACCATCCCAGGGGGTCCGGTATCCTCCACCCCCGCCATCCTTTGCAAAGCAAACTATGCGCGCGCACTCGTTGATCAAAAGTTGAGAGTTTTCCAAAATCCCTTGCGAACAAGAATGACAAAGTGCGCACGCGCGCGTCGTCGCGCGCGCCTGCCGGAATCCTTCAAAAACCTGTGGTTTCGCAGCGAATCCAAAATCTAGTGTCCCAAAGCAAATCAAAACACATGATTTTGCAACACGGATCTTCGAAATGAATTGCGCGCGCGTTCTTGCGAATTCTTAAGGACACCATCGGTTGTTCAACATTTTCAGAACATGCTACCAAACAGGCTTCGCGCGCGTACGTCGAAATCGTTCGAACGCCCTTGCGCGCGCGCCGTCCCGAAGATCCTTTGCAAAAGGTGTGACGAAGTGCGCACGCGCGCGTCGTCGCGCGCGCATGCCGAAATCAGTCAACAACTGGTTTGGTTTCGTAACCATTTCAAAACCGAGTGTCCGACACAAATATGATATACAAGAAATCTGGTTTCGCAGCATCAGTTGGCAAAAAAACGTGCGCGCACGTTCTGGCGAATTCTTAGAGCAACCACCGGTTTTTCAACATGTTCATGGAATTCTGCCAACGGGCATCTAGCGCCGAAAACCGAAATCAGTCGCACGCCCTTGCGCGCGTGCTGGTGGGGGCACGATCCCTGTCAAATCATACCATGCGGGCCACTTTCGCGCGTCGACCGCGAACGCTTGTCGAACTTTGTCCAAAACCTCCACCGCCGGCGCGAGAACGCCGTCATCGCCGTCGACGTGATCAGCATCGGCGCCCGCACTGGCCTCGCCGTCGACGTTGTCAACATCGTCACCAGCATCGCTACTATCATCATCGTGTCTACCTTTGTTGACGTTGCCATGATACCGCGCCCGCCCAAGCCGCCGGCTGGCAGTGAAGTGCCCGCTGGGATGTGCCCAGCGGTCAGCGCCACCGCGGCCGCGTCAGTCGCGCCAAATTAGCTGACCGCTGCCGGCGCGTGCTTGGGTTGGCGCGGCCGCAGAGATACATCAGCCAACACCAAGCATGCATCGCAATCGCCAGCGCATGGGATCTGAAAACCAAGCTGCGGGTGGGTGGGTGGGATGTTTGCAAGAGCATGGGATGTGCCAATTCGTCCGTAGTAATCATTTCTCGTTCTTTTAAACATATGGATTCTTCCCCACCAGGATTATCCGCCCCCCTTCTCGTATTGCAATTTACATATGGCTGGTATCCGCCCCCCCCCGCCATCTTCTACCAATACTACGCGCGCGCGCATTTGTTTATCAAACACAAGCAGATGTTGAGCAATCCCTTGCCAAATAGGGACGAACTGCGCACCCGCGCGTCGTCGCGCGCGCATGCCGGGACCCTTCGAAAACGCATGGTTTTCCGAAGGTTTTCAAAACCGAGTGTCCAAACACAAAACGAACACATGGTTTCGCAACACGGATGTTCAAAACAATGTGATTGGAAAGCTGTTGGGAAATAGTTTTTTGATGAGCAACGTAGTGAGAATACGGGTTTTGCAAACCAAGTTGCGGGTGGGTGGGTGGGATGATTGCGCGAGCAGCGGAGCCGACACCTGCAAGTTCGGCGAGGTGAATCGCACCCCATAGAATGCTGCACCACGTGCGTCGCTAGAAACACACTGTTTGGCATTCGCGCTGGCTAGCATCATACTGATGTAGTGCTGTGTTCCTCCTAATGTCGCCGCGCCGATCGCGGAGGCCACACACGGGGGCAAGGTTTCTGTCAAGGAGTGGGTGCCTTTGCCAGCCCCTCCGGTCTGCGATGTAGGCGTTGGTCAGAACGAACCAAATAGCGACAGAGAGTGGTCATTTTATGTCCAGCATCTAACCGTAGAAAAGCATGTGTTTGTTGGGCTGGGGGCGCTTAGCACGCAACCAGAAGAGGCGGATGCTGGAGATCGCGCGCGAAGGTCCGAGGAGCACACTGGCGGAGGAGGGGGTCCGAAATTTGGGAAAGAGGAGGGCGAGGAGGACGTGGCGGAGCTGCGGGAGGAAGCGGCGTATATACCGCGGCCTCAACGAGCAAGAGGCGCACGGCATGAGCAAACAACACCCTCAGCGGCCTCCGGGGGCTTCCGATCATGCTCAGCCTGCCGCTGCCGAGGCCAGCGCAGCGGCGGACGCGTCAGTTTGCGAAGCGTTTCTCCGTGCCCGCGGAGGCACGGTCGCCCAGCCTCGGGCTGTAGGGTCAGCTTCTCCTTGCCTCTTCCGCCCTGCGGCCGGACCGAGGTACAAGGTCGATGTCGTTTCGCGGAGTGTACCCCAGTGTGTTTCGTGCTTGTTGCGTGTTTTTGTGCATCCTGGGGGAGGGCACCCTCAAATGTTTGTCAGTTATTTTGAAGGATGTTGTTTTGTCTTAGGTCCGGCCGTATTCCTCCCCCTGCCTCATCTTCCTCCGCCCGTCCATCGATCGATGACGAAGACTGCGCAAAGGACAATCTGTCGGACTACCGAGAGCTTTATGCCTACGCAGACTCGTCTTATTGTGCTCCCACCTTCCTGCCTTTCCTCTCCTCTTCCCGCCCTCCTCCCTCCTCCTCCCATCCTGCCAGTGGGCCCCGCACGAGATGGCGCCTCGCTTGCGGGGAGCAAAAAGTGATCCTCGGCTATCACGTTTTCCTCCTCTCCCCCATGACTCTTTCCCCCTATGGGCGGGGAGCCTCCCATCCTGCCCCCCCTCCCGCACTCCTACCCCCCCTCCTCGTCCTCCGCCTTTCTCCGCGTTTCCTCGGCGCGCGAGAGGGGGGGGCAGCTAAGGGAGGGTGAGAGGGGGGAGGTGTGGGAGATGGAGGGGCTGCGGTGGAAAGAGCGGGAGGGGGAGAAAGAGGAGGGGTATAAGAGGAGGTTGTTCGCGTGAGAGGGGGCGGGGAGAAGGACGACAAATGGGTGGATCAACGAGGAGAAGGCGAGGAATAATAAGGCCAGGAATAATGAGAAGAATCATAACACTGATGAGGAAGTGGAGGAGGACGAGGAGGAGGGGGAGGATCAGCAGTTACGACAGGAGAATAGGCAGCCACGACAGGAGCAAGAACAGCACAGGCAGACATCGAAGGAGCAGGACGAGGCCGTGGAGGATGGCGTGTTGGAGGAGGCTGAGGGAGGCGGAGAGCTCAGAGTGGCTCTCCACCGGGCCCCGACCCGACGGCTGCGCCCCGCCCTCTGGGGCGGACGGCGCCGAGCGGGCAGCTGAACTGCGGGCCGCCGCGGCGGCCTGGCCAGGCGGCTGCTTGGCATCGCTCGGACGTGTGCATTTTTCCTTCGGCGAGGACCATCGAGGAGCATCCTTGATGATTTGGCGAAAAAGCCACGCACGAAACCGAAGGAAACACAGGGAATAGACGTCCGAGCGATGGCCAGACCGGTCCGTCGCGTCCCTCCTGGTGCGCAGTGTCCGCGTGGGGGCGCGGGCGGTGTGGGCGTCGGCGAGAGGCAGGAGGGGGGGGAGGGAAGAGGAGGACCAGCACGCAAGAATGCAGGCGATCGCTGTCGCCTCTGCGCCCGAGCGGGGGCAGCAGGAGGAGTATCGAGTAATCGAATGCATCGAGAGTTTCGAAGGTCCGCACGGATGTCCTGGACCTACGCTAGACGACCTTTGGCGCCCCCGGCGCCGCCCCCCTGGCGATCTCCGCCATTCAGGAAGGTGGGGGGAGGCAAGCACCGATTCACCCTTCGGGGGCGAGGTGTGGTGTGACCAGCCCGTCCGCTGCATCGATCGTCGCCCCAGCGAGCCGCAGCTGCCTGGGAACGACTTCTTGTTGTTTTCTACTTATTCTGCCTGGAACGCTTGCGGCCCTGGTGAACGACGCCTGGAACGCAACACGTTGCAATGCGAGCATAATAATATGTTGAGGAGAAGGATCTGCAGATAACACGGGGCTGCAGCCTGCAGCCTCGCTGGGGGAAATCTTGGCCTGCAGCAGGGCCGCTTTGTGGGGAAAGGACCAGTGACGGCCTACATGAGCACCATCATCCCAGCGGCAGGCTCGTAACAGAAGAGAGTCGCAAGTCTTCTCCAATTCGATCCCAGGCCACGGCCCATCAACGACACGGCAAGGGAACGAAGGGAAACGACGGGCGAGAAGGAATTGGATACCTCCAACGCGACACGGACACACACACACACACACACACACACACACACACACACACACACACGCGCGCACACGCACACGCAAACGCACACACAAACACACACAGCAGGAGGCCAGAGGAAGTCGAGAGCAGGCAACAGCAACAATCGCGGGAAAGGGAGAGAGCGAGAGAGGGATTATGAAGCAGCAGGTAACGGAGAGGGCAATGGCGTTACGTGCGTGCGAAATTGTACCTGACCTGAATCGGGAGCTCAACTGGTGCCATCTGCCAAAAAGGATCTACCTGCATCTAAGAAACCGATACCTTGTGTCCCTCCTTCTCGTGCGTAGCTCCTCCTCTCATCGCCCTCCTCGCATAATGTAGGACTCGTGCTTGTAATTTGCTGATGTGCGCTGGTGTTAAGATGAACGCTTCTACTCCAGAAGCTGCTGGCCCAAGAACCCGCGAACGAAATACAAATAGCTTTCCCACTGGTGTGATACTGTACTGATGCCAGTAGCGCCCCATGTTGTGCAATCCCGCGTCTACAGCTGTTTGTCTAGCTGGAAGCTCGCTGTTGAACGTGCAATATGAGCGGAGCATGCCACCCGACATCTTGGCAAGGTGTGGGCATTACCTCGGCCTGAAATGTCGCAGCAAGCCCCGAGCAGCGCGAGCACAGTCTCGTTCTCAGTGGGGCGGAGGAGCCAGTTGTGAGTCTGAAGCTTGGCATCGCTCGGACGTGTGCGTTTTACTTTCGGCGAGGACCATCGAGGAGCATCCTTGATCACTTGGCGAAAAAAAACGCACGAAACCGAACAAAAACACAGGGAATGGACGTCCGAGCGATGGCCTGGAAGGCGTTCGGGTTGGAGGGACTTGTAGGAGAGGGGCCTCAGTCTGAGCTCCTCGTGACCGCGCGCCGCGCACGAACCCGAACCAAGAGTCTTCGTGGCGTCGTCCACGTACAGTGCCGGTTTTAATACATGCTCCGCGTGCGGGCCATGTATTAAACATGCAGGGATTTAGTATTAAAAACAACGTTGAGATCATGCATACATTTATTAATGCATTGATCATGTATTATAAATCCCATATGTTTGAAAATCCTATGTATTAAAGATTGCCCTGTATGCGTGAAACCAGAGACCAGAGCTCTTCATAAGGCGGTGAGTCAACTATACACCAATCAGCCGTGACATCCCCACCGCCGATAGATTCGTCTTGGGTATCTTCGAAAGCGATCCCGATGTCCCGAGTGGACATCTTGACGGCCCTCGGATCCCCCTGGAGAGTTCCCACGTGAGGCTTGGCAAAGAGGAACCCGTCGGGACCCTCGAAGGCGACAGCGGATCTACGAACACGTTTTTCCCCACATGTAACCACTTGAGGCTTCGTGATGGCCTGGCTCGTGCTTTCAAGTTGGGTCCAGTCGGTGCTGCCGAAGGCGTTGCTGATGTCTTTCCGGTCCCCTTCGATGCTGCAATCCTAGGCGGTGGAGGCGCTAGTTCAAGCTTTGTCGAGTCATCATCGGCGTTTCACGCCGTCTGCCTGCGGCACAGCCGTGCGCAAAGGGGGGCTCACGGTGTCTCTGGTCTGGGCGGAGCCCCGTTACAGTTCAAGGCTTTGCCACGCGGGCAGAGAACGCACACGAGCGTTTTAAAGTTGATGGCGACCACCTGCGACAGATGCCATACCTCTGAAGTCTGCCCAGATCGATAAGCACGGCGAAGAAACACTTTCACGTAGTATCTAGTCCACTTTGGTCGATTTGGGGGCTCTCGAACCCTAGACCTCGAAACGTATTGGAAGTCCGCCTACAGGGGTGCAAGAGCATCCAGAACAACTCCAGGGGGAGGGACCACGGGGGAGCCGCCCTAGCAGTCCAAGAATATTATGATATGAGTTGGGGCATCGCTTCTCGGTGGCGGGAGGAGGAAGAGGAAGGGGAGGAGGAGGAGGAGGAGGAGGAGGAGGAGGAGGAGCAGGAGGAGGAGGAGGAGGAGGAGGTGGCGAAGGAGGAGGAGGAGGAGGAGGAGGAGGAGGAGGAGGAGATGGAGGTGGCGAGGGAGGAGGAGGGGGATGTTGGGGTCAGAGGACGTCGACGGGAGGCGCCCTCTTCGCTTCGCGAGGGGCGCCGCGCGCGCCGTGGGCGGAGGCCTGACGGACAGGCTGCCCCAGTTTTTCCTGAGCTTTGTCCAGGTCCAGATCTTCGCGGAGGCGCGCGCGGCGGCGCGGCGGCGTCACCCCAACATGCTTACACTGGATGTGCGTCGCCCCCCCCCACCCCCCCCGAGGGGCGACGCCCGCACCGAGAAAATCTTGCAGTATGTGTGTGTCGCGGCGGGCGCTTTTTGGCCACACCGCTCGGGAAAGGGTATTCTACAGGATGGGTATACTATCTGTTCGGGTCGGACGCGCGCCTCCAAGGAGAACATGTAGTACTAGTATGTCCCTGTGCGTCCCAGAGCGGGGGGGGGAGCTTCGCCGACTCGCCAGCCCCCCCCCGTCCTCCGCGCGGCCCTCCTCTGCCTCCTCCCTGCGGTCTCCTTTCCCTCCCTTGACATCGCTCGGACGTGTGCATGTTTCTGCTGCGAGGGCCATCGAGGAGCAGATCGGGTCATCTTACGAAAAAGAGAGCACGACATCGAAACATGCGCGCGCAATAGACGTCCGAGCGATGGCGAGCTCCTGCTCTTCACACTCCTTTTCCTCCTGCTCCCAGAGCCTGTTTCTGTTTTGTTCATCAGCTCGGTGTCTTTGAGCGCTGCCTCGAGCGAACGTTGCATGCTTTGCAGTTGTGCCGGTCGCCGCCATGTGTCAGCAGCCCGACGATCTGTTTTGTCGAGGACTCGACGCGCCCTGGCCCCAGGGATATCTCCGAGCTGGGTTCGCGCAGGCGCGACCGAGCCCCCCCACGGTGCGAGCACATTACTCTTCCTATCGCACTGGGCGCTACAGCTGGCTTGGACTGGCTTGGCTTCCAGGCTGTCAGACTCCTGTGCCCGTCGAGCTCCGCCGCCGGCACCTGCTCCCAGCCCTTCCCACCGCATCCTCCCCGCCCGTCCCCCTCTTTCCCCTCGTCGGTCTTCCCGTCCTGCTCCTCCTCTCCCCCGCGACTTGCTTCTTCCCATTCGTGCGACAGGCATCCTCGTGCGCACCACGCCCTCAAAGCTCGCGGCTCGCGAGGGTTTCGACCGTTCCACGGTTCGCAGCCCCTCAGCCTAGCTGTGATACACTCTAAGACATCATTGCGTTGGATTTCCCAGCGGCATTCGGAGGTACCGACAGTTTCACGGTTTACAGGCCCCCAGGGACGCGAGGTCTAGTTGTAAGATGTACAGGACGTCAGCCTTCGAAAGTGGCAACAGTTTAACGGTTCGCAGCCCCCAGGGAGGCGAGGTTCAGTTGTATGGTGTTTCAGGTGTCAGTACGTGGGATTTCCCAGCAGCCATCGAACGTCGCAGCAGTTTCACGGTTGACGTCCCCCAGGGAGGTGAGGTTTAGATGTAGTTGTGTTTGTTTAAGACGTCGCCCCGTTGGATTTTCAGCAGCCGTCTGATGTGGCAACAGTTTCACAGTTCGCAGCCCTCCTGATAGAAAGGAGGCAGGCTAGCAAGCAAGTAGAAGGGAAAAGGATGTAGGAGGCAGGAGGCGGGAGGATGAGACGGTGGCGACCTCAGTCCAACAGAGGAGGGGTTGAGAAACAAACACGGATTATTTTATTGCGGGTGCTAGTCGTACCATATATTTTTGTTGCCACACGCGGTGTATTTGTTACAATTACTGCTATGACGACGACGATGACGACGACGACGACGACGACGAGCAGGAGCAGTGCGAAGACTGGGCGGCGTGCCTCCCTGGTGCCAGGCGTACCGCTGCGTGTGCCGCAAGAAGGGCAGCACGGACGCCGCTGCTTGCTCGGGGCAGCGGAGCAGGGCTCATCCTGATCCCTCCGATTCGATGCAATGTCGATGGCGTCCGATTCCGATTCGATTCGACTTCGGATTCCGATTTGGATTTCGATTCCTCAGTGGAGGTCTCTTGGCCCTGCCGATTTCTGCGGATTCGACTTCTCTCGACTCGGCTGCCGATCTCCGCCGATCCGATTCATTCCGATCGCGGATCCGACTTGTCGATCCGATTCTGGTCTCTCCTGGAGGAGCAGGTTGGAGGGGGGATGGGCTAGAGAAAGACAAGGTTTGGAAGGGCGCACGATCGGGTAAGTCGCTGAAGGACTGGTTCACTCGACATTGGCATGCGCAGTGTGCAGATGCATGATCCCGTCGTTTGTTTTCGTTGATCGGTACGGTTTGCCACAGGTATTCCGGTAGTCATCGAAAGTTTGTTGGCTATTCCGCCCAGGCGCATTTGGAATTTCGAAGGTTGAGTTAAGTTGCAGTTGAAGCCCACACCTCAGCTCAAATTTTACCCAGTGTGGACCGCAACCAATCAAGATGTAGCCCTCGTGGACCCCAACCAGTGAGTTCTTGCAATCTGGGCGGTGCAACCTGGGCGGTGCAATCAATGTGATGCCATCCATGCAGTATAAACTATGTGGCGCAAAGCCGCGCTCCGCACGCCAGGAGAGAGGGGGGGACTGGCGCCGATTCAAGAAATTCGCGCGGCCCTCCGAGAGCTTATGTTTGAGCAGTGGTTTGATCTCCCAGGGGCAAACGTGACACATACTGATGAAAGCATGTCTTGTGGATCCCTGCAGGCGAGCTTCTTGATTTCGTCAGATGCCGAAGCAGTGTTTCCCACCTTCGGAGGGTCCGAAGATGGGGCCCTAAGGGATCAGGCAGAGAGTTGAGCGGAGCAATGTTAGGGCCGTGTGTGCAAATTGCATGTAGGCCATTCGCTTGGGCGAGCTGAACTGGCAACGCCAGCGCTGCCACGGCTGCTTATCGCGAGCGATTGTGAATAAGCGATGTTTCATTGGCAGCTACGTCGCAAGCATCACTGGATTGAATTGCGCGTAGTTGTAGCCTGTCGCGGGCACGGCCCCGATGCCCTGCCCGCGACAGGCAACCACTTGTCGGCATGTTCCTGATGCAAGTCGGTGAGACTGCATGGCTATCTGGACTGGACTTTCAAGATGAGATAGGATAGGAAAGTGCTTTCAGGTTGAACTTGCATTGTTCGAGACCTCCTTGCCCTAGGGTCCCAGGTTCAAGGGCTCTACATATGACGTGCCGACAGCTGATGCGTCCTTGGCGTTACGTCCTGAAGATCCGCCTTGGGCGGCGCTCCATCATCACCATCATCGTTGTCACCATTCTGTTCCTCGATCCGCCCCGTCCCCGTCCACCTCCTCTTCCCCCCCCTCGCACAGGACTACTTCTACACGCTCCGGCTCATGGAGGCCACCCGGCTTGCACGCTCGCGCTCGTAGAGTGCGCGCGGCGTCAAGACCAGTCGATCCTGTACGTTGCACCCGGGGTCACGGTGAGAGTCGGAGGCGCCTCTTCCCCATCACTCCCCCTTCTCTCTCCTCCTCCCCTCCGCCCTCCTCACCTTCCCCCCCCCTCTCTCGCCCTTCCCCCCCACTCTCGCTCTTCCCCCTACCTCCCCCGACGAGGAGAGAGAGGAGAACGACACAAGGTAGCACAGAGCAGCGGCAGTGCAAGGGGCGAGGAAGTCGGACGCGAGCAGCCGAGGCGGCGATGGGCCATAGGGCACCCCGGGGGCACGGCGGACGGATCGTTGCTCGCGCGTCCCGGCCCGGGCCAGGTTTGCCCTTTCCACAGGGGGTCTCGGGAGGTTGCAAAGCTAGCGAAGCCAGGTGGCCCAGTTGAGATGCAGCCGAGGAGATGGGATGGTGACGAGAGTGGTGATGATGATAATGAACCTGTTACTCATAATGATAATGATGATGTTGCTGATGATGATGGTAATGATGCTGATGATGATGATGCTGCTGATGATGATGCTGGTAATGACTGTGATGATGCTGATGATGATGATGATGCTGATGATGGTGATTGTAATGAGTATGATGATGCTGATGATGATGATGATGATGATGATGATGGTGATAATGATGCTGATGATGATGATGATCTCGACGATGACGATGATGCTGATGATGATGATGGTGATGGTGATGGTGATTCGGATGACGATGATGGTGATGGTGATGCTGATAGTGATGGTGATGATACGACTGAGGATGAGGACGAAGATGAGGATGAGGATGATGATGTTGATGATGATGATCATGATGATGACGATGACGATGATGATGGTGATGGTGATGGTGGTGGCGATGGTGAGGATGAGGATTAGGATGAGGATGAGTCTGATGATGATGATGATGATGATGATGATGATGATGATGATGATGATGATGATGAGTGATGAGTGATGGTTGGTCACGATGGCGATGGATATGATGCTGTTGATGATGCTGATGATGGTGGCGGCGATGATGCTGACGACGACGAACGTGGTGACGATTGGAATGATGATGGTGATGCTGACTGCGATGGCGAGTAATGAGTAAATGTCCGCCTCAATAACTTAGCGGAAACGACGATGAGTCTGCTGATGGTTACGGCAACCGTGGTGCCGATGTTCGCGATGCTGACGTTGCTTTCGTGGCTCGATCTGAGTGTCCAGTGGCCACTCTGTTCGCTCAGAGCACTTTCTGGGGTGATGGCGGCGTCGCCCCGCCCTCCTCTCTCTCTCTCTCTCTCCCGGTGTGGCCGGGTGGCCGTTCCAGCCCAGGAGGCAGGCTCGGTCGGCGAACGTCTGCGCGCGGATCGCGCACGCGGGCTTGTTTTTGGGGCCTCCGGCCTTCCCTCCCATCGTCCCTGCTCTCTCCTCCTCCCTCTCGCCCCGCGTCGCCCCTCCCCCTCTCTCTTTCTCGCTCGCCTCCCCCCCTCCTCCCCCCCTCCCTGCCTTCGCGATCTCTTCCCTTCCTCCCCCCGGGGCCGTCCTTCCACAGGCTTCGTCCTCCCCCTCCATCTCCCTCCCCTCAGCTCTCCCTCCTTTGCTCCCGTCCCTCCCCCTCTCCCTTCTCCCATCGCACCCCCTATCCTACCTATCTCTGCCATCCGTCCCGTCCTCTCGCCATCCTTTCATACCCCTCATCCCTCGTTCTCCTCTTCCCCCACTCCTCCGTTCCTCTTCCCCTCACCCTCGCCCCTCCCTCGTTGCGCCCCCTTCCGCTCGCCCTCTCCCCCCTCCCCGCGATGGCGTGGCGACGACGGCGGCGAACATGATCGAGGATCGACCCGACCATCGACCGATACCGAGAACCCAACCGATCGAGCGCCTTCCTGTTTCAAGAATCGATATGTTATTGTTATTGTGTTTTGTTATCCTTAAGGGCTTCGCCCCCTGCCGCCGGCCCCCTCTCTCGGAGAATGGGCCATGGAAGAGCTAAGTCATGAGGCTTTGGCGCTAGCGTGCAGCAGTATCGGAACTTCATGCGAGGCCGATTCGCAATCGGCAAAACCAACTGATCACAAGAGGGGTTACCACACAGGGCGATTGGTAAGACGTGTATGGTTTACGAGCTTGGTTACCACACCTTGGGTTTAAAGGGCCGAGGGAGTACTCGCAGTTTGGGTTACCACGCCTTGCGATGGATGTGCGTGAAGGGTGGCACCGAATTTCAGAAATGTAGCAAATCCTCTGTGTTTTTGGACCCTGACCCCGCGGATCTGCGTGAGGGGTGGCACCGAATTTCAGAAATGTAGCAAATCCCCTGTGTTTTTGGACCCTGACCCCGCGGATCTGCGTGAGGGGTGGCACCGAATTTCAGAAATGTGGCAAATCCCTGTGTTTTTGGACCCTGACCCCGCGGATCTGCGTGAGGGGTGGCACCGAATTTCAGAAATGTGGCAAATCCCATGTGTTTTTGGACCCTGACCCCGCGGATCTGCGTGAGGGGTGGCACCGAATTTCAGAAATGTGGCAAATCCCCTGTGTTTTTGGACCCTGACCCCGCGGATCTGCGTGAGGGGTGGCACCGAATTTCAGAAATGTGGCAAATCCCCTGTGTTTTTGGACCCTGACCCCGCGGATCTGCGTGAGGGGTGGCACCGAATTTCAGAAATGTGGCAAATCCCCTGTGTTTTTGGACCCTGACCCCGCGGATCTGCGTGAGGGGTGGCACCGAATTTCAGAAATGTGGCAAATCCCCTTGTGTTTTTGGACCCTGACCCCGCGGATCTGCGTGAGGGGTGGCACCGAATTTCAGAAATGTGGCAAATCCCTGTGTTTTTGGACCCTGACCCCGCGGATCTGCGTGAGGGGTGTCGATTTCGAGCCCCCCCAGCAATTCAGACAACGCGCCCAGGAGGTGCTAAAAATCCCGTTTGGGCCTCCCCCCCCCTCGCGCGGTCAATCAACTAGTTACAGTAACCAGCAACAAGCAGAACTGTAACATTGGAAACTACAAGCTACAACTGGTACTGGAAACTGCGAACCCGTGCCTCGCAGCCTGGTGGCCCCACAAGGGGGCCGGCGGATTATTCTGGAGAGTCTCAAACCAATCTAGTTACTTTATCAGGCTTCCGACTTCATGTTTTTACCTGCTTCTGCCGACCGGCGTACACCGAGACCCCCAGCCGTCGACCACGCGCAGAGGGGGGTGGGGGGAGGGGGGAGGGCTTCTTAGAAGCACCCCGGCTTCTCAGAAGGCGCGGGCCTTCTCTATAGACGTAAGGCTGGCGTCTTCTAAGAAGCAGCCTCCCTCTGAGTAGCCCTCCCCCCTCCCTCCACCCCCCTTGTGCGCACCGCCAAGACCGATCGAGGGCCTCGGCTTTCGACCCGACGGCCGAGGGGATCCCCTCGGCGTCCAGCGACCGCCGCAGACGCCCGCGCGCCGATCTCTGGAGGGGGTCACTGGCCGCGGGCCGCGGCGGGAAGGCCGCCGCGCCGTCGGCCGCGCAGCGCGCGCGCGCGGGCCATCGAGGGGCGCCGAGGGGGGGGGGGGCGACTGACCCAGAGGAGGAGGAGGAGGAGGAGGAGGGGAAAAGGAAAAGGAGGAGGAGGAAAAGGAGGAGGAGGAGGAGGAGGGGGAGGAGGAGGAGGGGGAGAAGGAGGAGGAGGAGGAGGAGGGAGGGAGCGAGGGAAGGAGGAGGAGGTGGAGGAGGAGGAGGAGGAGGAGGAGGAGGTGGAGACGACGACGACGACGACGACGACGACGACGACGACGACGACGACGACGACGACGACGGCGACGACGACGACGACGACGATCCATTCTAGGACTGATGGGAAGGACTGGTTCGGTGGAGTCTGTGATTCGAATTCCGGATTCTGAAGCAATCGTGTTTTACGGCACTTGGGTTTCGGCGCTCCGGCGCCCCCGCCGAGCTCTTAGAGGGCCGCCCCCACCCCCCACCCCAAGGGTGGCGAACATCGGCGCCTTGCTTTGCATTGCCTCCAAGATGGAGGTCGAGTAGGTGGGGATAGGAGGATCGCGCCGCGTCGCCGATGCATTGGCGATGTGGCTTGATGTAGGGCCCGAGTTTCTCGTCGCCGGCGTCGCCGGTGCACCACCGACGTCGCCAACGCATCGTCGATGCATCGCCGCTGAGCACGCTCGACGTCATGGCCGGGGACACCTGGGAACCAAGAGGCATCGTTTCCAAGTTCGTGCGTGGGACGCCCGACAAAAAGCTAGACAATCGGCAAGAGAAAAGGCGCAACAAAAGATGAGACACCATTGTTGATCCAGTGCCTCCCTGTGAAAACCCCACGGAGTCTGCGCCAACAAATTGTGCAATAGAAAACGTCTAGCCCCCTCTAAGACGCGCAATGAGCATTGCTTCTTGTTGCGCAATGTGTGCTTCGTGTCTTTGTAGGTGTGTTTGTTTTTTCTTGAAGGTGGTTTCAGCTTCAGGGGTTCCCAGTAGTGATTGACGGGCTTCGATAGCAAGCCACGAGTCGGGACCTCTGGGGCCGCGGATTGAAACAAGTGGATCTGCGGGTGCTTGAGTGCGAGGAAGGAGAAAAACCATAAGCCTTCGGGGGCGTTGGCTTGGGGCGGCGCCCTGTCACCGGAGTGGGCGGCAGCTGGCAGTGCCCCCCGACGAGCTAGAGGAGGCCGCGAGAGCGCGCAGCGGTGACATTCCCGATCGCTGCAATTAGCTGCGCTTGGCGGTGCTCCCGCTTCGGCACGCCCCTCGCGTGGGTTGTAGACGTGGGGGCGGAGCCGTGACCCTTTCGGGGGTGAGTAGACCTCCTACCCTGATACGTCGATTAGCGAATTGGCCGTTTTCGGTTCGCGAGAGGGCGTTGAGGCCGTCATTTTGGCCTGTCCAGGTCCGTCGGTTTCGGTCCCACGCCGTTTTCACTAAAGGGTGGTTTACTAAAGGGAGGTTTGTCCACCGCCGAACCCTCGAGGAATGAGAAGGCGTCGTTAGCATCAGCTTGCTTTCTTCGGGTGGAGTCCTTGGAGGAGCCTGGCACAGGAGAAGCGAGGTGAAGACGAGGATCAGCAGGAAGGAGCGAGAAAGAGAGAAAGATAGCAAATACGCCATGCATTACACGCAGGTGTTTTCGGAGGTCTGCGGGGATTACTCCGATCGGCGCCGGAGGCAACGCCAGGGGGTCCAGCGTCGATCGAAAATATCTGCGCGGCCGCGGACCTCCGCAGGCGTGTGTGTGTGTGTGTGTGTGTGTGTGTGTGTGTGTGTGTGTGTTTTGTGTGTGTGTGTTTGTGTTTGTGTGTGTGTGCGTGCGTGGGTGGGTGGGTGCGTGGGTGCGTGGGTGCGTGGGTGCGTGGGTGCGTGGGTGCGTGCGTGCGTGCGTGCGTGCGTGCGTGCGCGCGCGCGCGCGCGTGCGCGCCATGCATTACACGCAGGTATTTTCGGAGGTCTGCGCGGATTACTCCGATCGGCGCCGGAGGCAACGCCAGGGGGTCCAGCGTCAATCGAAAATATCTGCGCGGCCGCGGACCTCCGCAGGCGTGTGTGTGTGTGTGTTGTGTGTGTGTTTGTGTGAATCCCCGGGGGCCGCGTGTGCGTGCGTGTGCGTGTGCGCGTGTGCGTGTGCGTGTGCGTGTGCGTGTGCGTGTGCGTGTGCGTGTGCGTGTGCGTGTGCGTGTGCGTGTGCGTGTGCGTGTGCGTGTGCGTGTGCGTGTGCGTGTGCGTGTGCGTGTGCGTGTGCGTGTGCGTGTGCGTGTGCGTGTGCGTGTGCGTGTGCGTGTGCGTGTGCGTGTGCGTGTGCGTGTGCGTGTGCGTGTGCGTGTGCGTGTTGTGTGTGTGTGTGTGTGTGTGTGTGTGTGTGTGTTGTGTGTGTGTGTGTGTGTGTTGTGTGTGTTGTGTGTGTGTGTGTGTGTGTGTGTGTGTGTGTGTGTGTGTGTGTGTGTGTGTGTGGTGTGTTGTGTGTGTGTTGTGTGTGTTGTGTGTGTTGTGTGTGTTGTGTGTGTGTGTGTGTGTGTGTGTGTGTGTGTGTGTGTGGTGTGTGTGTGGTGTGTGTGGTGTGTGTGTGTGTGTGTGGGTGGGTGGGTTTGTGTTTGGGTTTTGGTTTGGGTGCGTGCGGGTTTGGGTGCGTGCGTGCGTGCGTGCGTGCGTGTGTGTGTGTGTGTATGTATGTGTGTGTGTGATTTGCAGTTGTTGTTTGTGTTTCCCGAGGAGGATCGAGGAGCAAGGAAGGGGAGGGGATCGAGGAGAGAGGAGCAGAAGAGGAGGAGGAGAATGAGGAGAATGAGGAGGAGAAGGAGGAGGAGGAGGAGGAGAAGGAGGAGGAGAAGGCAACGATGGGGAATGTGGGCCCCGGTGCCCCCATTCCTGCATCGACGGCCCTCGAAGGAAGGCCAGTGGGGATAGTGGCTGCGCCCCCGTCGGGCCCACTTCCGCTCAAAGGTCGGTCCCCAGACCCCCGAGATCGGACCTCCCTGACCCCTCAGGGGCCCCCAAACGGGGTGGTGACCACACCGTGCGGTGAGTCGGTGGGGATTCGGGTCTCACCGCATGGTTGTGGGACTGGAGGCCCTCTCCGAGGACGTCCTGGGCGACATGGGCCTCCGAGGTCCCAAGACCGTGCGTTGACGGACCGAGCGGTGAGGTCTTGGGGGATTTCGAGGTCACCGCACGGTTTGTCACCGCACCGTTTCTGGACTCCAAAGAAATCGGTCCCCAGAAAGATGGGGTCTGGGGCTCCCAGTCGGGATTGTCTGCGACGTTGCAATCTCCTGCAGTTTCTCAGATCTCAGGGCCCTCCCCGAATGCATCCTGGCTCGTTTCTCGAAGCGGATCCAGCCGCGGCAACGAGAAGCCTCCAGCAGGCCCAAGGGGGATGACAAAAACGTCAGGGAGGGCCGCCGTTTCCTCAACTGGCCGAACTCGGACCTCTGGCGGCCGCTCGGGACGCTTCGGGTACCCCTGGAGCGCCCTCCACGAGGCGCAGCTGCTGGAGAGCACCCCGAGGCCGAACAACCGTCGAGAACCGACGAGA
>CAUYUJ010017760.1:321463-338963 GCA_963575745.1 Prorocentrum cordatum
GACCCGAAGCCGAAGTCGGTTCACAGTTCGGTATCCCCAGGGCACCCTTTTGGCATCCCTGCCTCGTCGCTCATCTTCGGTCCATCCTCGGCCACGCTCGATGGCCAGCTCTGCTCGAAGAGCGTAGGCATGCGCGTCCAAACTCCTGAAATCCTCGCCGCGCATCCTTACTATCAGTTTTGACTGCATGTGTGTGTGTGTGTGTGCCGATTGTTCTTTCTGCGGGATCGAAGCAGGTACGAAAATGACGAATACCAGCAGCAGCTCTTCTCCATTTGGAACAGGACTCGTTGCTGGTGTCGCAGCGGACGTTGTCCATTTGAGACGCAAGGTTGCCTGCGTAATAGCGGCCGCTGTCTGTTTGGGACGACACTTGATGTTGTGTGGATTGTAATTTGTTCTATACATTCCGACGGTCCGATGCGGCCCGATGTTCGCGTGGCACCGCTGCGCACCCTGGCGTGGCCGCTCCGATCTGGTCCGATTCTGGCTCCGTGCTGGCGCAGCTCGATCCAGTGCGGCTTCTCGCTCGGATGTTGATATTGATCCTGCCTCTCCCTCCCCCTCCTTTTTCTCCTCCTCCTCACTGCTCCCCTTCTTGTTGGCCTCCTCCGCCTCCGCCTCCGCCTCCGCTTCTCTCCTCCTCTCTCCTCCTCTCTCCTCCTCTCTCCTCCTCTCTCCTCCTCTCTCCTCCTCTCTCCTCCTCTCTCCTCCTCCTCAGGGGGCGGGATTCCTGGCCGGCGGCACGACTAGCAAACACAGCGCTCGAGCCGCTCCCGAACACGGCGCCCACGTGAGCACGTCAGGAGCACTTGCCCCCCACCCCGGGCACCCGTGCCATGGCTGCCTGGCCCGGGCGGCGGCGTGGAGGAGGACAGAGCAGGATCAGCGGCGCCGACAGCGCGGGAGGGGGTCGGCTTGGCTCCGGGGGGGGGGGAGGAGGCATCGACCCCCGATTTGCCCAGGCCTCGCCGCTCGGGGCCTGGATTCCCCAGCCGTGCCCAGGAGCGTCTGCCGCCGAGATCCCTCGGCGACTCCAGAGGAAGAGATGCTGATGCCTCGCGCTTCGCAAGCGCCAGCGGCAGCGGGCGAGGAAAAGAGCCGGTCGCACGAAGCCGAGCTGCCTCCACCCACAGCGAGGCGACAGGGCGAGAGCAGAGGATGAGGAGAAGGGGGCAGCGCAGAGGCGGCGAGACGAAAGGAAAGCTGGGGAGGCATTGTCGACTCCAGGTCATCACTCCGGCCCGAGCCAGCCCCCCCCGTTGTCCGGCCCCCCGCGGAGGGCGGCGGAGGAGAGGCTCTGGCAGCTTGGCGTCGGGTTGGCGCGGCCGCCCACCCCGCCGCAGGCTTTCAAGTATGGAACGCCGCCAGTGCCGTGGGCGACGATCAATCGAGAGGAGGGTTTTAAACATGATTTAAACGTGTCAAATCCATGTTTCAAACACGTTGAGAGCATTTTTCAAGCATATGTTGACCAAACGTTGATTCAATGATAGGACTGTTACTGTGTCCATGGTCATGGCATCCACAGCGCCAGTGTCCCAGAGTCGGTCGATGTGGCACGCCTGGCGGTCGGGAAGCCGTCGTTTGTGAACTTCGGAGAGAGTGCATCGGTCCCACATGGTTCCCAAACCCGGGCTGGCCAGGGGGGATTGGTTTACAACCGTTAGCGTTGACCCCCTTTACGTGAGCCCCGACAGCTTGGGCGGCGCCAGCAGCGCCACCGGCTGCCGGCGACGTCGGCGGCGCCTGCAGCGTATGAACGACCCACGCGGTGTTAGAAACCAATTCCGGGCTGTCGCTTATTTGTCCAATCCATCGGGGTCTTTAGGATGTAATTCACAGCTCCCCAGAGCAACCAAAACAGCCGCGCTACATTTCTCAACACCGCACAACACCGCTCAAAACCGCGCCCTTCCCTGAGCTGCGCTGAGCGGTGCTGCGTGGTGTATGTTTCAAAGTCGAGGCTACGGTGGATCGGACGCGTAACGTCGCGACTCATTCAGCAGGCAGAAGGGGGCATAGCGGAGGCGGTTGAGGAGGAGGGCGAGGGCCAGTTGTTACAACGGCGGCCCTCCCGCCCGGCCCAACTCGGGTCAAGATCGGTGGCCTGACCGGACCTTTCAGGAGGGGACAAAACCACACAGGCACAAGTAATCGTCGATTCCCTGAAACAAGTTGGAAATATGGGAAGTGGGGGGGGAAGACAAAAACCCAGAAAATAGGAAAACATATGGGGAATCCTATTATTTCTGTGTGTATTTACTTGTGTCTCCCAGGGCACCTTCAAATATCTCGAGGCGCAGCAGACCGTGGCGACGAGGTGCCGCCCGGAGGCCCCGCGAGGACGCCAACTGCCAGGGAGAGCCGCTGCTGCCTCGACGGCCCCTCCTCCGGGTGCGAGGGCCCCGTTCTCCATCCCGCCCGCCCTTGCTCGGGCCGGACGAAAGGGGGGGATTGGGAAAAGGGGGGGTACGAAATTTGCTGCATGCAGCTGGTTTCGGCCCCACCGAGGGGCCCAGTCCTCGATACATGGCCGCCTCCGGCGCCGGGAGGCGCCAGGAAAATCAGCCGCGTGAGCTGATTCTCAAACCCCCCCTTTGCTATCCCCCCCTTTCGCCAGACCCGACTTGCCCAGCCCGAGCGGCGCTCCTCCTCCCCTGGGCGCACCCCGTGCCGAGGCCGCCCCGGCGTACGGGTCCCCCGGGATCGCCCGCCAGGGCAGCTATGAGATGGGCGGCGAGGAGCCGGAGGGTGAAGCAGAAACATGCATAGCAAGCTCGGGCGGACGGCGCTGTTCAGAGGAGGAACGGGTTCCCATACCTCTAACCTTCCCTCGTTTTCCCCTTTTTGGGCCTCCTGGGAGGCCGTCGTCGCCACCGCTGGATTTGCCTCGAAGTTCTGGTCAGAACGCACCCCAGGAGAGGTCCAGGGAGTAGCGGTATCGGTACCGTTTGATTCCCCTAAATGTGGGGCATTGTTTAAACGTGGGTGGATCGAGGATTACAGGGGAGTGGCCTTGGAGGGGCCCCGAGTGGCTCCTGAACTGCCAGCCCGGGCCCACGCGGTGCACTAGAGGGGCGCGTTCCTTCACACAAGGATCCTGGCCCCCTGGTATCGAGCACCCTGGATGAAAAGCCTTGCACTTCGCTGCGCTACCGCCTCTTCTCCCTCGTTTGTGTGGTTACTCATGGGAACCTCAGAGGGTCCCAACTGGACCAACAGTCTGGCACTTTCGTGCGGTTTGAGTCTTCGGGCCGAATTCTCAAGTCATACCAGCTTACTTGATTGTCTGTAACAGACAGTCAGGTAAAGTTGGTACGAATTGCTTGGACTGGACGCGTGACTGAACGAACCCGGAAGCGCGGGCGCGAGGGCGCCCAGGTGCACTCAGGAGCTCCCACAGTCTTGGCGAAGGTGAAGGCGACGACAACGGCGGCGGCGACCGCGACTGACCACGGTCGGTGCGGCGGCGGCGAAAGCGACGACGACGACGACGACGACAGCGATGTCGGCGGCGGCTTCGGCGCTGCGGCGGCGAGGAGGACGACGACGCTGGTGACGGTGAGGTCCAGTGATCAGAACGCGCGACGGTCCAAACATCGGAACCCAGAGGAGCCGCTCAACAAAATGTTTAAAAGAGCCGCCGGGGGAAAGTTCTAGAAGGAGATCCTCAGTGGAATTCGAGGAGGCGCCTAGCCCTGTGCCCTGGGTAAATCGCCCTCGGATTCTACGGCTGCTCGGTCAGACAGGGGCCGTGCGAAACACGCGATGTATCCCCAGTCGGACCCGTCAAAACCCCAACAGATTCGCAGAGGATCCGGCCACGAAGCTTTGGATCGGTATAGGATCCGTAGCGGATCCGTGCCCGGATGCGACGCCCGAGGCGACGCTGAGGCGTCCGAAAGGGGACCCGCGTCACCGTATGCGGGGGGCCCGTGCGTGCGTTTTCGGGCGCCCCACGCTGCGCCAATCGCCCGCGACCTGCTGCCAAACCTTTTTCTCCCCAGGCTCCCGGCTGGACCACCAGTCTGGCTGAACCATCGTGCGATTTGAGTTTTCGGGCATGACTTTCAACTCGTGCTAAGTTGCTTGATTGTTTGTCAGGGAAGAAAAAACACTCCCGACCCTCCTAATCGGCATTTACTGGGCGGCCTTGGGCGTTCACTAAACCACCCTGTCCTGTTCGACGCCTTTCTTGTGCGCTCTCACGAAAAGGCCTCATTCGTCGTGCTGGTTATTCTGAGGGTGGTCTCCCTGCTGTCTCTATACGCAGCCCGAATCATATGAGAAGCAGCGCGCGGCAGCGCCGCAAGGACTCGCCGCACGCGGCGGTCGGCAGGCCAAACTACTTCCCCGACGGGCGGTGGGCCGGCGCCGACGCCGGCCAGCAGGTCATGGGCGGCAACGTCGGGGGGGGGACTGGCTCTCAAGCAGTGGCACAGCGTCCCAGCGTGCCTCTTAGGCCGACCAAAGAATGTTCTAAGAGCCTTTTGTGGTCTGCGCGACATGCGCCTAGAACACTTCTGGCTGGGACAGTCTTGTTTTAGCGCAGCATCGGGTTTCTGTTCTTAGAACGTCGTTTTCTTCTAAGAAAATCTTTGGGTCCTAAGAACATGTCGTGGTAGGCCTGTAGGAATGCTGGGACGGTCGGTCCCTGCTCAAGGCTCGGGTCGGGCGTTGCCAGAAGAAGCGCCCCTGGCCCAAGGTGCCCCCACGATATCCAAGGAGGGCCCCACGGCTTCCAGAGCAGCCCTCGCGAGACCCTGAGGGCCCCCCCCGGAGCTCCAAAGCGGTGCGAGAAGCCAGGGGCAGCTTGGGCCACGGGCACCTTTGGCAACCCCCGACCGGGGGGGAGAGCACGCATCGACCCCCGCTCGAGGGAGGAAGCACCATCATTTAGGGTCGACTGGGGGTCTGAGGAAGCCCAGCGCCGGTTCCGGGCAGGGGTTCGAGGCTCGAGGCTCGAGGGGCTCGAGGAGGAGGAGGAGGAGGAGGAGGAGGAGGAGGAGGAGGCGGAGGAGGAAGGGGGAGGAGGAGGAGGAGGCGAGGGAGGAGGAGGAGGAGGAGGAGGAGGAGGAGGAGGAGGAGGAGGAGGGGAGGAGGAGGGGGAGGGGGGGGGCGAGGTTCGAGGCTCCTGGTCCGGGAAGGGCGTTCTTCTCGCCCCCCCTCCGGCCTGCGGGGGCCGTGCTGTCGGGCCCCGGGGCGCGGGGCGGTCCGGCACGGGTCCGGGGCGGAGCGCTGGGCCGGGTGGACCCCGGGAGGGTCGGGGGCGGAAAAGAGGGGGGTGATGACTAGGGGGGGGCGGATATCATGGCGGGGGCCATGATATTTCCCCAGATTTCGTGGCGCCTCCTCTTATTTCATCACGACCCTGGCCCCCCGCTGGGCGCGCACATGCCGCCGGTCATGATTTGCACCCCCCCCTCTTGGACACCCCCCTCTTTGCCGCCCCCGAGAGGGGTCCCGGGATTGATTTTGAGCGGACGTGGCATCGTCCACCCTTTCCTTTGGGGGCCACAAGCGAACCCTGCTCCTGCCTCCCACGAGTTCTGACGGGGAGGGTGGGGTTCACTTCGCGCGGGAGCTCCCGAGCGAAGTGAACCCCACCCTCCCCCGTCAGAAATCGTGGGGGGTAGGGGTAGGGTTCGCGTGTGGCCCCATACTCCTGACAGATGTCCTGGGGCCCCCACCAGTTCAGCCCCCCCCCCCAGCCGCCTCCGGAACGCCTCGACACCCCATCGCCGCCGAGTCTCGGGGGAAGAAACGCGAGGACCATGGCCAATCTTTCGCGTGGTATTGTCGGTGTTGGTGCTGGATGTTGGCACTGGTCCATGCTGACCGTCGCCGACTCGCGAGGCTTATCCTTGAGTTCGCGATGACCACCATTGACACGGTGACCAAGATCGAGAACAGCGTTCCCGCGCGTAGACCTGGTCATGGTCACCGTCTTGTTTCCCTCCACACTCATCGCCGATAGGGGCCCGATAGCACACCACGCCAAGGAACGTGCGCATGCGCTGACGTGGGCCTGCCGACGAGCTGTCTCGGCGGCTCGGCGGCGCGTCGTCGGTTACGGTCGGACCGAGGTGGAAGATCGAGGTCGGTTCGAGGAGGGTACCCTGTAATGTTCTTCGTGCTTGTGGGATGTTCTCTGATGCATCCTTGGAGGGGACGCCCTCGAATGATCTTATGGTTTGGGGTGTTCTTCTGTCCCAGGTCCGACCGCAGGAGGAATGGTCAATAATAGCTCAAACATTGTCTGGGGACGATGTGTCAATGTTTGTTCTACTAGCTTTGATTATTGTTGGACTATCCTCATCCTTCCTTCAAAAGTCTGGGGACGATGGTTCGTGCTCTTCCGGGTACTGTTATTCTCTTTTGATTATGTTTGATTGTTCCTCCAACTCCGCCTGTAGGAGGACGTGCCCGACCTACAGTGGAGGCCCACGCCAAGAGACACACTGCTTGCCTCCAGGGTGCCCTGGGCTTCTTGGGTTTCGTCGGTTTTGCGGTGGCGAGCGCGACGTTCCCACACCGAAAATCCATGCACGTCCTGGGGTCTCAGGGTTGGGTTTCTTGTGGAAGGTTTCTTGTGGTCGGGCCCCTGCCGGGAAGCTCGATGCGTTCCCCCCCCCCCGAGCCGAGCCCCTCCCTGACGCTCCCCCCTCAACACAGGGCGGCGGCCGGCCGATGCAGGCCCAGTACCAGCAGGGCAACGGCCCCGCGCGGGGAGGGCCGAGCGTGGAGGGAGGGAACCACCGGCGGCGAGCGACGGGGGAGGGAACGAGAACTTCGAGGTTCGAACTTCGAGCTTCTAGGTTTTCGGGCGTGCTCGTGGCTTCTTGGCGGCTTGCCGCCCTCGGAGTGCGTTCCAGCGGCTGCGCCTCGCCGAGAGCGTTCCAGAGATGCCCGGATCGTCCCGAGCGGCCGCCGGAGACCCGAGTTATGACCCGAAACATGAATTTCGGCGGCGAGCGAGGGGGGGAAGTGAGAAGGAGAAGGCCTTTTCAGAAGGCGGCGGGGCTTGTCAAAAGCCCCCTGGGCGTTCGAGAGGTGTTCTGCGTCGTCGGGCAAGGCTCAGGACACTTCTCAGGAGGCCCGGGCACTTCCGAGCCTTCTGAGAAGGCCCGCCCCCTCTCACTTCCCCATTTGAGACTGGCCGCCGAAGAAAGATACGGTCGGACCGAGGTAGAAAGATCGAGGTCGGCTCCGGGAGGGTACCCTATCATGTTCTTCGTGCTTGTGGGATGTCCTTTGATGCATCCTGGGGGAGGGCGCGGTCTTATGGCTTGGGGTGCTCTGGCCGGCGGAGGGTCTCGTGTTCTTGAATGGTGCTCTTCTGTCCTAGGCCCGACCGTATGATACCGATTGGCTCAGGAGAGGAAAATACACACAGACACAATTCATCGTCGATTCCCCAGAGAATCTGGGAAAATATGGGAAGTGGGGGGGAAGACAGAAACTCCGAAAATATGGGGAAATATGGGGGGATTACTTTATTCGTGTGTGTTGATTTGTGTGTCCCAGGGCCCCTTCGTTGGCCATGGCCGGGGCTGCCCTCGGCGGTTCTCTCGGCCTCGAGACGTGCTCCAGCGGCTGCCCCCCCCCAGCCCCGCGGCTGCCGCTTGCCCCGCGGCGGTGACGGCCGCGCCACGCGCCCCGGGGAACGCCCCGTTCCCCTGAGCGGCCCCGGCCCGCTTCTTCCTCCTCCTATTCTCAGGAGAGGAAAAAACACACAGACACAATTAATCGTCGATTCCCAGGAAGATATGCGAAAATATGGGAAGTGGTGGGGAAGACAAAAACCCAGAAAATATAGGAAAATATGGGGAATATTTTTATTTGTGTGTATTTATTTGTGTGTCCCAGGGCCCCTTCATATTCGGCCGTCGCTTCGTTGCCTCCCCCCCCCCCTCTTCCTGGCATCGCTCGGACGTGTGCATTCTTTTCTCGGCGAAATGCGTCGAGGACCATCCTGGACCATCGAGCACACAAAAGCACGCACGGAACCCACAACATACACTGGACAGGGACGTCCGAGCGACGGCAAGTCTTGCACGGTGGCACACGTCGCTCCACGGCGGCCCCGTTGTGCTTCCTCGCCGGCGCAGCGACACTCTGCCCAGCCGCCGACGACGAGAGTGCTCCCAGCAGCTGCGCCTCGCGGAGCGCGCCCCCGGGACGCCCGAGTCGTCCCGAGCAGCCGCCGGAGACCCGGGCCCGGGCGAGGCAGCGACGGCCCTCTCTGGCGGCGGTGCTCGTGCTCGGGGGGCCTCTCGGGGGGCTTCTCGTCGCCACGGCTGGAGCCGCCTGAATAACTAGATCCGGGAACTCGCCAGGGTAGGGAGCAGGTTTTGAGAGGAGGAGGAGGAGGAGGAGGAGGAGGAGGAGGAGGAGGAATAATAATAATATTAATAAGAATAAGAAGAACAAGAAGGAGAAGGCGAAGAGGAAAAAGAAGAAGAGGAGGAGGAGGAGGAGGAGGAGGAGGAGTGGGAGGAGGAGGGGGAGGAGGAGGAGGAGGGGGAGGAGGAGGAGGAGGAGGAGGAGGAGGAGGAGGAGGAGGAGGAGGAGGAGGAGGAGGAGGAGGAGGGGGAGGTTTTTTTTGACCTCCGCGCGCCCACAGCATAGTGCAAGCAACTGGCAGTGCGGGACCTGCCAGCTCTAAATGCGACTCAGACAGGCTGACCTACAAGCGAGGTTACTCTGAGTCGCCTGAAAGGTCGGCTCCAGCGCTCGCGTCCAGGAGGGGGGCCCGTGTGTCTCCATCCTCCTGTGACTCGAGAGCTCGCCGCCCGTGCAACAGCACATCTCCAGGAGATGGGGCGGGCTTCGCCTCTCGAGCTGCGACACTGGGCGGACCGAAGAGGGACAGAGCAGCCTCCTCCTCCTCCTCCTCAAAGCCGCGAAAAGGAGCCTCCCGCACCTCTCGCAGCTGCCGTCTCTCGCCTGGCCGAGTCCCCGAGGTCGTACACACCCCCGTCCCTTCACCGCAGGGGGCCTGACTGCAGTGGGCGCCAGGTGGGACGGGGGCGGGGGATCATGGCCTGCGGCGGCAGGTGCAGAAGCAGCACCAGAGGCGGTGGCAGACGGAGCGGAGGGAGAGGCGCACTCCAGAACGTGATCATCGCCACGGACGGAGGGCTCGGACCCATCCTCAAACACACATGTGTCAACACAGGCAATACAATTTTCCAAATCGACGGTAACATTCAGCTTCTGCTTAGTATAATGCGGATGAATGCCCTTCGCGAGCGCTCGCCACCCATATTTAGCAGCGCAGGAAGGTGGCTGACACCGCTCTCCTATGCCTCGGACCGAGGCGCCTGAAGAGTGTCACTTGCAGCGCAGGCAGATAAACAGAACTGACCCATCGGAGCAATTGAACGTCACCGTTCGGTGGCCTAGCTCCTGCTGCCTCGCAGCATGGAGCTTGGAGAAGCTTACACAGGAGCCAGGCGGGGGGCAAGTCTTTGCTTTCCTCCGCCCCTGCAGACAAACAGCACACCTCCAAATGCCACTCCATCTGTCCCACCTGTGAGGCACGGGGGAGGGACACAGCGAAGAGGAAGAGCGCTCAGGTGGGGTGTATGGCACATCGAGGGACAACCTGGGCCAGAGCGGAAGCAAATTGGCCGCAAGAATACGATATGCTCTGGCGGCATTGACCAGCTTCGTGATAACCTCCATATCACCAGGGGCAGACGGGTGAAGCTGACGGCCGTGCTTAGCTCCAATGTCGGCGTCCGAGTTACCCTTGCGAAGAAACTGTTCACGAGCTGAGAGGCCTTCCTCCTCGAGGCTGAGGTGGGCCTGAACTTTCACGATGCCGTCGAAAGCCTGGCCCTCATTGGCATCGGCCTGCAAAATCATTCCAGAATAGGCTTTCTTGCTTGAATATCTGTCAGGCAGGGGGAGGCAACTATGGTGGACCACATTGGCGCAGCCTGAATACGAGATGCTCGGGAAAATCACAAACTGAGAAACCACACAGCGAGCCGAGAATTCCGCAGCCTGCGGAGTCTCAGGGAAGTGGGCCCATACAGGGCCCCTGACCTCTCCAAGGCACTCCCCATCATCCGAATTCATTAGCACTGGGATAGCCCATGCCGCGCGTCATAATTCACGAACGGGATGCATCGGCCGTTCGGTGGGCGTGTGGGGAGGGATGGGAGCAGGAAAAGATACCGATGCCACTTCCCATCCGTCGTCGCCACGGCTGGATTCGCCTTCTCACCCTGGTCCGAAAACGCCCTGGGAGAGGTCTGGGGGGGAGTAGTGCTGGTATCTTATGGATTGCGTTAGCTCCCCGGCTACAAACTCCCCCCCGCCTTCGCAGGGCGTTCTCTGAGCTCAGCGGGCGCGGATTGGTACGAAGTGAATGTTCCAGCCGCCCTGGGACAGGAGAGGGAGTCCAAAGAGGAAGGGGTCTTGAGGTTCTCCTCGCTCTGGGAAGAGAAGTTGGTCCCTGACTTGGGGGCGGCCATAAGTGGGGTGAGGATCAGGGGTGTGCATCAAGGCCGAGGCCATGATATCTTCCCGGATGTAATGGTGCCTCTTTCTTTTCAATCGTAGTATCAGTTGCCTTACTATTATTATCATTATTATTAGCTTTCTTCTTATTCTTCTCATCATTATTTTCGCAATGCGTCCCCTGGTCCCCCCGCTCGGCCGCGCACATGCGTCCCGCCATGATTTGCGACCCCCCCTCTTGGACGCCCCGTTCTTGGACGCCCCCGGGGGACAGCCCCAGTATCCGGGACCCGTCGTTTTCGCGCCGCAGGTTGCCCTGCCCTGCTCGATTCTTGTGCACGGCGCGTTATCCAGGAAGGGCTTCGCTTGCCCAAGTCAGGCGATCGCAAACATGGATCAAGGGGGCGTGTGTTAGCGACGGGTCCCGTTCCCATGGGAAATCGCTTCCGCCACCGAATGAGGCGACACCGGCCGCATTTTGGGGAGGGCACCTCCACCGATCCATTGATTTGGCGACCGCGCGCCAAATCCATGGATCGCTAATCCATGTTTGCGCGCCCCCCAAAGTTGCCCTGCCCTGCTCGAGTCTTGTCCAGGGTGCGTTATCCAGGAAGGGTGTCGCTTGCACATGTGCCTGCTACCGAAGGAGAACACATGGCACAAACATAGATATTCGGAGGTCCTCGCGGATTTGTTTGGGGATCGTTGCAGGACGCCCATCCCTGGCGTTCGGAGCGTGCAAGGAGCGGCGCCATGGGGTCCAGCGCCGATCCAAGAAATCTGCGCGGACCTCCGAAAGTTCCCCAACCGACATGTTGGGATTCCAGAGCTGTGTTCAGCCCGCTTCGCCCGCCCTGCATACCGCCGTCGCCAGCCCCCTGGGTCCCCC
The DNA here is from genome assembly GCA_963575745.1 of Prorocentrum cordatum. NCBI lineage: Eukaryota > Dinophyceae > Prorocentrales > Prorocentraceae > Prorocentrum > Prorocentrum cordatum. The sequence goes on from CAUYUJ010017760.1 coordinate 332,829, forward strand.
GCCCCGCCCGCACGCCACACTCCTACTACTCGCAGTGTGTCCCGCTATGTTGCTCCCCCCTTGTCTTCATCTCGTCCGTCTGCGGGGCGGCGCGCGCGGGCGCGCCCGCGCAGGGCGAAGGCCGCACCACGCTCACCTTCGCCGTGGTGCTGGCGCCCCCGTCGGGGCTGGCGTGCCCTCCTGTGTTCGGCCGCCCTCGTCGCCACACCGTGCCCAAGGTGGTCCCTGGGTATCCCGCTCCCTGGGTATCCCGCCTCGCCCACCCTGCATACCGCACCTGGGAGGTCTCACGCTGTCCAGGCGTCGTCACGTCGTCATGCCGTCCACAAATATGTGCACTGGCACACACACAAACGCACATACACACATTACCACGTATCAAGAGCAGCCGTCGTGAATCAACCGAAAGTTAATACCACGAATATGCAATGTCTAGGTCCCAGGAGCTGGCGCCGAAAACATGCATCAATTCCACACAGGACAACCGCGAACAACATGCGATAGCAACGCTCACGCACAAGACACATCGATCGCGAGAGAGCGAGAGAGAGAGAGAGAGAGAACGACAGAGAGAGAGGGAGATAAGACAACAAGGGAAATATAGAGAGACAGAGAGAGAGAGAGAGAGAGAGAAAAAAAAAAAAGAGAGCGAGAGAGAGAGAGAGAGCCTTTTTTTCCTCGCAGGGCGCCTGAGGACCGCCGCAGGTTTCCGAAAAAAACGCCCGCGGCGGCAGATCGCTCCATTGCGCCTTTCGCCGCGGCGGGCCTTCGAAGAACGCCCGCGGCAGCAGGTTTCTTCCAGATGGTCCGCGTTGGCAGCCTCTGTTTGGCCCGAGCGCCGACGCTCATGTACTTCCCGTGTGAGGAGTCAGCGCACCGAAATATGCACCATATTGCTGCCATGTTTGTTTTCGCTAAGCTTCCAGAGCCCGCAATTATAGTTTCTCCTTTCCCTCCTCTTCATCCTCCTTCTCCTCCTTTTTCCGTTTCCTCTTCGTCCTCCTCTTCTTCCTCCGCCTCCTCCTCCTCCTCCTCCTCCTCCTCCTCCTCCTCCTCCTCCTCCTCCTCCTCCCCCCCCTCTTCACCCTTCTTCTCATGTTTCTCGTTGTTGTCCTTCTCCTCCTCCTCCTCTTCGTCCTCCTCCTCCTCTCTCTTCGTCCTCCTCCTCCTCCTCCTCCTCCCCCGCCTCCTCTTCCGCCTCCTCCCCCTAGTCGTAGCTGTCGTCGTCGTTTTTGCGCGGCGGGCGCCAGGGAAACAATAGTGTCTATACCGTATTGGGCCTCAGTCATTCAATAAGGCCGCCCGACAACACGGTTTGCCTTTCTGGCCAGAGGTATTTTTAAACACCTGTTCAGTGTTATTCGGCGCCACAAGCAACCGCCAATGCAATGCATAAGTGCGTGGTAAACGTATGCATATACGCGTGTTCGCTGTACATTGGCATCGGTAGCATACGCCCATCATTGGCATCCCTGTATCGCACCGCACGCATTCACCAACATCGATCAGCATAGTTCAAACAACATGCGCCAACCATTGTCAGCAAACAGCCACAAGCAGACCAGTGAAACATACCTTACATTAACAACGCGCACAACCATTAAACATCGAGACCACCAAGATGAAACAACAGAGTGCATCAAGGACCGATGCGATTACCATGCGTCTTCGCACGCAGGGGACGTTTGACAGGCACCGATCGAACGAAACAAATAGTCGCTACTGCCGGGAATGGGGGGAGCACCGTCGTATGCGGTGGCGGCAGAATCGAGCGGACACCGACCAGTGGAGGATTTTTTGTGCGGGTGGCTGCTTCTCTGCGAGGGATGAGAGGAAGGGGGACGATGAGCAGCAGAAGAGAGGCTTTGGTGGACGTCAGGGGTGAGGTTTGGGGGCATCTGTCGTACTCCCGACCTCCAGTGAGCGGCCTCCGGGTGTCGCCCGCGCTCGTATCCAGAGCATCCGTTCCAAGTTGCCTTTGATATCCTACCGCGCGCAACAAGTGCAACATCGCGAAGACTCACGACCAGAGCCTTAGACCCAAGTTGTTTTTTACATATTTGTCCGAGTTGGATCGATCCGAGATGGTCCCGGGGAGCCCGAAGCCGGTCAAACACGCCCTTGTGTGAAAACAGCGCAACACGTGGATCCAGGAGTTGCCTTCGATTTTACTGAAAGGTGTCGCGCGTTCGGGTGCGCATTGTGAGGGTGTTGCCTCGGGCACGCTTCCGTTGAGCCCATGCCCATCCCCAGTCGGCCATGGTACCTCAGCCCCGCCCTCCCACCACCCGAGTTGGAACAAACCCTTCGGAAACCCGAAGGAAACAGCCTACACAGTCAGCCTTTGTGTCTTTTCCTCTGCGGCCAGCCCTTTGCTGTTTACACTGGTCGCCCGCCGCCCATAGAATTCCAACTTCGGCCTCCACGGGTCTCGCGTCCTTACCACCCGTCCATTCTACACATTTTGACTGTATCCCCACCTGGGGGGGGGGGGGGTATGGCCAGTGGGGCCCAGGCCACGCCAGTGGAGAGGACAGGGATCGGTCAAACGATGCCGGCCGTCCCTGGTCACCTCCCGTCGGAGCTCGCGGCCCGCCGTGGATTCGACAGCGACGAGCTCCTTGCCGAGTTGGCGGGCGCGCCATGGGGGGCGCTGGGTGGTGGGGGGGCAGCGAGGGAAGGGCGCCCTCGAGGGCGCGAAGTTATTCGCGCTTCGCGGTCCTCGTTCCTTCGCCCCCTCCTCCTCGTCCTCCTTTTCTCCCTTTGGGAGGGCGGCGCGAGAGCGCGAAGTTATTCGCGCTTCGCGCTTCGCGCAGCGCGAAACGCGAAGTTGGGAGCCCTAGAAGAGGGGGCTTCAGGCCCCGCAAAGGACACCTCTTCATCGCCCCCCCATGAGCTCGCGCCCAGCGGGTTCGACCGCGACGAGATCCTTGCCGCCGCAGACAGCGAAAGGCAATCCCTTCCCCCAGCCCCTCCTTCCAGAGAGGGCGGAGGGGGGGCGGCAGCGGCGCGTGGACTCGGCGATGCGCGGTCGCGCTGCCTGGGGAGAGGCCGGGGGCAGCGAGCGGGGGCGATAGGCTCACTCCTCCTTCTCCTCCTCCTCTCCTCCTCCTCCTCCTCCTCCCCCTCCTCCTCCTCCTCGTCCTCGTCCTCTTCCTCCTCCTCCTCCTCCTCCTCCTTCCACCTTCCCCCCTCCAATTTATGGTGTGGGAACGCATCGACCACTCAGCGCCCATGATCGCCGATAGGGGTCTGTTAGCCCCACCCCGCTCGGGAACGTGCCGTGTGTTGGCCAGCGGGGGCCTCTCGGCGATCTGTCGGCGATGCATCGCCGTTTCCAGGTCGACGCTGCTGCTCAAGGACCCAGTTCGACCTCGCAGCGCGGAAAACTTGTGCGTTTGGACCCCGGGAGGGGTCCGGGGACCGATTTTGAGCCGATTTCGACTTGTCGGTGTCTCGAGGGGGCGAAGCGAAGATAGCCGCAGGAGAAGCCCTGCCAAACGCACAAGTTTTCCGAGCCAGTCCCCCCCGAAGGCCTCCCTCAAAGACCTCTGCAGGCGACTTCTCTCCCCCAACCCCCGAGTTACCCGCCAAAGCTATGGCCGCTCGGAAGAAGGGACACTCGGGGACAATGACGCCCTGGGTGGGGGCGGGACTATTCGGGCGTCCCCGGCGTACCCTTGTAGCTTTCAAGTCTGGGCGCACCAAGATTGCATATCGGTGCAAGGGGTCTGTTAAGCGACTTTGATTATGATGGTGATAATCATGATGATGATGACGATGACGATGACGATGACGATGATGATGATGATGATGATGATGATGATGACGACGGTGATGATGGTGATGATGATGATGATGTTGCTGATGATGATGTTGATGATGATTATGATGCTAATCATCATCATCATCATCATTCTCATCATCAGCAGCACCATCATCATGATCATGATGACGATGATGATGGTGGTGATGATCATGAGGTTGATGCTGGTACTGGTGCTGATGATGATGCTGCTGCTGATGATGATGATGATGATGCTCGTGTTCCTGGTGGTGATGGTGATGATGCTGCTGGTGGTGATGGTGATACGTCGGGTGATGATGATGGTGGTGGTGGTGGAGGTGGTGATAGTGATTACGATGATGTTGGTGGTCATGATGATGCTGATGTTGCTGGTGGTGATGATGATGATGATGATGAGTATGCTCTTGATGCTAGTGATGGTTGATGAGTGTGATGATGGTGATGAGGATAACGATCATGGTGGTGATGATGATGATAACGCAATCACTAGCTGGCGCCTGCCTCCCCCCCCCCGGCGCAAGGAAACGCAAGGCCAGGCACCTTACCCCGCGCTCTGAGGCCGCATGGGAATCCTATGAGGTCCTCTTGGACCTTATCGGATCCGATTGGATTAATATAGGAGCCATTGGATACTATCGAATGCGTGTAGGAGTCCTATAGGACCCTATGGGGCTCGTGCAGGAAAATGCGTTGGATCTCATGGGATTCGTAGAGGAGTCCTCTTAGGATCCTGTGGGATTTGTATAGGAGTCTTATAGAATGTTATGGTAGTCGTTTAGGAATCCTATAGGATCCTATGGGGTTCGTATAGGAGTCCTATCGGACCCGATGGGATGTGTATAGGAGTCCCATTGGATCCTTTGGGATTTGTATCGGGGTCCTATAGGATTCGATTGGGTTTGTGTAGGAGTCCTATCGGATCCGATGGGATGCGAAGAGGAGTCCTGTAGGATCGTATGGATACCGTATAGGAACCCGATAGGGTCCGATGGGATGCGTACAGGAGCCCTATAGGATCCGATTGGGTTCTTGTAGGAGCCACGTAGGATCCGATGGGATTCGTATAGGAGTCCTACAACATCCCATGGGATTCGCATGGGAGCTTTTTATTCGATCCAATGGAAGTGTATAGGCATCTTATAGGACCTTATGGGATTCGTGTGTGAGCCCCATCGAATCCCATGGGTTTCGTTTAGGAGTCTGATAGGATGCTACAGGATTCGTATAGGAGTCCGATGGGACCCGATGGGATGTGTGTAAGATTCCTACCAAATCTAATGGGATGCGGATAGGATCCGATGGGATTCGTCTAGGAGTTACAGAGGATGCGATGGGAGTCGCGCGGGAGCCCTGCAGGGTCCGATTGGATTCGTAGAGAACCCCGATCGGATCCCATTGGGTTCGTAGAGGAGTTATATAGGACCGTGTCGGATCCGTTGAGGAGTCCTACAGGACCTTATGGGATTCGTATGGGAGAACAGCTATAGGACCCGATGGGGTTCGTATGGGGGTCTTATAGGTTGTGATGGGACCCGTCGAGGAGTCTTATCGGATCCGATGAGATTCGTATCGGAGACCTATAGGATCTTATGGGCTTTGTCCAGGAGCCCCATAGGATCCGATGGGATTCGTGTAGGAGCCCTTTAGGATCCGATGGGATGCGTATAGGAGCCCTGTAGGATCCGATGGGATTTTTCAAGAGTCTCATCGTATTGTATGGCATTCGTATAGGATTCCTATAGGATCCGGTGGGAATCAGATCGGCGTCGCATAGGATCCAATGGGATTCGTATAAGGGGCCCTATAGGGTCCCACGGAGTTCGTACACTAGTCCTATCGGATCCCATGGTATCGCATGGGAGTCCGATTGGATTTTACGGGATCCGTACCGGAGTCTCATAGGACCCGATGGGACTCGTATAGGGGTCACATGGGGTCCGATGGGATTCGTGTAGGAGTCCTGTAGGATCTGGTTGGATTCGTATAGGACTGCTATAGGACCCCATAAGATTCGCATATGCGTCCTATAAGATCCCATGTGATTCGCATGGGGGTTCTATAGGAGCAGATGGCATTGTATAGGAGTTTTACAGGACCTTATAAGATTCGTATGTGGGTCCCATAGGCTACTATTGCATTCGTAAAGGAGCCCGATAGGACCCGATGGGGTTCGTACAAGAGACCTGTGGGATCTGATGGGATTCGTATAGGATTCCTACCGCATCCTATGGGATGCGGTTAGGATTCGTATAAGATCGTATGGGATTTGTATAGGAGCCACATAGGATCCGATGGGATTCGTGTAGGAGTCCTTTAGGATCCGATTG